>CM067313.1:2428798-3028798 GCA_034231615.1 Meghimatium bilineatum
CATTTATAATTAGATAAGACGTTCTGAATACATACACGTTGAAGGTGGGTAGGTACGTGTGAATAAGGTATTAGGTATTATGCCTGTTTATTATTCTCTTCTCACACTGGACACGACCACAGGTGTTCAGGTCTCAGCTTCAGTAAATCTCTCAGGGTATAACGGCTGATGGTTCCGGTTCTATGTTGGTTCACTGCACTTTTTGAGCTTTTTATCAGGGGTTCTCTACGGGCCACGCACATCTTCACTCCCAGCTCGCGCATTCACGATATTGACTCATACTCATTCATCTCAAAAACCTCTGATTGTGAGGACTCACGAAGAGCAATGAGTATGTCTGCTCGGTCCATAGGTTGACCGTCTGTTGTGGTGGCGAGGCTAGCTAATTGGTCTGCTTGTTCGTTTCCCTCCACGCCCGCGAGTCCAGGGACAAAGATAAGTTACTAGGATGCTTTAATGGGTGCATATTTAAACGAAGGTATAGATCTACAGTAGAAAGTGAATGATTTATAGATATACAAAATTGTGTATAAATATTACATGACAATAGCCGCGTGGTAAAGTGGAATAAACAAAAGGATAAACCTCAGAGAAGTGTGACGTCAACGAATACGCATGTTAGTGTGTATCGTGGAACAAAGACGTTTCTCCAAGATTCTTGTTAAGTCCTGCCGTAAAAAAAAAATTGTGTAAAATTTTTTTTCCAAAGAATGTTTCAAATGAGATGTTACAATTTATGGGTATTTTGACGGTATCTCCAAAATTGGTTGGAGAACTGGCAGCAGGCAAGGCGCATCATAGACAGGGTGTATTGGGGAGTGAGAAGTCACGAATGTGTGTGTGTTGTTAGTATGAGTTCTTGTTTGCTAGAAATTAGGTCAGCGCGTGAACAAAAGAAATGTAACATTGAAGTTTTGTCACTGGGTTGATTATGTTCTTTTGATTGAATTTAGCACTTCAAAAGATAACTCGATTCAATCAGCAGACATACAAACGCACACGCGCGCGCGCACACACACAGATTCATTCACCCTCATTCACTATTTCTCTTGTGTACATCCAATGTTTTCTATCTCCACGTTGAATATTTCTCACAATCAGTGAAACATTTTCACACATTAACATCCGCATTTTTCTTGCTGTTAAGTATATCTATTTCTTTCTATTATTTGCTATTTTCCACAAAATATCGGTAAAATTGAAGTGATATATATTTATTTCACATAAATATTGAAATGTGTAACATAATTTATATTTTTATTTGCTTGTTGAAGTGTTTTTGTGTTATCACTCACTCACTCACTCACTCACTCACTCACTCACTCACTCACTCACTCACTCATTCACTCACTCACTCACTCACTCACTCAATGACTCACCCACTCACTCACAGAATACCCAATCTACCCACTCACTCACACTCAATCAATCATTCGCTCACTCACTCACATCCACAAATCCCCTCACTCACTCACTCACTCACTCACTCATTCAATCACTCACTCATTCACTCACTCACTCATCAAACCACTCACTCGCTCACTCACTCACAGATTCACATATGAACTCACTCATTCACGAACTAACTCACTCCCTCACTTACTATTTTACTCAATCACTCTGAACTCCCTCTTCTTCACTCATTCCTTTTTTCCTCACTAAACATCCCCTCCTTTATTTCTTCCCTCCCCAAAGATCTCTCCCTGGAGTACAATCACATTTTTCAGCCCAATTACACGCTGTCTACATATTGCGATGTCGCGCAATAAACATCCCACTCTTTCTTTCACCGGTTCTTCCGTCCTTATTTCACTCGTATCCTCCCTACTCTGTCAACATTCACTCACCACACCACTTCAAATCAGTGGCCACCACTCCACCACAACCTCAAAACATGAAACACAACACTCATAGTGGAAGGTTGAACGGAAGGAAACACAACATGAAACACAACACTCACAGTGGACGGTTGAACGGATGGATAAGTACTTTCAAGAGAATCTAACATACAACACAATGCAAGTGCTCACTCGTTGCCTGTTGGTTCTAAGATTATGGATAACAAATGCGTACCATCAGGAATATTTCCACATCTACAATGATTTTGTTGTCTGGTCGAATCTAATGTAGCATTTAACGTGTTTGTTGTCTGGTCGAATCTAAAGTAGCATTTAACGTGTTTTTGTTGTCTGGTCGAATCTAAAGTAGCATTTAACGTGTTTTGTTGTCTGGTCGAATCTAATGTAGCATTTAACGCGTTTTTTTTTTTTAACTTCTTCCTGGCCCACATTTTCTGCAATGAATTTTTGTCTCACGGACCTGGAGTCAGATTATCTGTGAGAAGATTCAGGGGGAATTTCAAGTGACCCCTGAAGCATGCCCCTCTCTGGTAAAGACCATCCAACATAATTAACTAGGGCCCGTTCGTTACGTATTTTGATTATAGTCAGGCTTTCGTTTGGTCACTATTTACATACTTCGAATTGCAAGCAAAAAACAAATATTAGCGAAGGCGATTCTAAGTATATCGTACTGTATATATTATCAGTCACAACGGAAATCCCAACAGTCAAAAACGTAACGAAGGGGGTCCAAATTAATTCAGTTGGAAGGTCTTCTATAACTATCTTCTCACCTGAAGTAACACTGGGTCACTTGTTTTTTTAATTTTAATTTCGAGTACTTAATCATATAGCAGAGGTGTGATGAACTCGGAGGTTCCGTGTCAACGTTAAATGAGATTCTAAAGTGTGAAAACCTGCAGTCTTAGATCATCATCATCAACAGGCGCCGTGTCCATGTATCTCCACAACTGTTTATATCCAGTATCTATTATCATACAGTTTGCCATGCCACCATGTCAGATTACCCAATATCGTCTCCCGCTGTCGTTCTCGATATCGCGTGCCTTCTATCTTGCCGGATGTAACTATATTCTCCAAACTCCCTCTCAACTGTCTCATATCGTGACCAAAAAAATAAAGATGGTCTTTTTCTGATATTATTCAATAACCCCTGTCTTGTATTTAACTCTTTCAGAAGCTCATCGTTAGTGTATCCAGCTGCCGTGATACTCTCAGCAGCTCATCGTTAGTGTATCCAGCTGCCCGTGATACTCTCAGCAGCTCATCGTTAGTGTATCCAGCTGCCCGTGATACTCTCAGCAGCTCATCGTTAGTGTATCCAGCTGCCCGTGATACACTCAGCATCTCTTCTTGATTCTTGATTAGAGACTGGCTTCACAGCACGCGGGACATTCCCATAAGTGCTCCGCGTACCGTTCAATCAGCCATCCCAGTGTATGTAGACTCAGAGTCTCGGTCAGTGTTGATTTTGTGATCTTCGGGACTTTCCAAAAAATTTACTTTTCCTTCCCTCACCTCTAGATACTCCCATGTCTAACATTCTGTGTACGTATGTGCACAGCCTCATTGACATCATCTTCATCTTGAAATGAATTCATTACTGCATTAAGTCTGTTTTATCTCTTCTCAGCAATGTGTCGTCTATCGCCGCATTGCCTGCCAAAGTCGGCTCCCTCGTTTCCTCTGACCCCAGCATGACCAGGGCAGTATATCCATGTAATGCTCTGAACAATTGAGTTATTCAATAAGTCCCACCATTTGTATCTTAGCATGATCTTTTCTATCTTGCGCAACATGATTTGAGAGTCTGTGTGTATTACCACGTGTGTTGATGTATCAGTTATCAACCAATTAAGAGCTGCTGTAACTCCCTCTAACTCCATCCTCATGCTCGATGTGACAGTAGAATATGCTGAAGATTTCTCAACCAACTTACGTCATTTCTGTAGGCAACAAAACCCCAACCGCTCTTATTTGTGTTTCTGTTAATGGAGCCATCTGTGTATATAATGTCTTGTGGTTTCGAGTGTAGTCGGGCGAGTTCGTGCACTGTATCCTCAGCCCTGGCTTCCGTCCTTTATCTAGTTGTATTTTAGTCAGACTTTAGTCAGTAATTACTTCTCGGTGTCTACCTTCACCCATTCACTGCCCTTTCCTATTTCTTCAAATTCACATACTCTTCGCAGTGTGTCTTCGGTCTCTGCCATCCATGATCTGCCACGCTTTATTCGTTTTCCCTTTGACTCATCTAGACGATGGTGTAATGGGTGGTGGTTGTATTCTGTCACTTTAAGATACGACCTAACTTGTGCCGCTGTGTTAACAGGGACGAAATATATATGGGGGTAACCCGACTACAATGAAGTCAATCACCTGCCCCTTTTGAACCCCGTTTTAAGGTGAAAGAAAGAAACAGATGCGTAGAAGATCTTGCATTTTTTCAAACCTAATTTTGTTACCGGATAAAATATTGCAGTAAGAATTGCTCCACCCGTCAAAAATTTGTTTCTTTTTCTCAACTTTCTGACCCTCTAAGAGGATCAGTCTGAACTTGAGTTACGATCCCATGTGCCATCATGTCGGATTATATATGTGGCGTACATGAAAGCGGTAATCAAGATGGATACATTCGCGGACACACATCCCGTAATCTGCAACACAATACACAGTGATATGGCAAAAAAATAACACGCATATCAAATGAATGAAATATATGAAGGATATTACACGGGGAAATCGTAGCATGCTAGGTCGAGAGAGAACAATGCAGTGGAAAAAAAAATGTAGTCACTGAAATAGCATGTCGAGTGATAATAGTGTAATAAAGCGATATTCCTTCTTCTTCTTCTTCGTCGTTCGCTTATACCAGGGGTCGGGAACATTTTCGCATGAGAGAGCCATGGACACCACATATTTTAAAAAGTAATTCTGTGAGAGCCATACATTATGTTTAAAACTAAAAATTCGAATAAATGTGTGTATTTTGTGTAATTAAATTGAATGCAGAGTTACTATTTTTCTATCGTTCAGGTCAGCGGAGTGTTTCTCCTTTACCGCTTCTGATGCTGAGCTGTAGTAGATTTTAGCTCATTTGTAGAATGAAATATTGATATGCAATTAATATGTAGATCAAAGGAGTCTAAAGAAACATTTTTTTTAAATAATCGAACATTTGTCTGTGAGCCAGATGCAGCCATCAATAGAGCCACATCTGGCTCGCGAGACATGGGTTCCTGACCCCTGGCTTATACTATAATATCATATGAAGAGATTGAAGGTAGTCATTGAGATATCACTTAGAGTGATAACAGTATTTTTCTTGTTTTGTTTTGTTTTCGAACCTCATTAATTACGAGCGATTAGCTCTTGCTCCCTATGTACAGTAGGAAGGCTTCTAGGAGCTTTCTTTCATACCCAGAAGACTTCAGTTTTCGGCTTAGTACATTGTCATTGGAGGAGCCTTCTACTCAGAGTAGGTACATGAGATAACAGTGTAATAAAGAGATTTGTATTTTCTTCGTCGTTCACTCATACACGACCATATCAAGAGAATGGGATAGCCCAACCGATATGTGTAAAACAACAAGGCAATAAAGTCACACATTTTTAAATTATAATTACTACCTGACGCATTACTTGTAAAGAAAGACGTTGCTGTTCAAATAATGTTCAATGTTTAGGTACCAGTGATAATTAGAAGTAGCCTTGCCAGAGCTGCATGAACGGCAAGAACAACGTAGCACATTGAACTGCGACGATAGTCCGCGCCAGTGTGTGGACCGACCACGTCTCTTTTTTTATTAGCGTAGTCTAAATATGAGAAAATATTCACGAACAAGTACCAGTTAGTTTATTTGTTGGTTTAGTGCCAAGGGTGTCACATAGGGCAGAAGTCATGCAGGGGCGGCACATAGGGCAGTAGTCATGCAGGGGCGGCACATAGGGCAGAAGTCATGCAAGGGCAGCACATAGGTCAGAAGTCATGCAAGGGTGGCACATAGGTCAGAAGTCATGCAAGGGCGGCACATAGGTCAGAAGTCATGCAAGGGCGGCGCATAGGTCAGAAGTCATGCAATGGCAGCACAAGGGCAAAAGTCATGTTTCTCCATGTTGTGCAGTTCGCTGCAAGTTGTTCTAGTTCTGGGGTGGTGTTAATACCCATTGTCATTGAAAGCGTTCTTGATTGTTCTTCCTGGTGTTGTCCCTGCCTCTTCCACTTTTTCGATTTCCTTTCGCAGACCATGATATAGCTCGGTAGGTAAGCCTGTTCTCGTCTAAGAACATGGTATAAATACTGCCAACATCTTCTTCTAATAATGTTTGACATATATTCCTGTTTGGATATATCTCTTATTGATTTATTTGTGACAAAATTTTTCCAAACTATGTTCAGGATTTTTCGCAGACATTTTTTTCTCAAAATTATAGTCTTTTTTCTATTACTAGAGTGGATTTCCAACTTTCGCATCCGTAGGGTTAGTATAGGGATCCTGCAGGAGTTTAAAGTTGAGTCTTAATATCTGTCTCTAAGGGTTTTATTTGCCAGATGTTCACTAGTTTCTTGATAACAAGACTTGCATGAAAGCGCTATGCCTGCCATTATTTCTTTTGTCACATTGCCATCATTTGACATTTTACTGCCTAGGTAGGCAAAATTTTAGACTCTTTCAATTTTTTGATTATTTAATTTCACAACTCCTGTCGTAACATTGGTAAATTACGTTGATTTCGCTTTTCTTTATATTAATCTGTAAGCCTGTTTGTTCTGTGGTACTATGTAGTTTAGTTATTTGTTCTTGAGCGTGTACATATGTTGTGCTCATGTAGGGTGTGACGCATGCATATATTGTGCTCATGTAGGGTGTGACGTGTGCATATATTATGCTCATGTAGAATGTGACGTTACATATGTTGTGCTCATGTAGGGTGTGACGTGTGCATATATTATGCTCATGTAGAATGTGACGTTACATATATTGTGCTCATGTAGGGTGTGACGTGTGCATATGTTGTGCTCATGTAGGGTGTGACGTGTGCATATATTGTGCTCAGTAATGTCACATCATCTGCAAAGTCAAGATCTACTAATTACGTGTTGTTGACTCAGGTAATCCCCACGACAATTTTGTGAATCTTTACGCAATACCCAGTCACCAACGAAAGAACTAGTGGAATTCCGTTATAACAACTTGGTCGAGACTAACAAAATATGTATGTAATAACAAATTTGCAATATACAATACGAACAACATAAAATATATATCATTGGGGATTATTAAAATGTTATAAAGGTAAATTTGTTATAAAAGAATGCGCTATAGAGGGATGTAGCAGTATCAAAAGTCTTTGTCACAGTTGCAAAAACTATAACAAAAACTATAACGATGAAATTAAGTTTTTATATGCTAGAAAAAATGTATGATTGTAATAATAAAATGTATAAAACGTAATATAAACACTGTAAACAATAACAGCTTTTACTTTACGGCCAGAGGTAGTGAAAAAAATTATATTTATAAAAAAATAAGAATAGATGATAAGCACACAAATTAAATGAAAATATTAAACAAGCTAGAACGCCATCACTAGATGTGCAATATTAATAGGAAGAAGTGAAGGAAATATTTCTAGATGTGTTTCGTTGAGAGGGATGGAGTAGTTATGGAGGAATCATAGTACAATAAGGTCAATCCTCTACGCCTTTGGAAAATTGTTTGGACCAGTTCTGAACTCTGGTTTGTAGATTTATTTAGTTAGTCGCTTTGTCAAAAAACCAGAACAGTAAGTGTTGAGCCATCTAGAGGTGTTGGCACAGCTAGCATTCCCCACCACCTAGGAATCTATTACAAACAGACATTCAATTCCCCCTGTTCTGCATCTCTTCACAATCCATGGGGATTATTTGATAGAAGACAAAAGTCAGAAATTGAAACAATATGCGACAATGATTTTTTTTTCATATGTGAAAGGTTGTCAACCTATCTCACAACCTTTCCGTAGTTGCCTCCTACGACATGCATGTAAAGAGAACAGTAACTCTATTCTTTGTACCCTGAACTAGAAGTCCAGGTCCCAATTTAAATACAGGCTAAAGGAGTATTAAATGGGTACCGGATTAATCCGGGAAGTAAAGACTGCGAGGGAGAGGAGATGGCTACCGCCCACATTTGCAGAGCGTCTGAAATGTGAGATAGCTAACATCTCACACCCCTACGGCATTAATAAATGCTATGGGTTACTTTACTTATAACTACTTTAAAGGTTTATGAAATACGACATAAATCCTGTTAGAAATAGGATACTTAAACTTGACTGAAGCTGTTCCATTGTACATATGATTGCATAAATATTGTAGCATTTCTTGTTTCCTCTGAATTCCTTTCTAATGTGAAGTGTTTTCTGTAATGTGGTTATTTTGTATATTGTGATGTTTTCTATATTGTGGACTGTTTCCTATGTTCTATGTCGTGTTTTGTGTTATTATATTCTAGATCGTTGGCGTTTTACATTTTTTCGGTGTTTTCTATATTGTGTGTGCGTTTCATTATTTATGACATTTCTTATATTGTGTGTGCGTTTCATTATTTATGACATTTCTTATATTGTGTGTGCGTTTCATTATTTATGACATTTCTTATATTGTGTGTGCGTTTCATTATTTATGACATTTCTTATATTGTGTGTGCGTTTCATTATTTATGACATTTCTTATATTGTGTGTGCGTTTCATTATTTATGACATTTCTTATATTGTGTGTGCGTTTCATTATTTATGATATTTCTTATATTGTGTGTGCGTTTCATTATTTATGAGGTATTCTAATTTGTGTCTAGTTATATACTGTGAGATTTTTTTCTGCAATGTTGGTAATTTCTATATATTGTGCTATTTTATATATTTTGTATTATTTTCTATATTGTGGAGTATTTTCTATATTGTGGAGTATTTTCTATATTGTGGAGTATTTTCTATATTATGGAGTATTTTCTATATTGTGGAGTATTTTCTATATTGTGGAGTATTTTCTTTACTGTGGGTTTTTATGCATTATGCAGTGTTTTCTTTAAAATGGAATATTTTCCACATTATACCTTCTATACTGTGGAGTGTTTCCTATACTGTGGAGTGTTTCCTATACTGTTTGGTCATATTATGGAATAACTTTCATTTATTGTGGAGTTTATTATTTTTTGTAAATGCCGCTTTTTGTGTGATTGTTTTCTACACAGTGAACTTTTTCTATAATGTGAATGTTTTCTATACTTTTGGTGTATTGTGGAAAGTTTCACTTTATATGACTTTTTCTGTATTTGTGGGGTTTCTATATTCTGGGTTCTTTCTATATTGTATGTATTTTCTATATTTGAAGGTATTTTCTATGTTGCAAAACCTTCAAATGGCCCCAGAAATAGCATCTTTAAATATAATATAGCGATCTATAGCCTTGGCACATGGAAGTATTCAACATTTCCTAAGAAACCCGTATTTCACATTATAAACATCTAGTTTCTTATCATTTTTGCAATCATCTTTCCATTTTACATTTCAATGTGTTGTGTGTCTTCCAGAATAGTGAACTTGCTCTCGGTACATATTTGTTTGTGACAGCGAACTATTATTTAGTGTTCTGAATACTCAAAGAAACTTGTAGTTGTTTTCAACCAGGGTGGTCTCTCTTATGCATAGTGTCTTTAGGAAGCAGGGTTGCCAAATAGTTGGAACTGGTAACTATCAAATGGTAGGTAAAAATGGCTAAGAATAGACTATATTTATAAAATGTACATAAACGATACAGAAAAAATATCCATGAATTCATTGAAGCATCTATTGGCTGTGTTTTGACATCACTTACAGGAGAAACAAATCTACAATAGAATTACTTGTTGGCGTGTTCACAGCTATGTACATTTTTGTTTAATTTAAAGAAAACAATTTTTATAAAATAGATACATTTTAAATTCGATTAAATATGCAGAAATTGTAAAACCATAAATTTTACGATCAGTGATATTTGACAATTTATTAAATTTAATCCCTAAAACAGTGAAAATGGCAGCCCTGTTTGTAAGTAGCTGGACGATTCTCCCATGGTTTGTGCGAAGTTTACTTAAATTGACGTGGATTGTTGAACAAGAACAGGCTGATTCTCCCACGCCTTATGCATTCTATGCATTTAAGTACCATCTAAGAAATATATACCTAAAAATGTTGCCGGTAGAATAGTTATTGAGCATGTAGCGGTCAGTCCATCATTTGTTTTGGCTGTAGTTATTTTCTACGCAATTTAACTACGTTCAGTAGGTTGACATAGGTGTCTCAGCAGTCCCTGTGCACATCTATCTGTGGCGGGGTTTGAACTTAGTAACTTGGCTATGGAAGCTTGGAACAGTATAATGATGTTTTTCTAATCACTAAAAAACACATACAAATCAACGTTTCGACAAAAAACCTTTATAAAGAACACATTCACAACATAATACGACGAGTAATAACGGCACTATTTTACGTTCACATTCACATGGTATTGATAATAAAACATATTAGGCAACTTGACAGTTCCCGACGGGTAGTGTAACACTTCGCCACAGAGCTGAAAATCATACCGAGAAACAACAGACTAAATGAGCGTTTCGTCCAAAAGACCCTTATCAAAATATGATTCTAAATTGCCGCAGATGACTCATCATTCCCAAGAGGTGTGTATGCATCAAACATGCAGGTATCGATGGCTTCATTGACAAACGCTGTGTTAACACAATCTAGCCCATCTAGTTACCAAAGACCTGACGTGCTAATCCTTACTTTCCGAAGAAAATCGATATTTCCGATTCTTTCTAGTACCTTCGTGAAAGTTGAGTGCGAGTAAACGCTAAAGTCTGAATGTGTCTATCTCAGCTGGCGTCAGCTTCTGAATCAATTGCTTCCTCTAACGTAGCAGTCCCCAACCCCCTCCTCCACATCTCTTCATCTTTGCTCTCTCTCTCTCTCACTCTCTCTGCTTCTTCTTTACTAAATTATTGTAATTTGAAATATTATATATATATATATAAATAGAACAAAACCAATATCTCCAACACATAAACACAAAATGAGGGTCGATGTGAAACAGAAGTTTAGAGCAGAATAAAAATGGCTAACTTCACAATGACACGAGGAAACTATTAACATAAAAACAAATCACAAACAAACTAAATTGAGAATTATATATTGCTACATATATTCTATTTTAATGTACGGCGCAGAAACAGTTATAATGAACAAACAGCTAGACGACAGTGTGATAACTTTGAGATATGGATATATAGAAGAATCGGAAGAACTTCATGGAAAGAGAAGAAAACGAACACAGAGATTCTGCTATATATATATATATATATATATATATATATATATATATATATAAGAACCATTAAAATAAATTAAAATCAAACAAATAAAATATTGTAGATATATTATAAGACAGTACTCATTGTTAAAGACATTTACTTTAAGGTAGAGTCAAAAGGTAGAGAGACGACAAACAGGACGTTGGAGGTCCGTTGTAACCAACCATCTTTGCAGAGATTGTACTATATATATATATATAAAGGACTGAATGGTTTTACGTAAAACAGGAGTGCAACAAGGCTGCATAATGTTACTATTACTTTTTCGCTTGACTATAGACTGAGTAAAGAAAAACTACACCCGAACTGAACATTTTGGTATAAAATGGACAGAAGATATAACTCTTAGTGATCTTGATTTTGAAGATGACTTGACGTTATTTAGTCCACCTTCTGATAATGCACAAGATATGCCGAATCGAACTTATCATCCTTCAGAACAAATTAGCCTTCAGATCAACACCTTCCACCTTCCAAGACTAAGTTAATGAATTTTATTAACAGTAATCTTAAAATCACCCTCACATGAGAAACAATTCAGACAGATAACTTTTCCTACTTAGGCAGCAAAATGACACACGACGATAGGGATACAACAAAAGATATATTATACCTGAATTACTTTGACATCAAGTGCGCTCCACCAACTAACAAACATCTGGAAATCAAAAACAATAAGTAAACATACCTTACTACGACTGTTCAACTCCAATGTAATATCCGTGTTAACATATGGTTGCGAGAGTTGAAAAATGGCAAAGAAAAATCGAATTCATATGAAAATATACATCTTAGAAAACTCTTAAATATTAGTTGGGAAGAATTCAAGTCTAAGATTCAAGAAAGAAAATACAAAACAGCAATATGTTTCTACAACAACAAGAAGAAAATAGTGAACTTATATCAGACATGAACTTGCAATGAATGAAAACAGACTGTCACTGCAGGCATTAAATGGATACCAGATGGCGAAAGAAAAAGAGGAAGACCAAGAGAGAGTCTCCCAGAACAATCATCAAAGATGGTTTCACTATCGTAGCTCAATAATAACAATAATAATAATAATAACAATTATAATAACAACAACAATAGAATATATCCAGCACAGGACATTACTATTCAACTATTGTTGCATTCTGAGGCGTCACTGACACATCTATCAATATCGTGAATATGATGTGCACGATACGGTGTGGAACAACAAGCAAATTCAATTGAGTTGTATTTGCGATGGCGGACGCATTAACCACTCTACCACCGAGCCGATACTCTAAGACAGTAGTGACAACCCTTGTTTGTTCGAGGTTCTGTATATGCATAAATAAACAGCCAGAGAAAACCCAACAGTCTTACCGGGAATCGAATCATAAACTTCATGGTTGTAAGACCAAAGCTCTAACATGTCTGCCATGCGACGCACCATAGAAATTTAAATATATATATTTGTCGGTACAGAAGAATTGATACAATTTATTATAGTCATGTGGTTCCAGACATGGCTTGAAAAAAAGCAGCCTGCTTGGATTACTTTTAGGTGCATAGCGGGTCAACAGTTACGATTTTTGTTTAAGGACCAGCGGGCCGGGTAATTTTGGCAGGACTGCCGGGTCTGTCCCGCGGGTAGTAGGTTACCGACCCGTGGACTGCGATATAAAAAGCAGAACAGCTAGATAAAGAAGGGGATGAGAGATGAATAATTCAGAGCGTTATGAATGAAAGACAACAACAAACGTAAGAAATGATGAATTGCTTGAATGACTGATTCATGTCTATCGATCAGCTACATCGCTAGGGATGACACATTTGCCGTGACGTTGGATTGTGCACGGGGTCCATGATCTAACGTAAAAATAAATATACAAAACAAAATCAATCAGTATTGCTGTATTGATTGTCTATATATATATATACTAGATTCAGTGTCCGTCTATGTACATCTACATTTAGTTCCTATCTATATAAAGTACAATTACATTTAGTTCCTGTCTATATAAAGTCCAATTACATTTAGTTCCTGTCTATATAAAGTACAATTACATTTAGTTCCTGTCTATATAAAGTACAATTACATTTAGTTCCTATCTATATAAAGTACAATTACATTTAGTTCCTGTCTATATAAAGTACAATTACATTTAGTTCCTGTCTATATACAGTACAATTACATTTAGTTCCTGTCTATATCAAGTACAATTACATTTAGTTCCTGTCTATATAAAGTACAATTACATTTAGTTCCTGTCTATATAAAGTACAATTACATTTAGTTCCTATCTATATAAAGTACAATTACATTTAATTCCTATCTATATAAAGTACAATTACATTTAGTTCCTATCTATATAAAGTACAATTACATTTAGTTCCTATCTATATAAAGTACAATTACATTTAGTTCCTATCTATATAAGGCACAATTACATTTAGTTCCTATCTATATAAAGTACAATTACATTTAGTTCCTATCTATATAAAGTACAATTACATTTAGTTCATATCTATATAAAGTACAATTACATTTATTTCCTATCTATATAAAGTACAATTACATTTAGTTCCTGTCTATATTTAGTTCCTACATGTGTTCATATACTGTCTACATTTGTTGATATACTGTCTACATTTGTTGATATACTGTCTACATTTGTTGATATACTGTCTACATTTGTTGATATATTATCTACAATTGTATTACTGATTGCGAAATCGTCCACTACAGCATTCATCTTCACGCCGATGAACCGATAAACCGACATCTTAAAGTTCTGCTAGGGTCGTCCTTTGTATAAGTTTTGCAGAAGTGGTCGAGGAATATGGTAGATAACATGTATCAACCCTTCTCTTTTAGCTGGCAACTTGGAATGCTTGGCTCGATGTCTGCTTTCTCAAATATACACTTTTGGAAGTTTCAAAACAGTTTGGAAGCAACATTCCAAGCATACACGACCTTTATTGTTCGTTGTACACAGCAGGGTTGCCATATTTGCAATTTTATGGCAGAATTTAATAAATTTGGCCATTTTAAAATGTAAAATGTAACAATTTAAACATTTTCCTGGTTATAAATTTATATTTTGACAATTTTTATAGTTTAGGTCAATTTGAAGGATTGTCAATTTGTGCTAGCTTTTAGTTTAGATTTTTGAAATTATAAGTTTGGTCATACTATCATGTGAGCTTACTGTTGATAGAATTGTTTCACTCTCAACTGTTGTCAATACACATTCAAGAAACTGAATGTAAATTAATCCCCTAAAAATGTTTATTAGAATTATTGCATGCACAGCCGTCTGTGGCTATATTGATAGCCACGAAGGCAGCGGTAAAAAACCAGACAAGCATAACTGTTGTTGCTTAGAGCTTAGTGACAAGCGTGTAAGCAAGAAAATCACTTCTCTGGCACGTCTGTCGCTTACTCTACTAGCGATATGGCTACATACGACCCCCATTAAGCGGAAGTAGTACAAACACAGAAAGTATTAATTCCCAAAACCGAATTCGGATGTGTCGGCCATTGGCACAAAAAGGGGCACACTGCACTTCTGTTCTCTAAACAACATCCTGCTGGAAATCATGTGGAACCACTATCTACTAACGAGATAGATCCAGTGGGAGTTTGAGAACAAAAGGACAACAACAAAAAATACTGCGTATAATTACATTTCACTGAAATCAATTTAGTTTTATTGCGTTTTCTGTAATTTGCGTACAGAAATTATAGGTTTAGCCATTTTTTGAACAACAAATTAGCTGTAAATAATTGCAACTATCTGCCAACACTGGAACACAATGTCTAGATGGGCGGGACTTGCCATGCGTTGTTACTTATTGTAAGTAAATACAACAGTCTGGGTCAACCAGTGGAAGTGCTGACAGCTCATTGTGATTTGTTCAAGCTACTTCAGGTACCAGAGTTTGAGGAAAAGCTGAGCTCAAGTGATGGAGGAAGGAGGTAAAAAACCCGAATAGAGAGTAAACTGTGGTAATGTGTGAAGAACAATGTCGCAGATATGACTTTGTTGTATGGGAAAGAGGAGGGGATGGGGTGGTATAGATAATGCCTTTAAAAACATTGCTACATACATTTTCAAGAAGGTTTTGATGCTTTGTTTTGTATTTTTTATAATTAGTTTCAGAAAACGAACTCTTTTATTTATTCTGCCTTCCACGTTCATTCTCAAACTCCTGCAGATTAGCAGGATTTAGTTCATAGAATGGAATGCGTTGTTTCATGGTTTACAGCTTGTCTGTGATTTCTGTGCTTTTCATCATGACACATAAAACTTTAACATGGCTTTGGATGACATGCTCTATAGTTGACACTCTCAACCTGGTAATCTTCTTAGTTGTTTCCTATCAAACTCATGATGCGTGGTTGGTTACAACGCTGGGTATGAAATGTATTGTATCATGCTTATGTGTTGGTTGCAATATGGAGCAGACACAATGGAACAGAAAGCAAACACCCAACAGGCTTATTGGAAATACGCAGAACAGGTAAAAGTAAAGTGGTGTCATGTTGTTTTTCTTCAAAAAGACCGTTTATTTCTGAAATGATGGCAACATTTTTCTTTCTATCATCGAAACAATTACTATATTTCTATTGTCCACGAAAACTAATTTATTCAGAAGTACAGAATCATTGTTGCCACTAAGTATTTTATCGTTAAAAAAATATCTCACCAATCGTCGGTCTTCTCAATTCCAAGAGAAATTATTCTATTATTTGTCTTGCCATTTCATCAGTGCGTCTCCTATACACCCACTCCACTCATTCTCCGAATAAGATTGTTTCAATAGCTTCTCTTCTCAAGTACACGAGCAATCGATTTTTCATCTATTTGTATTTTAATTCCCAAGAGTTTATAAAATGATTAACAAATATAAAGTGCTTTATTTATATATATATATTTGGGTAAGGGGGGGGGAGGGGGTGGTGTGGGTTATTTCCATCAATTTATATTCTCATTACCATGAAACTATTTCTTTCCATTATTCCATTATCTATTTTCTAATTTCCATGATAAGTGATTATTTACACTATTAAACTTTTTGTTTCCAAGAAAATCTGTATTTGCTGACTTGTAAAGCAGCCCAAACTTCCTTGTTCTGGACTCCATCGATCTGATCGCCTGTGACGAACTAATAAAATCGCAAGCAGCAAGCTAATAGTGCATAATTTATGTCTTACCGAGTTCCGTGCATTTTTTATTTAAGGTAACTGAATTGTATTCTTCGCGGTCCTAACTGTGGTGAACTTGTTCGACAGAGGCAGTTTTGTCTGAATACTCGATTTAGGGAGTGGGGTTTTCATTGATTAGACAAATTAATTATTTCTTACAACTTCTCCTTCGCGACTATTTAACATATTTCATTTCCGTACTTTTTTTGTAAGTGTAGACCAAAGTTGGGCAACCTTTATTTATAAGAGGGCCAATTGTAGATTTCTTGGTGTAGAATGAGATCATCTACATTTGTATTGGTCCTGTGAAGTTCTAAAGAAAATCACAGTAATATAACACTTTCTCTACATTAGGTTTGCCTGGTTTACGATGTCGAACATCACAGACTGACTTGAAGTAACAATGTTTTCAGTTTAAGTAACATCAAGGGTTTGAAGTAACAATATTTTCAGTTTAAGTAACATCAAGGGTTTGAAGTAATAATTTCGAATAATATTTTACACTTTGGGATCAGATGACTTGTAATTAAAAAGTTCTCACCTCATGTGCCAGTGCATATAAATCAGTAGTATTAAATCAATATAACGGACCAGTAAAATGACGTATTTTGTCAATCCCTTACAATGGTTCAAGTTACGAGGCGAGTGGGTACCATCTAAGCTGATCTGGTTCAAATCCCCATTGTTGTATTATGCGTTTTCTTGACAATGCCAATGAATGTTTGTGCTGAATAAATGCATATTTATACGAGACAATAAACATTCGCATACTCATAAACAAACATCTAGAATCAATAACTGTCGTTGCATTCTCTCTAGGACAAGTCTATCTGATTTTGTGTTTTCTTCCGACTATTCTTACTGGGAACACATACTCTTATGGAACCGTCTGCCTATGGTTGGTTGGTTCTAGCTGTTGAAAGATTAATAGCCTACATTGTGTTTTGCTCTGTCAAGCAACGGAATTCCCCTTCGAATATGTCTCTCCTAGGGACAAGATTTAGTGAGATCCTTTTTTTGTGAGCTATTTTTCAATTTCAAGTCTGTTGAATCTACTCGATGTTTTCATGTGTTACATTCTGTGTCTTGTACATTCTTCTTCCAGTGAGGATTTTTTCCTAGGTTTATCTTTACTTCCATGAAGATACAAGTATAAATCTCATATATCAACTAGTTATCATCAAGTTTCCCAGCAGACCGATGTTCTAATCAAGTTTCAACAACATACCGATGTTCTAATCAAGTTTCAACAACATACCGATGTTCTAATCAAGTTTCAACAACAGACCGATATTCTAATCAAGTTTCACAGCAGACTGATGATCTCATCAAGTTTCAGAGGAGACAGATGCTATAATCAAGTTTCACAGCAGACTGATATTCTCATCAAGTTTCACAGCAAACTGATGATCTCATCAAGTTTTCCTGTGGCAGAGATAACGCTATTTCTTGCTTCCATAGATAATGACCAGGCTTCAGTAAAGACCTATGTACCGAAAGTAAACATGACAGGAAAGGTTAAATTTGATTATTTTCATGAATTTCGTTGTTCGGCCTTGTCTTTTCTTGAAATGCGATTCCAAGAATATAAATAGTGACCAACGAAAATTACGACAATAATCAAAAACGTACCAAATAAAGGTTTGTTTACTTTCTATTTATTGTTTACTTTCTGTTTATTGTTTACTTACTGTACAATGTTTACTTTCTGTACATTGTTTACTTTCTGTACATTGTTTACTTTCTGTAAAATGGTCTTTACTGCAAACATTCTCATCATAGATAAAAAGACTGTTTCCAGTAACAGCCGTTCATTGGTACAGTAGCTTGTAAACTAGATACTGGTACAGTAGCTTGTAAACTAGATACTGGTACAGTAGCATGTAAACATGACACTGGTACAGTAGCTTGTAAACATGACACTGGTACAGTAGCTTGTAAACTAGATACTGGTACAGTAGCTTGTAAACATGACACTGGTACAGTAGCTTGTAAACTAGATACTGGTACAGTAGCTTGTAAACTAGACACTGGTACAGTAGCTTGTAAACTAGATACTGGTACAGTAGCTTGTAAACTAGATACTGGTACAGTAGCATGTAAACTAGACACTGGTACAGTAGCTTGTAAACTAGATACTGGTACAGTAGCTTGTAAACTAGACACTGGTACAGTAGCTTGTAAACTAGATACTGGTACAGTAGCTTGTAAACTAGATACTGGTACAGTAGCATGTAAACTAGACACTGGTACAGTAGCTTGTAAACTAGACACTGGTACAGTAGCTTGTAAACTAGACACTGGTACAGTAGCTTGTAAACTAGACACTGGTACAGTAGCTTGTAAACTAGACACTGGTACAGTAGCTTGTAAACTAGACACTGGTACAGTAGCTTGTAAACTAGACACTGGTACAGTAGCTTGTAAACTAGACACTGGTACAGTAGCTTGTAAACTAGACACTGGTACAGTAGCTTGTAAACTAGACACTGGTACAGTAGCTTGTAAACTAGACACTGGTACAGTAGCTTGTAAACTAGACACTGGTACAGTAGCTTGTAAACATGACATTGGCACAGTAGCTTGTAAAAATGACATTGGTACAGTAGCTTGTAAACATGACATTGGTACAATAGCTTGTAAACATGACATTGGTACAGTAGCTTGTAAACATGACATTGGTACAGTAGCTTGTAAACATGACATTCGTACAGTAGCATGTAAACATGACATTGATACAGTAGCTTGTAAACATGACATTGATACAATAGCTTGTAAACATGACATTGGTACAGTAGCTTGTAAACATGACATTGGTACAATAGCTTGTAAACATGACATTGATACAATAGCTTGTAAACATGACATTGGTACAATAGCTTTTATACATGGCATTGGTACAATAGCTTGTAAACATGACATTGGTACATCCAGTTCAAAACACCTGCTCTAGGTGATTATTTAAGGCTCATCTGCCGTCATTTTAGAAACAAAATTTTGACGTCTTGTAGACCATGGTGCAAATATATAATCCTAAACGTCTTAATTCCTATACATTTGATAGAAAAAATATTAGTATGTCGGCGCGCTCTTTAACATGAACTATTTGGCAACCTTGTGCAGAAAATACCTTGTTCTGGAACATTACAGTAAATACTCTTATTTTCTTCATCTTTTCCTCCACTTTCTTACAAATGTAAGGTTTCTTGCAAGAACTTATTAAGCTACAAGTAATAATGTAGTACATTCTTGTTGAAAATAATTCAATATTTGAGAACAGATATGCGTTGCTAATTGTGTTATTTTTCTGTTACATACAAGTAATGTATTTGTTTGTAAACTAATTACTGCTTGCTTAATTGTAACATATTATCAAGAGCCGCGCCCGCTGACTTAGACGATCAGTGGCCTCCTCAACTTTCTATTTAGAGCAGTATTTCCCAACGCCGGTCCCACGCCCTTATAGGGCGGGTGGGGGGGGGTGGGGTGGGGTGGAGATAAATTATTTGTTCAGAGGGGCAATTCAGGGGGCAAGTATTCCCTAAATTTTAGGAGTAAGGTACTATGATTTCAGTCCAACCCCCGTTTTCATTCTTGTTTCCTATTAGTGCCTACATACATATTTTGTGGTTAATTGATCTAAATATGATATCAATAAATATAATCAATATTTAATTGAAATATTTATTTGTTAGGATTAGGAGTTAGGGTTAGCTATGTTTGGCATAACTAATCCTAAATACAATTATATTTATATTAATAAATGATAAACATAGACAAGGGAAATAATCACACAGGTAGGCAGTAATTGGCGAACCCGGAGTTGTACTACAATCAAAGTACCGGAAATAATTCCATTTTTAAATAAATAAACAATATGTATATGTTACATGAGGGAAGGGGGGGGGGGTGAGAGAAAATGGGAGGGACATCCTAATTTTAGAACGACGTAGCCGGGCCATGGTAAAAAAGTAGGGTTCGGAAACACTGATCTAGAGTGTATTGAATCAGTTGACTTTCTGACTTAACACCATGTTAAAGTGTCGAGTTTTCTGACTTAACACCATGTTAAAGTGTCGAGTTTTCTGACAACACCATGTTAAAGTGTCGAGTTTTCTGACTTAACACCATGTTAAAGTGTCGAATTTTCTCACATAATATATAGGTAGTGTTATTATATGTATTTAGGTAGTGTTATTATATGTATCAGCATTTCTACTTTTCTTTGTATGTACACATTATCTTCTCCAGCACCATTCTGATCCGTCACGCACTTGAACACCGTCACAAACTTGTCATTTTATTTCAAGTGTTTATTTATCTCTAACCTTATAGTTGTAACTTATCCGGGTTGTATCTATATTTAGCTCTGCCGTGTGAACGTCAATAGTGCCGTTCTTACTCGTCGTTTTTTGTTGTTAATGTTGTTAAACCTCAATCTGGCCCGCCGACATAAAATGGCTGCCCACCTCCGTTTTAATTAAACTAATGATTAAAAAAAGGTCACAATAAATGTGACATGCATTAGCGATGGTACTTGGTATGAAGAAAGAATTATTAAACGAAATAAAGATCAAGCAAATAAAATATTTGGGACATATTAAAACACATGCTATCTTGTTGAACACCTTAACTTTAGGGTAAAGTCGAGGGGGAGGCGAACAATAGGTAAACAGAGATACAAGTGGGAGAGTAACATCACAAGATTAACAGGTTACAGTCTAACAGAGGGCACAACCAAGACATGAGACAAAGAATGTTGGAGGTCGGTTGCAGCTAAACTTCGTTACGGAGACGGCACTTAATGATGATGGGGATGACATTAAAGATTATTAACACGTCCTTCTTAGAGTAATGTCCCCCTAACTGAGCGAATGACGAGTTTACATTTGAGTAATGTCCCCCTAACTGAGCGAATGACGAGTTTACATTTGAAACATCTCAATGAAATTGTGAACAAGTATTCCTCTGTGAAAGCGTGTTATTTAATTGATCATCACGAACGAACCGAGAAGAATACATGTCAAACAAGACTGCCATTAAATACTAGTTCATGACATTTTAAGACTTCTGTAGCAATTAAAACAACATTTTAATACTAGACTCGACCAGATTGAATCTGCAGCATCCGTTTATGACCCGATGAATATTCATTTTACTGTGAAAAATTGTTAAACGGTTCATGTTTAAGAACTGGCAGACTGCTTGATTCTTTCACTGTAAGGACGATGATTCTAGTCAGAATTTTTCGAATAAGACGCCTCACCTGGTTTTCGTTCTCCACCTTGATGCAAGTTTTGAGCAAGAATGGCTGAATGGTGTAGATTTCTCATAACATGGATTGAATGTTGTTTGATTATACAACTTGCAACATATTGTTTGCAGACAGTCTAGAAGAATCAACGCAACAGATCATGAATCTGTTTGATTTTCTGAGTCTTGCAGAGACATGTGCAAGATGTTGATACGGGTCAAAAAGTGCAAGAGCTTTGAGGGGAAGGGGAGAAGTGAAGACGTATACTGTATGCAACTACAGGTGTAACAGTTCAACTCACCTGAGAAACACTGTGTTTGTTTTATTATCGAGGAAAGATTAAACAGATTTCGAAGAATGACTTCACTGTACTCGGATTTCCAATATGTCCTCGATGTTTGCTAAGAGTATCACTCACAGCACGTAAATCTGTAGCTTCAAGTGATAATCCACAAGATCTTCGGAAAAGTGAACTAAAAATACTTTGCAATCTTCTGACAAAGATATTTTATCGAAACGTCAGTTTCATATTATGCTTACCCTCTGTCTCTTGATCCCAAGTCAAATGGCTTAACCACAACGTTATGGGGTGATCTCCTATGGTTCCGACCGAAGTACTAATCCATTTTACGTCACTGCGTTAGTTTAATCAGCCTATTGTTGTGTTTTTCGTTGATTGTAGAAACAAAGTATAAATAAATGGCCAATGGAAATCGTGGCTCTAGCCTAACTCGGTAACACAGTACATACTCCTGTTATATCGGAGATCGGGTTAAGGAAGCCATATTTCGTCACAGATCAGTAGAGGCATTATAAAAGAGAACTCGGTTCAATTCCCGCGGTTGTAGATTCTACGATAATTATATGTTGTGTTATTCCAACCCATGTTTTATGTTCGCTCAATTATTCTTCGTCGTCCTTGTTCTGCTTCCTGTTTGTCATCTGTTCTTTTCGTCGTCTAGATCATAGATACACAGCCTGATTTGTACTTTCTTGTTCTGCTTCCTGTTTGTCATCAATTTTTTCGTCGTCTAGGTCAGAGATTTGGACCGTTGTGTCCTTGTGTTGCCGAGGCCTGACTAAAGAAAAAAGAATAGCAACACTGTTTATCTTCGATTCACGATGCAAGAGGCGATTAAGGATGTTGTAGGGTGGAGCTTATTGACACATACCGAATATGATCAAAGTGACCCAACAACTATGATGAAGTCGGATGTTTCAAACCGAAAGGCGCAGACAACGTAGCAAAGCTGTAAACCATAACATAACGCATTACAATTCCGGATGATATTCTGCTAGTCTGCAGGAGTTTGAGAAGGAGCGCAGAAGAAGATGCAGAACCGTGACCCCTTTTGGTGCACATTTTTTTCCCGTGGCCTCCGATGCCTAAACAAAGAATTCATTAACTTTATTTATAGGTCACGTGCAGAAAGAACCAATCAAAAATAATGTAACTCCGTAACTTAGTCGAGTGCCCCCCCCCCCGCCAACTAACTCCAAGGGATCTCCGAAAAAAATGCACTTGTATGTAAAACGTTTTCACCCGGTATGAAACTTGCGACCTCTTGAATAGAAGGGAAATGGTTTAACTACTACACTAAAGCACATTGGATTATAGTAAACACCCGATATACCGTATACGGTTTTAACACATTTCCCTATTTAACAACAGTCTTCAAAATCACCGATTATATTTATTCTTTATTGTTGTAGTGGATGTTAGGATTTTCAGGCCACAACATGTCCCTGGGTGGCAGTCTCCGAGGAGGCGGTAATCAGTGATTCAGGCTTGGGTCGACTACGTCTATCTCGCACGAGGTGTTCCGCTGCCATTGAACTCGTCTGGTGTAATTAGACGTATTATGACTGTTCCCATCGTGTACTGAACCTTTTATCTACACGAATATGATTCAGGTATAAGAAAGACTCAACGTATATTTGTGCCCGGGTTCGTTCGCCCTTTTAGCCGATGTGTCAATCACCGACGTCGTGAACCTCTCGTCCAAATCTGACTCTCTACGCATATTTAAGAGCACCGGGAACTTCAAGCTTGTTCTCGAGCTGAGCAAATCTTTAGTTCCAGCTTCTATATAACGTTTTCTCTTTCTATGTGAACGTACACGGCGCTGCAATCTGGCGCTGTGCTGCCCTCTCATTATTTTCAATATGTAATCCTTATGCTATAGCCACTATAGCATAAGAGACTCGAACACACGACTATCAATTGTCATCGTAACATCTACCAGTGACATTTGCATTGACCGCCCCTCAATTGCCCCAACTAAAATATCTTGCGCCTCTGTGTGTCGACAGTGCCACTGTATGTGTTGCGCCTCTGTGTGTCGACAGTGCCACTGTATGTGTTGCGCCTCTGTGTGTCGACAGTGCCACTGTATGTGTTGCGCCTCTGTGTGTCGACAGTGCCACTGTATGTGTTGGTGCAGCGGTTTCAGAGATATTGTCCGTCTTATTGCAGTCATTTCTCATTTCATCAGCAGCTTTCACATTCACGGACACGATCTGCAAAAGTGTTGGCCAGCAACACAGCACGAGCAGCCATGTTTCTGTATCCAGGGTGCAACACGAGACGATCCTTTCTGGGTCTTAGTTATCTGCTAACCCTGCGTCTGTACGAAAACAATGCAGGGCCCTATGCACGCCATTCTTTATTGTTTGTAATGTATATGGGGACTTTTTAAAAAAATATATAGATATTTCGTCTATTTCGTCTATTTCGTCTATATAGACATTTTTAAAAAAAATTATAGATATTTCGTCAGTCTGGACCAAGTTATTATCAGGAAATTTGACTCCGTAATACCCGTTGGTCAAATTGAAACTATAATGATTGTAACAAATAAACAAACAACATTTCATAGGTTATCTCATGATAACATTTAAGTCTGGTATTTATAAATGAGTATGTACTTGTTTCCAAAGCGGAGGATAAACACAATTCCCATCTCATTTTCTATAAACATTTCTGGACGTTGGAGGCAGCCAAGCTGGAAATTTGTCCAGGTTGGGTTAATGGAATTAGTCAGTCGTGTCTGCCACAGATAATGTTGTATTTATGAGGGCATGGGTAGGTTAGAATTGTCAAGAAGTTGTCTTTACTGCTATGTTTTCTGTATAAGTTGGGTTTTTTTGTGGTTTGAAATGTTTGCGCAGAGTCTGAGAGGAAGCCATGAGTCTGCTTCATGGACTATGGCAGATGGTTTGAAAGCGATCGAATAATTAATGAGATCAATAGATTCAAAAGTGTAAATATATAGAGGTCTGACTTAATTAATTCAGGTTTCCACATATGCACAGAGACAACGGGTTACTTGTCTAGTGTATAACACAAAAGCACGTAATGCATAGCTTGAGGATAATTTCAGAAGTAGCAGATTACCAAGGCATAAGGTCCTATCATTCTTTAGGTGACTCGCAACGATGGATCAAAATAATAATATTTTTTAACATTACATTTTTTTTACTATATAACATGAATTTTAAAATTATTTTTTATTATTATTTGGGAGTAGTCTCTTAATATTTCATTATCTAGGGGGACACCACACAGTTTAATCCGGCACTGACCACCCTCTCCCAAACCCTCATGGAACAGATACAAAAATATCACACGGTGACAACACACTTTGATTTTAAACAAGGATCTCTAGAACAAATCGACTTGTTTTGTGTTAATATATTTCAAGTTCTGGGAAATTGCACTTAATGAACTAGCTATTGCGGCACGATTTCTAACCCAGAACCTCATGAAAATAATACAGGTGGCTTAATAATAAATTACCGGTGTTTACTTAATATTTAGACATATGGACACTCAAAAAATCAAATGGTTTGGTCCACCTGATTATAATGGAACCAGATCGCATTCCATCGATAGCCTTCAGCAGAATATCATCTGATAAGCGAAACAGGGGAGGACACAGAGGAAGATGTGTAGACGACAGAGAAATACTAGAACAAGAAAGAAAACTTCGGCTCCCCATGACACTTAGCGGCACATCATGGATAGGACAGGACATGGCAAGACTTCGGCTCCCCTTGACACCTAGCGGCACATAATGGATAAGGCTGGATAAGATAAGACTTCGGCTCCCCTTGACACCTAGCGGCACATCATGGATAAGGCTGGATAAGATAAGACTTCGGCTCCCCTTGACACCTAGCGGCACATCATGGATAAGGCTGGATAAGATAAGACTTCGGCTCCCCAAAAGAAATAGCAGCACAGCAAAAAAGCGGCTAAATTTCTCGTACTGTAGGCCTTGTTCTGATTTCTCGTACTGTAGGCCTTGTTCTGATTTCTCGTACTGTAGGCCTTGTTCTGATTTCTCGTACTGTAGGCCTTGTTCTAATTTCTCGTACTGTAGGCCTTGTTCTAATTTCTCGTACTGTAGGTCATGTTCTGATTTCTCGTACTGTAGGCCTTGTTCTGATTTCTCGTACTGTAGGCCTTGTTCTCATTTCTCGTACTGTAGGTCATGTTCTGATTTCTCGTACTGTAGGTCATGTTCTGATTTCTCGTACTGTAGGTCATGTTCTGATTTCTCGTACTGTAGGTCATGTTCTGATTTCTCGTACTGTAGGTCATGTTCTGATTTCTCGTACTGTAGGCCTTGTTCTGATTTCTCGTACTGTAGGCCTTGTTCTGATTTCTCGTACTGTAGGTTATGTTCTGATTTCTCGTACTGTAGGTCATCCAGTACTGTAAATCATGTTTATCTGTTGTCATGGATTATTTGTGAACACATGCTTGGTTGAAGTACATATTGTTACAGGTGTGAATGAGGCACATATTGTTACAGGTGTGAATGAGGCACATATTGTTACAGGTGTGAATGAGGCACATATTGTTACAGGTGTGGATGAAGTGTGAACGTATTAGAAGGCCCGTATGCAAAGCATCCATGCCCTACTGACTAGGTACAAACTCCGCTGGACTGGCCACATCGTCCGTATACCAGACAAGCATCTTCCAAAGAGATTATTCTATGGAGAGCTGTGCGATGGTAAACGTTCAAGCCGAAGGCAGAAAAAGCGCTTCAAGGATCAACCTATACAACTCTCTCAAGTACTGCAGCGTCGATGTTAGGTCCTGGGAGTCTACAGCTCTTGATCGCTCAGCTGGGCACACCCGGATCACTTCTGAAATCATTAAATTTGAATAAGAAAGAAAACTGCGGGAAATTTACAAGCGACGGAAACAGAAGGAAAATCCGAAAACTCTCCTACCCCGAACCCTCTGCACTCCTGCATGCACTGCAATAGTACTGCCCTGGCACAAATCGGACTCATCGGGCCATCTACGAACTCACAAACCAAATTAGACAATCACAAATGTTTTTTTTCTTCTACTAGTTCATCACATTTATTGTTTTTCATGCCATTCTCATCTTTGCTTGCGAAGGAGGAACATTAGTACAGGTGATACAGAGACATCGGTTAGTACAGGTGAGACCAAGACTTCTATTAGTATAGGTGATACTATAACATATGTAAGTACTGGTCATACCGAGACACCTATTAGCATAGGTGAGACCGAGAAACCTGTTAGTATAGGTGAAACCAAGACAGCATAGATGAGATGAAACATCATTTAATATAGGAGACACCGAAACACCTTTTAACATAGGTAAGACAGAGATACCTGATGGCATAGGTGAGACCGAGACACCTGTTAACATAGGTAAGACAGAGATTCCTGATGGCATAGGTGAGACCGAGACACCTGTTAACATAGGTAAGACAGAGATACCTGATGGCATAGGTGAGACCGAGACACCTTTTAAATGCATGGAATTGTCATACTTTTATGAATAATATGTCAGGTTTTCGTAGCACAAGTCAGTCCATATTGATTTTGTTTTGGCAGCTTGTTTGTAAAATCGACATTATTACAGAAAACGGCAGTGTGATCATTACAAGAAAAGGAAGTTGATTATTCACTGTTGACAGAAAGGAAGTTGATTGTTCACTGTTGATAGAAAGGAAGTTGATTGTAAAGTGTTGATAACCTTACTGATATGATAACGTTGTTCTCATGAATCGTATAAAGTTTACACGGCTGTACATTTCACCTTTACACTTCTTTACATTTCACTTTCACACGGCTGTACATTTCACTTTCACACGGCTGTACATTTCACCTTTACACTTCTTTACATTTCACTTTTACACTGCTGTACATTTCACCTTTACACTTCTTTACATTTCACCTTTACATTTCTTTACATTTCACTTTTACACTGCTGTACATTTCATTTTTACACGGCTGTATATTTCACTTTCACACGGCTGTACATTTCACCTTTACACGGCTGCACACTTCAGTTTTAATTTATATTGCTGTTTTTGGTGAAGAGAGTAAAATGTAAAAGTAAGATGACTTATGAAACAGCGACACCGCTGTCCCAACAGTCAACAGTTTCCTAGTCAATGGCTGATGACAACTTAACGTTGCCTACCGCATTTGCTAAACAGCGATGGCTCCATTCTTCGACATTCTCAGAGTACGAACTCTGGTATCCTACTTTTTTGTAGCTGTGCAGACTACGGCAGTAATGTGTTGTAGTTGTTTTTGAAATAACCAGTGAAATCGAATCCCTCATTTGCTGGTCGACGTTGTTACATGAATAATATAATATAGAAGTATCGATACTTTGTATTTTTTTAAATCATGCAGTAAACGGGATATGAATCAGTTTTGTAACGTTTGCCGCTGTGTTACAGTAAGTTTTGTAACGTTTGCCGCTGTGTTATAGCAAGTTTTGTAACTTTTGCCGCTGTGTTATAGTAAGTTTTGTAACTATTGCTGCTGTGTTATAGCAAGTTTTGTAACTATTGCTGCTGTGTTATAGTAAGTTTTGTAACTCTTGACACTGTGTTATAGTAAGTTTTGTAACTTTTGCCGCTGTGTTATAGCAAGTTTTGTAACTTTTGCCGCTGTGTTATAGTAAGTTTTGTAACTTTTGCCGCGGTGTTGTAATGAGTTTTGTAACGTTTGCCGCTGTGTTACAGTAAGTTTTGTAACTATTGCAGCTGTGTTATAGTAAGTTTTGTAAATTTTGCCTCCTTGTTATAGTGAGTTTGGAAGCTTTTACCGCTGTGTTATAGTGAGTTTTGTAACTTTTGCCGCGGTGTAGTAATGAGTTTTGCAACGTTTGCCGCTGTTTTACAGTAAGTTTTGCTACTTTTGCCGCTTTGTTAAATAAATAGGTGCTAAAGACACTTAATATGAAGAAAGAACTACTAAGAGAAATAAAGATCAGGCAAATAAAATACTTTGGACACATTAAAAGACATGACACCTTATTGAAGACCTTACTTGAGGGTAAAGTCAAAGGGAAGCGAGCAAGAGGTAGGCAGAGATACAAGTGGGAGAGTAACATTACACGATGGACAGGTTACAGTCTAGCAGAGTGCACCACCAAGACAAGAGACAGGAGATGTTGGAGATACGTTACAGCCAACCTTCGTTGCGGAGACGGCACTTGATGATGATGATATAGTAAGTTTTGTAACTATTGCTGCTGTGTTATAGTGAGTTTTGTAACTTTTGCCGCTGTGCATAACTCTTGGCGGTGTGTTATAGTAAATTTTGTAACTCTTGTTGCATGCGTTAATGAATGCTATAGTTAACTTGACTAATATTTTAATTGTACACTCTTGCATTATTCTTCTTCTTCTTTCTGTTCTCATATACCTGTCAGTGTTGAGAGGAGAGTAAGTGTACAGTCTATTGTCCTTCGATTTGCCTGTTCTGTTATATTTCTAAGTGTTTCTAATACTAATTATCCACTTTTAACGAGAGCGTCCAATAGGTCTGCTGTTTTCGCATCATTTGTTAAGGGTTTTTTTTGATAATACTTTGCTCTTTCTGTCTGGTTATGTGGCCGTACCATTTAACTTGTTGTTTCTGAATGTATTCTAGTGTTGACCTGATCTGTAATTGTTTTCTTAGTGCTTCATTCCTGATTTTGTCTCTCAAGCTAACTCCAATCATACGTCTCACACATTTCATTTCAGTGATGTTAATCTTATGAATTGTTCTAGAATCCAATATCCAAGTTTGACACTGATAACACAAACGTTGGTAGAAAAATGGGAGATATTTGCAGTATGATATTTATTTATATATTTTCTTGTTATTTTGCATAACTGAATTTTTTTTACATATTGACAATCTGTTGTTTATTATTGTTGGAGAAAATGATTTAATTGGGATATTATGATTAGTAGGTTGTAGAGAAGATGGCATGACACTGCGGCTTCGCTATAGGTTTTAGACATCAGCAAACGTTTTAAAACGCACCATAGTGCCCCAGAAACAACTGAAATAATTCTCGGGAACGTGTGAATAGAACATTCCAGGATCAGTTTTCCAATTTTCGAACTCACTGGCGCGTGCAGGCAACTCGCAAATCTCGTGTGGGTGTGTATGTTGATGTTCAGAGACTGTTGTCAGACGTCTCATAGTCACGTGACAGGTTTGTCACGTCAGGTGATAGGTAGTGTTAAGTTCGTTTTCCGGTTTCTGCAGGCGCAGCGTAAATAACCACATTCATTACATAAAAACGCGTACACTGTGTGAAGAAAGATGGAAGAAAGATTATATGAATACAGCCCAAACAATTTGGATGGTAAAATGTGTACAGAAATATGCTATGTACAATCAAGTCCTTCACTGGGATAATCGTGCGCGCTGATCCGAGACCGCTGGCGGCATGGAAGACCTTCCACCACAATTAATTAGGACCCCATTTGTGACGTTTTTTCGATTATTGTTGGGAATGCGGGTTGTGGCTATCTTTATACTTGGAGTCGCCTTGGTTATTTTTGGCATGCGATTTCAAGTATGGAAATAGTGATCAAACGACAGTAAAACAATCATCAACGTCACGAATTGGGTCCTAATTAATATTCTGTTAGGAGGTCTTTATTGGAGATGGTCATTGCCGATCCCAAACATCGTTATTCATGTCATATGTCCAATAATGTAACATGTTGAGTCATGTTTCAAATACTCAGTCATATGTCATGGCGTAAACTTGTCTTGGCCGATGCAACTGACCATTGGTCATTTTGCGGATATATTTCCATTGCTAGCCAATAAAAATCACTGAATAAGTCGTATCAGAAAAAATAAGTGACCATTTTGGCAACACTGTCTCTAAAATAAGGCCTACTTGCTAATTCAGCCTTTCAAAATGACTTATTGACTATTCCTATGATTTTCATTGGCTGTCACGCAAGTATAGTCAGAGTGACCAATTAAAATCACGGAATAGTCAAATGTGTTATTAAGAAGGCTTGAGCCAGAACCTCTTATGAAGCCAAGGGTCACGCATTATGGGATCAGCGGGCAGTACAATTATGGAGATGGACTTGGTACAACAGTGATTGTTTATTTTTGTGTGCAGTGTTCTGAAGAGTTGCTTTTAACCCATTTCTGGGAGTGTTCTGTTCTATAGCCGTTTTACTAGCATTGCCGTCAAACACATGTAACTATCTGACTAACCATCTAACCTATTAATGCCACTCTTTGAGCTTATGATGTTATATTTGGTTAGACCCAATAAATATAGACTTTATTTCTGTGTATCATGTCCAGGTCTTGTACACCTAACAAAATCTTGTTATCTTTGTCGAAATACTAATTATTGTGTATGGAGAAAAGAAATGTTACCACTTCAGACACAGAGTCTGTGAGTTGATTAAGGCCTAGGCGTGTCTACTTTTTCCATAATGTATCCACCATGTTTAGATATAATACCTATTAGATATGATTTCTTAAATGATATCTATGCGAGATACTCGTGACATTGTGTGTCATTGACATTTAATACTCTAATGTCACAAACTTTATTCACACTCATTTTTTATTACTAACTACTTTTTGTCACTTTATGTTGAAACACGTCTTACGGAGAATGTGAACGTGACAACGGATACAACTTTAAAGACAGTCTGTTCTGTGTTCAAGAGTGCAAAATAGTGCAATTTCATACCAAAATCATGCTAATTTTATGATAAACAAATCATGTCTTGTAATTGAATGTAAACATCTTACTAAATGTGTGTGAAATTTATGCTGACAAGTACACTTTTGGTGTATATCACAAATAACAGAAATATTTAAACCAATGTCCGCATTTTATTGACAAATTTAATCCCATGTGGTCTATACGATTTCAAATTCACACACAAAATTTCAATTAAATGCCTCATATATTTGCTGAGATACTTCATTTTAAAGTTAGGAAAGGCTTATGAAACTGCTATAGAATATTAATTATTTTATGAAATATTCCGTAGATAATTAATAAGGCATTTATTTTGGCCTTCCGTAAAAAGTCCTAGTTCCCTGTCTATTTATTTTTCTTTGTGGTCCACCTGTGTTAAAATATGGTCCAAAGACGGACCATGTAACTGATTAACTGATCTAAAGTACATCAAGTGTTGACTCCTTTGTAATGTGATATATTTATTTATATGTGATATGTTTAGTCATATGTGATATGGTTAGTCATATGTGATATGTTTAGTCATATGTGGTATGTTCAGGAATATGTGATATGTTCAGTCATATGTGATATGTTTAGTCATATGTGATATGTTCAGTCATATGTGATATGTTCAGTCATATGTGATATATTTATTCATATGTGATATGTTTAGTCATATGTGATATGGTTAGTCATATGTGATATGTTCAGTCATATGTGATATGTTCAGTCATATGTGATATGTTCAACCCTCTGTTTCTATTACCACGGCTCTCCACGTTGTTGAACATTCCTTGAAATCTTGTGTATTGCATACGGTATGCACAGTTCCCTATACAAACTGATGAGTTTTAGTTTTGCATCCACTGTGTGTTTTATGTAAAGTATATTGACTGTCTTCTGTCTTTCGTTCTGATGAAGACTTTTTAATCGAAACGTCACATGTCGCTGTTTCTAATTGCTAGCATGTTTTTTTAAAACAAATATTGGTAACAAATTATAATTATTTTAGTTTATCTTGATATTTGCTCTGTGTTTCTCCAGCCTCTCTACTTCAAGTATCGCACTGTTTCCCGACATGATTTTTATCTCTAAATATTTGGATTACTGATTTACTGATATAAATCGTTAATCACACCCCACAGGTCATCGACTACAGACTCAATACAAATACGTATGTTTTGCAGCGTCTACTGTTGCGATCCATTTACACCAACAACTAAGGGACTGGGCATCGCTTACAATGGACCTAGTCCAACACTTGAATTTCCCTCGTAGATCGAAGTCTCCGGGAGTCATTACAAGACGACAGAGGGGCACTATAACTTATTTCTCATACTATTTTCATTATGTTTCGGCTGTGGTCAAGTTACTCTGCTATATCGATTATAGTTGGCTGACCGATAGACAGGGATAATGAACTGTTAGTCGGCTGGGGGTGAAGGGAGGGCCGTAGGCTCTGAGCAGAGATTCAGTTTCATCAATAAATTGTATGCTGCCATTTGCTATCATTACTCAGGTTTATATATGTTTGGTCGTATATGCTATATTCAAGCTATGATTTCTTATTGTAAAAGTCGGATGTGTCTGGCTAATTTTAGGAATAAACATGCAAAACAGCCTGGCCTATGGTTGATAGGCCTACATCTTCTGTACTTGGTGGGGTGGGGGGAGGAGGGAGGGGTGTGGGTACTTTAAAAAACGGCCATAGACACTAATTAATTATCTCATTATTATTAGCTCATTATCTTATTATCTCATTATTATTCGCTCATTATCTCACTATCATTAGCTCATTATCTAATTATTCCATTATCTCATTATCATTCGCTAATTATCTCATTATCATTAGCTCATTATTATTCGCTCATTATCGCACGTAATGTATTCATTTACATGGGACTATCTATAGTTTTTTGTGTGGAAAATTGTGAAGCTGGGTGTCATATTCTGATCTCCTAAACAATGGGGGGTGGGGTTTGAACACTCCTAACCCCTCCCCCTTCCCCTCATCTATGGGATTGGACACAACTGATTTCTATTCGTCGGAATGCATCCTGCGGGAAATTTAGCTGGACCATTATCCTGCTACAAGAGATATACGGTGGGAGTGTGAGAACGAAAGCTACCAAACCATGTTTTATTTCTCTATTATTCTGTATATCCTGAACAAGAAAGTCTGTTGTTCTTCTTCAATTTGCCTGGAATGTTCTTATTATGTGAAGTTTTGTCTCTTCTATAAATTTGACTGTAATAAATACTTGTCTTTTCGGTGTATTGATAAACTCACGAGAAACACACACACACACGCGCACAAACACTTAGACATATGCACACTTACACACATGCACACATGAACACACTCAAACACACATTGTTATCATTGCAACAATAAGAAAAAAGAGGCATGTTTATTTATCATGTAGTAACACACAAATGTAGATTATCTATTTACAGCCGTACCTAGAATCTAGGGTACGTGTCAGACAGGATCTGAGGGTACGCCAGACGCCAAGTGTACGGCATGTGTCGGGCTCTGTAGCTTGTGAGCTCTCGAATACTTAGAATAAACTAGCTATATTCGGGGCGGGAGTGGCAGTTATAAACTATATATATATATATATATATATATATATATATATATTATGTATAGTTGGGAGTCCGGTTCTGAAATTGAGAGGTACAAACTTGGGAGTCGGGCTCTGTAATTGAGAGGTACAAACTTGGGAGTCGGGCTCTGTAATTGAGAGGTACAAAGTTGGGAGTCGGGCTCTGTAATTGAGAGGTACAAATTTGGGAGTCCGACACCGTGATGGTGTACGTCTGTGACTTCCAAAGTGTCATGTTCAACCATCTCTTCAAGTAGTTGTACATATAGACCGTTCAGAAAGCAATGAACAATTACTGAACATAAATACTGCCAATAAAATAGTTACAGCTAAAATGTGATAAGCTATTAACACACACATACACGCGCACACCCACATAAATCTACACACTCACCTACACATACATATATACACACATATACTATTAATATATAGTATATAATACTTTGTGTCCGAAGGATATTTTTTCAATGCAGAATATAGGTGCCAATGGGAATCTCGATGCCGAGGGGGAATCTCGGTGCCGAGGGGGAATCTCGGTTGGAGTGATCCTAATCTCATGGAAAATGTTGGTACTGAGGAGAACTATGAGGGAGAATCTGTGTACCAAAGGAGATTGCTGTGAGGGAGAATCTAGGTACCGAAGGAGATTGCTGTAGAGGAAGAATCTGGGTACCGAAGGAGATTGCTGTGAGGGAGAATCTGCCTGCCGAAAGTACTACTCACAGCACGTAACTCCATAGCTTCCCAAATGTCAGAGATCTCAGGAAAAAATTGCGCTTTGTTAACTAGACGTCACGAACTGGATTTGAATCCGCGATTTCTTGGACACAAACTGAACAGCTTAACCATCACGATACGGAAAAGATACATGAAAGAGTAGCAATCGGAAATCATAGAACTAGGAATGTCAGATGTGTTGTTGATACTTGACTGGCGTACAGTAGGAATGTCAGATTCCTTCTTGTATTGAGTACTCATGGACACCTGGTTCAGTACTTTCCTACCTGAATTAGCTGCTCCCATCTGGCTCTTACCAGGTGGGCAGTCAGAATTCCTCCATGAGTGCCCCAGTATCGTTTTATTATACCCGTAGTAGTTCATGATCAAGTTTCAAATTTCAGAAAAGACTCGTGCAGTCATCAACTTAAAAGAAATGTTTTAAATTTTTGTTAAAAACGTTAAGTGAATTATTCAGTCAATGTTTAAACTTTTCGTCCAAAGATTGCTCGATAAACGCACACTTGTAATAACGAACATTAACTCCTAAAAGTGGTTCTTTAGAAGAAATCTGAAAGTGCCATGGACATCTGGAGACATTAATGAAAGCGCCGAGAGAGTGAGATAAGCTAAATAGGTTACTAATATCAGAGAAAAAACAGTGTTTATATTTACTAATATCAGGGGAAAAGCAGTGTTTATATTTTGGCCAAGTTAGCAGACACGGGGATTTGTAGAATTTAGTGACAACTGGCAGTATCAAAGTAAAAAGAGACAGTGGACAATAACGTTATAAAATACAAGTTTAACATCCTGACTAAGCAAAGAATCAGCGATAATTACGATTTAAGTTATTAAAGATGCAGAGATGTGTACAACCATGATCTTCTACACCACTCTGCACGATACTAGATGATGATGAGGTAAACTAGAATCATGTTCTGTGTCTGCTATGTCAAGCGTGATACCAGCAGGGATACTACGAGAGTAGTTACTTAGGCGGATCTTGGTCAGTGCACGAAGATCTGTAGCACGGTCAAGAATCAATTTATTTCACGCTAATAAATTATTTCACTCATTGCTCTTCGTGATTCCGCACTCTCATATTGAGATGACTGAGCGTGAGTCAATATGGAGAATGCGCGAGTGAGGAACGGCATATCCCGTAGAGAACACTTAGCAGAGATTTCAAAAATATCACTGAACCGAGACAGTCGGCAGAATACTACAGACCTATGATGTGTGCTCATGATGTGCTGGTACAGATAGACCTATGCTGTGCTGGTACAGATAGACCTATGATGTGCTGGTACAGATAGACCTATGATGTGCTGGTACAGATAGACCTATGATGTGCTGGTACAGATAGACCTATGATGTGCTGGTACAGATAGACCTATGATGTGCTGGTACAGACAGACCTATGATGTGTGCTCATGATGTGCTGGTACAGATAGACCTATGATGTGTGCTCATGATGTGCTGGTACAGATAGACCTATGATGTGTGCTCATGATGTGCTGGTACAGATAGACCTATGATGTGTGCTCATGATGTGCTGGTACAGATAGACCTATGATGTGCTGGTACAGATAGACCTATGATGTGCTGGTACAGACAGACCTATGATGTGTGCTCATGATGTGCTGGTACAGATAGACCTATGATGTGTGCTCATGATGTGCTGGTACAGATAGACCTATGATGTGCTGGTACAGATAGACCTATGATGTGCTGGTACAGATAGACCTATGATGTGCTGGTACAGATAAACCTATGATGTGTGCTCATGATGTTGCTGGTTGTCATCTATTTTGATTATTTATGTGCGTTTTATTTGTCGGCGTTGGCAAATTTTGGCGGTCGACTTCAAGTAAATAAATAGTGACTAACTGATATCAAGGCAATAATCTAAAACGTAACGAATGAAGTCTTGTTTAATTCCCGCAGTTAGGTCTTGTATACTGCAGTTGGTCATGAATGAACCGTGACCGTCGGTAGATATTGAAGACCTATCTGCTAAATTTAAACAGGCCTTCATTCGGTATGTTTTTGATTGTTGTCTGGCCACAATCTGGCCACTGATTATTATCATTGGACACTATTTATGTAGTTGGAGTCGCCCGCTAAAAGTTAACCAAGGCCGACCAATGAAACTCAGGACAATAATCACAACCGGCCTTCTAGATTATCGGTCTACAGATCGTGACTTGAGCCTGGTCGTCCAACATAGAACCGAAACTATCAGCCATTATACCTTGAGAGATTTACCGAAGCGGAGATCTGAGCATATATGAACATGTCCGGTGTGTGAAGACGATAATCAACTTACCTAACCTAACCCCAACCTAAAATCATCTAATTATCTATTGACTTATTTGTAAGGTGTTTTTTTTTCTAGCGATCGTTCTCAAACTTCCATGGAGTAATTCCTATAGTAGGACAATGTTCCTTATAGAATTCCAACTGGGTGTAGTCCAGAGATCTCTCTTGTAGCAGGGCGTTATTCCTACTAGATTTCCAACTGGGTGTAGTCCAGAGAACCTCTTACCCTCTCCTCCCCTATTACATAATACGTATGCACGACCCTATTATTTTGCCAGTATTAAGTCTATGTTGTGATAATAAATATTTGTTTCTATAGTCCGCTTGCAAGTTCTGGCCATACAACTTCATTAATATTGTCACAGTGACCGTTTATAATAATACACATTTTTTGCATGCGGTCTTAAATATTACATTTCTCCACAACTTTATTATGAAAAATACCGGGTACTGTCAGACGAATATTCATTTGATTTCTGTACCAGTTACAATTATTTTAACTTAAAGAGTTTAACTTACAATAATTTATTATTTAATGACATTGTATGGATTATATGTGTAATTCTCTTGCAATTCTATTTGAACAATGTATTTAGACAGACATTATAATGTAGCTACTCAACTAAGTCACCACGACACATTTGCCATTAAATAGAAAACTACATCTCTCAGTCACCATCTCTACGTTTAACCGCAAGTGTGTATATTCTGACCATTATCCATCTGTGGATAGACAATATATAATATAATGTACCTACATATTATTTAAACTGAGCACTCGTACGTAACTGCTGTTGTTATTTGACTTGGTTTTAGAAATGTGCGAGAAGTGTTTTATACTCTGGTTCGTCGGATTCAAATTTTACGAAAGTCAAGAAAAGTGCACAATATATCCCAAAATTACACAAAAATAAAGAAACATTGACGATACGATAAATATATTACTTGACAGTACGCTTTCTTTCTGTGCATCCTATATTTCTGTGTATCCTATATTTCTGTGTATGCTTTATTTCTGTGTATGCTTTCTTTCTGTGTATGCTTTCTTTCTATGTATGCTTTCTTTCTGTGTATGCTTTCTTTCTGTGTATGCTATATTTCTGTGTATTCTATATTTCTGTATATGCTATATTTCTGTGTATCCTATATTTCTGTGTATGCTATATTTCTGTGTATGCTTTCTTTCTGTGTATGCTTTCTTTCTGTGTATGCTATATTTCTGTGTATGCTATATTTCTGTATATGCTTTCTTTCTGTGTATGCTATATTTCTCTGTATGCTATATTTCTGTGTATGCTATATTTCTGTATATGCTATATTTCTGTGTATGCTTTATTTCTGTGTATGCTTTCTTTCTGTGTATGCTTTCTTTCTATGTATGCTTTCTTTCTGTGTATGCTTTCTTTCTGTGTATGCTATATTTCTGTGTATTCTATATTTCTGTATATGCTATATTTCTGTGTATCCTATATTTCTGTGTATGCTATATTTCTGTGTATGCTATATTTCTGTGTATGCTATATTTCTGCGTTCTTTTTTTGCAGCACAAAGATACTGAGAGTATATTTTACATGAAAATATTTACATATTGGGAAGTTAGATTATCATGTAATATATTACATTTATCAATTACAATAATCATCAATGGTTTTTTTTGTTGCTTTTCTAAAAAAAAAAAATATTCGTTAACCGTTTTTTCAAAAGAATTCCTATTGTCTCTTACACAATTCTTTAATCGTTTCTTCACAAAATTCTTTAATATTTTTCACAAAATTCGTTAATCGTTTCTTCACAAATTCATCAACAGTTTTAAAATATCCTGTGAAAATGTATATTTCCCGTTAGGGAGTTACTGGCAGTATTCGAGTGACTTGTGTGGTAAAGTCATCCATGCCCTTGCTGTCGCCACACCATATCCAGGGTGATTTTTAAAAATTGACACTACGACAGAAAAGAAATCCCAGTCTTGTACCGGGAACTGAACTCTGGACCTCACGCGTGTGAGACCAATGCACTAACCTCTTGGCCGTCGCCATACTTCGCCATACTTCGCCACACAACATCAATAGTTTCTTCACGAAATTTCTCATGTTTTTCCCCAAAAAATTCTCCCAATTATTTCTTCACAAAAGTTTCTCAATCGTTTCTTCTCTTATTTTAGTATTCATACTTCTACATTAATTTCCACTTCCTGTTAACGTTTTCAATATTTTACTAAACTCGAAAAATATGGACTATACAAAGTTTGTATTACAAGCTTAGTTCCATTCCCTGCAGCGATTGATGTCTGACTGCGCTGATGGTTTCACTTATCTCGGGTTGTTTTAGGTGTTTGACTTCTACAAGCAGCTCCCGGGCATTGTTTCCATTGCACACTTGTTACAACATACTGGTTTCCTGATGATAGAAACCTTCTACGTTTCCGCGCCTAAATTTGTTTATTAGCAAGGGAACTGAATATATTAAACGTCTGCGGCCCGCATTTGATGTCTTCAGTTGCGGCATGCGATGAAAAAAGGCAGTTAACGGCATCATTGCGTTTTCTCTCCCTTCAGACAAATCTGGCGACACAGTTATGTTGAATAAATTGAATGTTATGTTTGTCCACTTATATGCGCATATATAGCATGCTTTTCCGTCTATGGCTGCTGGTACGTATTAACTTACTAATCTATAACCTTTCCTTTGGCGTTTCTCGTCTGCCACTTCGTCGCCTCTCGTCTGCATACCAATCTTACGAATGTCTGGGCAATAGGAAGTATTGTTTCTGTTGTTACCTTAAACATCCTTCCATTTTCCAATCTTATTTACTGCTTCAGTGTTTGCAGATTTTTTTTCTCCAAATCCTCAAGTTTAAAATAAATATTCTTTTCATAAGTCTCCCGTACCCACTCCCTCGTGTAACTTTACCCTGTTTCAAATCCCATACCCACTCCTTCGTGTAACTTTACCCTGTTTCAAATCCCATACCCACTCCTTCGTGTAACTTTACCCTGTTTCAAATCCCGTATCCACTCTCTCGTATAACTTTACCCTGTTTCAAATCCCGTACTCACTCCCTCGTATAACTTTACCCTGTTTCAAATCCCGTACCCACTCCCTCGTATAACTTTACCCTGTTTCAACATGGCTACTTTAGTGAGGTTTGTGCTTTTCAATTTCCAATTACAATCCGAGCTTGAACTTTAATGATTGCTTTTTTTGTTGTTGTTTCTTGGTGCGATTGTTCAGTCTAACTGCTTCCATTAGTTTGCATGAAATACTTTTATGTCTTTATAAGATAAATTGACCAGTATCCTTAGCTCTTAAATGTTGGTTTGGAAGAATTCAAGTCAAACAAGCAAGTAAGAGAATACACCAAACAGCAAATATGTTTCTACAACAATAAGAAGACAACGACGAATTATGTAAAAATTATGGACTTATATCGGGCATGTACATATAATAAATGAAAACAGGCTGCCACTTCAAACATTAAAAGGGGTACCAGATGAGAAGTGCAAGAGAAAAACAGGACGATCAAGAGATACTTATCGCAGAGCAACCATCAAAAAGTGTATGACTAATGGTCCAAACAAAAGCACGAAATACAACAACATCACATCGACCCAATACAATAACATCACATCGACCCAATACAATAACATCACATCGACCCTTCTTCTTCTTCTTCAGCGTTCATTCTCAAACTCCCGCTGAATCTCTCTTGTAGCAGGACCATTGTCCTACTAGATTCCCAGCAGGATGTAGTCCAGAGAATGGAAATGCGTTGTGTCGCCGTTTCATTTGCGCCTATGGCCCGACACATCCGTCTTCGGCGGACATAGACCCAATACAATAACATCACATCGCTCGAACTGGAGAGTACCAGCATGTTTCTGTCCTATGCACCGTAATCGACACTGAAAGAATATAGAAAGATAGATAGATAGATAGATAGATAGATTATATATATATAGATATACAGATATAGATAATAAATATACAAATATATATCTATTTAGATTGCCTTTGATTTACTGCAGTAGAGAATGTTGACAACTTGTACAAACACAGGAACTAACAGGGTACTGGGGCAGACTAATTGTGAAAATCTTCAGTCCTCCCCTGGTCATTAGCCGTACAGTCTACTCCGGTTAGATATCATTTCTTGTGGCACGCTTACAGCTTTAGTTGAGTATATTTAATCATGGCCTGGTTCAAGTACAGACCTCTCAACAGAATGTAAACATAACTTCATTCGTTACCTTTTTGATAATTCTCCTCATTTCGTTGGTCACTATTTATATGTATAGAAATGCCAAAAAAAAAAAAAAAATGACCGAGCAACGAAATGACCGGAAACAGAAAAAAATCAGCTTCCAGGTAATGTTTACTTTCTATAGTGCTTAGGTAGAACACGGGTTTTTGATGTTTCTCTTGAACACAGACGGATTATCACCAAGACTAAGGGGTTATGAAGTGTAAACACGAAAAACATACAAAGTACAATACAGAAGACGTTTTCAACGTTCTTAACCGTTAGGGCTTTATCTTTTTGGGAGCTGCGTAGCGCAGGGGAGCGTATCGCAGGGGAGCCGCGTCGCGCAGTGGTTAGCGCACTGGCTTCGCATATGAGTGGTCCTGGGTTCATTTCCCAGTTGAGGCGAAAATGTTTCTCAGATCGCAACGGCTCCCAGGTCGACCCAGCCTTAAATGGGTACCGGATTAATCCGGGAAGTAAAGACTGCGAGAGAGAGGAGATAGCTACCGCCCTCATTTGCAGAACCTCTGAAATGTGACATCGCTAACATCTCACATCCCTACGGCTTTAATAAATGATATGGGTTACTTTACTTTTTTTTTACTTTGTCAAGAATATATAAATAAAACAGTGAAAAACAATGAAAACAGTAAAAACCAAGTTACCACCACAGAAGCACAAGTTACCATTGATATGTAAAAAATACAAAGTTCAAAGTGACAATGATGCATGTGGAAACATGTTGTCATGGAAGCGGATATTGTTGAAAATTAGTCGGGATATGATAACAGATATAACAAATTATTACCCAATACAACATGGACAGCAAATGATATCATCTAACGGTTGGAAACGTTGAAAATGTCTTGTGTATTGTAATTTGTATGTTTTCGTGTTTATACCTCACAACCACTTAGTCTTAGTAATAGTCCGTCTGTTGCGTTTAAGTGAAACATACAAAACTTGTGGTCTACGTAAGTACTGTTGTTGTTCCATTTCTCTGCAGAATTTCCTTATATTGATTATTCACTTTCTGCACAGAGGTCTTCTAGTACCGTCAATAGTCGCGATTTCAAACACCTAGTCAGACGAATGGACATACACGATTTCAAGCACCTAGTCAGACGAATGGACATACACGATTTCAAGCACCTAGTCAGACGAATGGACATACACGATTTCAAGCACCTAGTCAGACGAATGGACATACACGATTTCAAGCACCTAGTCAGAAGAATGGACATACACGATTTCTGTGTGTATACTACATTCTCGTGGACACCAAGATTTCGATGATATGAACCGACCTGATCGGCTGCTTGTACAAACCAACACTTAATCAAACATTGAATCGATAGCGATTATTTCCAGATATATTTCCCTCCTTCATCTTCAAATGTAAACAAATCTCGGACAACTGGACAGTGTATTTGAAGCCATCACCTCATTTTGTTTCTGAAACTCAGATCTGGTTATTTTTTTTTCTCTGCTCTTTATTTTCGGAATTGTCTTTCTATATTTTAAACAATATTCTTTGCTTATATATTTCGATCCTGTTTGTGTGATTGAATTTCTTTTAGTTCTGATATGGTAAGTTATTGTTTATTCTACCTGACCTATCTCCGATACTACCTACCTCTGAAAAGTAAACTTTCGTTACGTTATTGATTATTGTCGTTCTTTTCGTTGGTTACTATTGTATACTTGGAATAGCACGTAAAAAAAAGCAAGGCCGACAAACGAATTGTACTGGACAATTTTTTTTAAAAAATCAGCCTTTTAGGTCATATCTGCTTTCTGTTCAGTGGTCTTATAGAACTGTTCATAGTCACACATCTACGATAGCCATCATATACTTAAATATGCTTTCGTGTGCAGAGCTGTCTATTCGCCCGTCTATTAATCTATCTTTCTGCCCGTCTGTTTCTCTGCATTAGTCCGTCTGTTTCTCTGCGTTAGTCCGCCGGTCAGAATGTATTTTTAGTTATAACAAATAACTAATTAATCAGTTTCCCTAATGACACACGACCCTTTCAACCACGAACAGCAAATCCACTTTGGTTATATCAGTGTGTATGCCAATTCCGTAGATAGGAGGTGGTAGTTTGGGGTTAACGTTTAGTACTATGAATTTAGCCTAAATGTGGGGTGACAACTCTATCTGACTGAATTGTCATCACATGAGAAAATTACACATAAAAATTAGGAAATGACACATAAAAATTAGGAAATGACACACGAAAATGAGGAAATTAAAAGCGAAAATGAGGAAATTACACAGGAAAACAAAAGTGTGGAAATGACACAAGAAAACTGAGGAATGACCTTTTATTTAGATAACAACGCCTCTTCCCTGTAAACGTATATATATAACCCCGAGTATGCCTATAATACAGCAATGCTTGTCACAGCTAAGGTTATCCTGCTACCACGACCTCCAAGTTCATCTGTTGTGTACATTTATTTCTACCTGTTATTAATTTTATTTAAAGTTGTTCTTAAATGAATATTTTTGTTTCCGTATTAATTGTTCATATTATATGATCATTCAGACTACAGTCTACCATATTTTGATAGAAAAATCAACCGTTTTCTTCCTTATCTAGTGTTATTATTATTGTATTTCTCATATTTTTTACAATTATTATTGGTACATTTTTGTGCACACATATTTACCTATTCACTAATATCACTTTGGTATTTGCGGTGATACATGCCATACCTTATTGTTGGTTCTTATTTGTATTTTTAGTATTTATATGTGCAGTGTAGTCGGTCATTCCATCCATTCGTTGTGCCCATCTGATGTTTGTTTCATTAGTATCAATTTGGTTGGTCACTGAAGCCTCGCGGACCGGCAATGGTACACAGACCACCACTTGAAGAAGCCATTGTCTATAGTGCTATATATCATGATACCTAGTGATATGCTAAGAAGGAATGTCATTAAAAAATTAGAAACATATAAAATATACTATAAGCAGGGATTACTTCTACGTTTCGGGAAGTGGTACCTTTAAAAAAAAAACATGAACACAACATTGCCAGAAATAGATATTAAACAAGCTAGAAAGCCGTCACCAAGCGTCTAGCATTGATTATTAGCTATGGTTTACAGCTATGTTGTGATATCTCCTCCGCTCGACCTGACACATCATACTTCAGCATAGTTTGTGGACCGCGTTGTCTTCCGGGATGAGACAGCCAACTCTACGCCCAAACCTCTTTAGTCGCTACTTATAACACTCACGATAAGTAACAGTATCACCTGTCTTTGTTTGCCTTTAGGGCATGTTAACACGAAGACATCCGTGCCCCTGTTGATCTCTTCTTCTTATCTTCTGCTTTCGGTCGCAAACTCCTGCAGATTAGCAGGAGGTTGTCCTAAATACAGAACGCGTTGTGTCATTGTTTACATCTTTGCTGCGATATCTGCGCGTTTCATCCAGGCACATCCACTTCAGCATGACTTTTGTGTCGCATTGACGCTATATGGAACGGAACAACTAACTCCACAACCCTAACCTCCTTTAATAGACTCCTACGACATCTACGGAAGACACACACTATTGCTATTCTTTGCTCATCTTCTGAAGCACTTCATCACACGAACATTAACGCTTCTATTGTCTGGATATAAGCTTTATCCAATTAGTATCCATTTATTTTGCTTCAAATCCAGTTCTCTGTTATCAATATGTTCCCACTTCTGTATCTGATTCGGACATTTCCATAACAATGAATACACACGGAGCTGGGAAAATACACTGCTGTTGCAATTGAAAACACAAAAAAACCAGTTTAAATTCAGAACATCCAGAACAGAGTCATGACCATTGGAAGAAGCTTAACATAGGTTTATGTTCAATGAGTTCAAATTGATCAGTTCCTTTGTTGACTACTCCTGTTCATTCAAACAGTCACTTAACACCAATCGTTTTTGCTGTCTGCGTTAATTTCTGAACATTAGATTCAGGTTAGCAGGATGTTGTTTAGCGAAAGGGATGTGTTAGCAGAATGTTGCTTAGCGAAAGGGATGTGTTAGTGGAATATTGTTTAGCGAAAGGGATGTGTTAGTGGAATATTGTTTAGCGAAAGGATGTGTTAGTGGAATGTTGTTTAGCGAAAGGGATGTGTTAGCGGGATGTTGCGTAGCGAAAGGGATGTGTTAGTGGAATATTGTTTAGCGAAAGGATGTGTTAGTGGAATGTTGTTTAGCGAAAGGGATGTGTTAGCGGGATGTTGCGTAGCGAAAGGGATGCGTTATGATTTTCTTAACAGCTTGGCTGCGATATATTTGCGTAGTTCGGCCTGACACATTCGACTTGAGAATGAGTTGTGGGTCGATTTGATTGATATCTATCGCATGTGACACCTTCATTCACACATGTTCCTAGATAAGACTTAGGTAAGTTTACCTAACAGAAAGAAAGCGAATGTCTCGCTTTTCGCGAGGTTTAATGACCTATTCTTAAGGAAAACCATTTTTAAAAAAGGGTGGGAGTACCCGCATTTTGGGCTTGATTCCTAGCATTGATCAAGTTCTGAGGCAAACTCTAATTTATTCATCTCTACATGGTTTTATCTCACGTGTATCTTAGACCACAGTGAGAAACGGTTGACTATCTGCAAACTATTTTACGAGAAACAGTCACAAAGGAAGGGGAACATTCGACCAACGAATATTTTGCATTGATAACATCACGGAATTTTCCAAGAATGATTTTTTAAAACTCCCCCCAGAACCGCTGAGAATAGAGTCGTCAGATAGATATTTGTGATGATGTCTCTAATGTGGTACTTTTGCGAACGTGACGCGTTGTGGTGTCTTATCATTATCGCCGCCAGCATTAGCTTACTATTATGAATATCTTCGACCTCGTCTAATGTTTTAATCTCGTACTTTAGTTATTATTTTTACATTTATGACCATATTTACTGTAGATATTAAAATTGTATTTGTACATAAAAATAACATCATTCTTGTACATTTTTCACAGCTCTGACCGGCACTGAAGCCCAGGATACATTTTATTTCAACGTGAAACCACAAAGCAAAGATGCGGTGGAAGGATCCGAAACGAGGCTCTACTGTGACGTCAGCGATCGACGTCACATATTTTTTCAATGGACACAAGCGGGGAAACCCTTGGTCAACACGACCAGGAAATACCAAGAGGACAGCAATTTACGTATTCACAGAGTCATCAGGGGAGAAGATGAAGGCCCTTTTCAATGCATTGCTACAAATTCTACAACTGGATTTTCGTTACAAAGCCAGGAGGCTTCTATCAATGTATTATGTAAGTACATGTGTGATTGTTTGTATGTTTGTATGGAACTGTTTGTACAGGGAATTCACCGTGTATATGAACTGGTTTATCGTGAATATAATTTTTATAACTTGTACTAATTTATTGTCGAACTCTGTGTAGGGAGAGTCTCCAGGGTCACTTTCCGCTTCCAATCATTTGTGCTAAACTCAGTATACAAAATTAGCATAGGAAACATAAACAAGAAAATCATTAAGAAACATAACAAAATCGACAGCATACTATTAACATTAAGAAACAACATCAAGAACCGTATCAGAGATCAACACCATCTAGAGCAGTGTTTCCCAACCTTTTTATGTACCATGCCCCTCCTAAGTATTTCTAAAATTCTCATGTCCCTCTATGTAACGCATACATATTTTATTTATATACAAAAATTGAATTATTCCCTAAATGAAGCCTAATTACAACTTGTTCGAATTGCCCCCTCCCTGTGGGGCGTGGGCCCCACTTTGGGAAAAACTGATCTAGAACATTAACAATTCTGTTTTAACAACATGAAGCTGTTAAAATTGTGATACATCTTCCCATATTTGCAAGTATAACAGCGACACAGTGCATGTCCACTGCCCTAAATTAACTCTCGTCGGACTGTTCCAATGTTCAATTATTGGTCTCTGTGTTACTTATTGTCTGTGGCGCTAACAGGGTCTAATGTTGTGATGAAAATTGTCGTCTGTCAATGTCTTAATTTGTATCTATATATAAGAACCCTCAAGGTGTTTCTAAAGAGCTTCAACATCGGCGCCACATCCTGGGAGCTGTCGCTCAGAGTCGCCCAGTGTAGCACAGCAACATCAGCAACGTCAGCAACATCAGTATAGCTACTTGCATCGCCGAGAAGCGTCATATTTCACAGGCAGGGTGAACAAAAAGAGCTGGCAGAACATCAGACACAGACGAACAATTCTGGTCTTACGTGTCCCATATGTGGCAGGAGATTCTATGCCAGGATTTGACTTTTCAATCATCTCCGCACACACTAAAGAGATGCAACAATACAAGCCTCAATTTGTTGTCATCTCCGCACACACTAAAGAGATGCAACAATACAAGCCTCAATTTGTTGTCATCTCCGCACACACTAAAGAGATGCAACAATACAAGCCTCAATTTGTTGTCATCTCCGCACACACTAAAGAGATGCAACAATACAAGCCTCAATTTGTTGTCATTATCGCCTGCGATCGACTGTTATATATATATAAGGATATATTCGCTCTATAATTCATAATGTGTGTTAGTTAACGTTCGTTCTCATACTCCCACTAGATCATTCTTGTAGTTGGACAGTTGTCCCACTAGAACATTCTTGTAGTTGGACAGTTGTCCCACTAGAACATTCTTGTAGTTGGACAGTTGTCCCACTAGAACATTCTTGTAGTTGGACAATTGTCCCACTAGATCATTCTTGTAGTTGGACAATTGTCCCACTAGATCATTCTTGTAGTTGGACAATTGTCCCACTAGATCATTCTTGTAGTTGGACAATTGTCCCACTTGATCATTCTTGTAGTTGGACAATTGTCCCACTAGATCATTCTTGTAGTTGGACAATTGTCCCACTAGATCATTCTTGTAGTTGGACAATTGTCCCACTAGATCATTCTTGTAGTTGGACAATTGTCCCACTAGATCATTCTTGTAGTTGGACAATTGTCCCACTAGATCATTCTTGTAGTTGGACAATTGTCCCAATAGATTTACAGCTGGATATAGCCCCGAGAGCGAGGAGTTCTAACTCCATGTTAGTTGAGCCAATGAACTGAAACATCTGTCTTCTGTGAAATCAGTATTAGCTGTGCTCGATAAGCTGCCGTTGTTCGTCCATCACAAATGATGATGATGATGACCATATGTTACATCCGATTTTGAAAATTTAATTTTAGTTATGTCCTTGATTATGAGTTCGTAGATGGCTAATGAGCCCTATTCGAGCTGTAAATGTCCTTGGACAGTTCGGGCATGGAATGACGACTGTAGACGGATCTTGGTCTATCCGTGACTTTCTAGGTACACTCCAGTGTTGAGCTGCTGCATTTCTCCTCTTTTCACAAGATGATGCGCTCTTTTTTATTCTCGATTAGGTACGCGAGTAGTCACGACAAAATAAGGATTTTATTTCTTAGTTATCTATGGAGCCATTTGCATGAGTATCCTTTGATATCTGAAGAATTGGGGAGGAGAGAAGGACTTAGGGCCCGTGAGTGTCCAAGAGTACAGAGTCGTCAGTTTCTATTGTTTATGTAGACAAATGTTCGATTTTTGGTTACTATTGGTAACATTTACATTCTATGCTTTGGATTCTGCAAGGTGTCTATACAGTCGATGTGCACTCATTTACATTGAAAGTGAAGCTACATGACACTAACCTGTTGGTATTTAGTACATATGTTTATGACGTCATTGACCACAACATTTCTGAAAAATAAAACACTTTTGCTCATCGCGTTGTGCTCCCTTCGCGTTATTTCTCCTTCGCGATGTGCTATCCTACGCTATGTGCTTCCTTCGCGTTGTGCCACCCTTCGCGAACTGGGTGCAGATAGTGATAGAAGTACAACTTTTTGTTTTCTTGTCCGCGAATAAAAGTGAACTTTGCAGTTAACAGCAATCAGCTGAATCAAACAGTACGCTGGACCAAGAACACACACCTTTCAATGACGTCATATTGATCACATATATATTAATATCAAATTCAGTCTAATGCAACTTTATATACACTAATATATATATATATATGTTATTGCATTCCACGGTGAAACGGCTGCCAACTCCGTAACTCCAGACTATAATTTTCTTAACATAAACATTCTGACACGTCTATGTTTCCTAGCTTGTTCTCACGTTTAGCTAACCAGCTGTCTTGTATGCGTCTGTTCATAGATTTTGAAACCAGGCACGCCATAACATAGTAATTCTTACCCCTAAACGAATGAGTGTCAATTCTTCACATCAGTGGATGATATCAAGTAAATCGTTCAAATCACACATAAGTTCAAATGTCCTAAGTTTGTGGAATGCTTGGAACTATTTTACTGTGGTGTTTAGTTTAATACCGATGTTGGCACGTGCAGGCTGGAGTAAAAGTGGTTTCTTTTAGGGCCAGGTGAACAGCTAATAAAGATACGTTATAACCAACATCAGTTTGAGCATGCGACGGTTTTAAGGGATCCTTGTTATCATGATGCTGCGAGCTTTCGAAATTCTGGGTGCATATATCTTTCATGTGATGTAATATTTCAGATATATCTTTCATGTGATGTAATATTTCAGATATATCTTTCATGTGATGTAATATTTCAGATATATCTTTCATGTGATGTAATATTTCAGATATATCTTTCATGTGATGTAATATTTCAGATATATCTTTCATGTGATGTAATATTTCAGATATATCTTTCATGTGATGTAATATTTCAGATATATCTTTCATGTGATGTAATATTTCAGATATATCTTTCATGTGATGTAATATTTCAGATATATCTTTCATGTGATGTAATATTTCAGATATATCTTTCATGTGATGTAATATTTCAGATATATCTTTCATGTGATGTAATATTTCAGATATATCTTTCATGTGATGTAATATTTCAGATATATCTTTCATGTGATGTAATATTTCAGATATATCTTTCATGTGATGTAATATTTCAGATATATCTTTCATGTGATGTAATATTTCAGATATATCTTTCATGTGATGTAATATTTCAGATATATCTTTCATGTGATGTAATATTTCAGATATATCTTTCATGTGATGTAATATTTCAGATATATCTTTCATGTGATGTAATATTTCAGATATATCTTTCATGTGATGTAATATTTCAGATATATATTTCATGTGGTGTAATATTTCAGATATATCTTTCATGTGATGTAATATTTCAGATATATCTTTCATGTGATGTAATATTTCAGATATATCGTTCATGTGATGTAATATTTCAAATATATATTTCATGTGATGTAATATTTCAGATATATCTTTCATGTGATGTAATATTTCAGATATATCTTTCATGTAATTTAATATTTCAGAGCTGTGATGTAATATTTCAGAGCTGTGATGTAATATTTCAGAGCTGTGATGTAATATTTCAGAGCTGTGATGTAATATTTCAGAGCTGTGATGTAATATTTTAGAGCTGTGATGTAATATTTCAGAGCTGTGATGTAATATTTCATAACTGTGATGTAATATTTCAGAGCTGTGATGTAATATTTCAGAGCTGTGATGCAATATTTCAGAGCTGTGATGTACTATTTCAGAGCTGTGATGTAATATTTCAGAGCTGTGATGTAATATTTCAAAGCTGTGATTTGTACAAAACTCACAGCAGTAGACTGTCTAACAGAACTTAAAGAGCGCCTGTTTATCCGGTGGGTTTACAACCGAAGACGGATATATCGGGCCATTGACGCTAATAAAACGGCGACACAACGCATTTTTATTTTCTGGACTACACCCTACTACAAATCTAGTTGTACCATTGTTCTGCTACAAGAGAGATCCAGTGGGAGTTTGAGAATGAACGCTGAAGAAGAATAAGATTCGGTGGGTTTGTGGGCTTTCTATATTCGGGGTAAATGTAGCACTGCATCATGTAATATTTCAGGGGGTGTGCTGTTGTGTAAGCTATACTGTACTACGATCCATGTAGTAGGTTTTCCTACCCAAACTGTAAGGGCGCCTGTTCATCTTCTGAGCTCAGGAATTTTCGTTGTTACTGACGCCTACACATAATTTAATATCGCATTATGAGAACTTACAGTAATTATCTCAAATTGTCTCGAAGTGACCCTTCTTTATGGTGTGTTTTCATATTTCAAGTTTACTGCCTGATACAGATCGTAAAGTTTCGTTGTTTATTTGTTCATTCTTTATTTCTTCTTTTGCAATATTAATTTCTATTCCATTGGTTCTTCTGCTTCTTCCGTTGATCCTCGTACATGTATCGTGTGAGATTTGTCTTCCTTCCTCTATATTTACCTTCTAATTCTAATGATAAATTAAACACTATTCTTTGACATCTGTCTGTGGTTTACTTATCTCTTCCTCTCTCGTTTCCACTTATCATCGTCATATCATATATGCGCCTCTACATATTGGTTGTTATTTGTTTGATGTCTATCATCATGGAGAAAGTTGTTTAGTAGAAACCTTGTTTGCATTCGTTTCTCGTTAGTATGTTAGTGCTTATAATCGTTGGAAACCGCTATACTTATTTCCGGTAATCTCCATATTTGCCTATTGTTTCCGAGCATACGTATTGCCATTTTCCTTTTCCTGACACTATAAATGTGCCACTGAATCTGACCATCCTCCGTTATGTTGAGTCATGTCTGACACTATAAATGTGCCACCGAATCTGACCATCCTCCGTTATGTTGAGTCATGTCTGACACTATAAATGTGCCACCGAATCTGATCATCCTCCGTTATGTTGAGTCATGTCTGACACTATAAATGTGCCACCGAATCTGACCATCCTCCGTTATGTTGAGTCATGTCTGACACTATAAATGTGCCACCGAATCTGACCATCCTCCGTTATGTTGAGTCATGTCTGACACTATAAATGTGCCACCGAATCTGACCATCCTCCGTTATTTTGAGTCATGCGCTTGTATCAGATTATTGACATCATACTTTTTGATACTTGGGCTACTTACATTTACTTTCCACTAAGAAATTGTCAGTGACCAGTGCCCACTTTGGAAGATCCTTCAAATCGTGTAAGAAAAATTGAAATGAGACTTCATTAACATTTTAGATCACTCTCTGAACACTAACTGAGACAGCGCCCCCTACAAGAACAAATTTGTATAAACGCACCATAAAAAGTAAAATAGTCCCCGTTGAATTTCATATCAAAGGGTGGAGAGTCGGCTGCACGACCTTGGATTTTCGGCTAGAAGACCCTACAAAGGTACTGTTCTAACGGACCGACATCGCCAGAACCGACTGCAGTGGACTGTAACATCATCAGTGGACCGTCGGGAATGACTGGAGATGGGTTTGGTTTAGTTAAAGTCTGAAAGTTTCTTCCTGCCAAGGTTGAAACATTAATTCCTTAAAATAAATATTTGGTACGCGTTTGAACTAATGTTGCATTTATTTTTTTTTGGAGCAGTATATGTTTGTTAAACAGTAAATAAATCAACTAGCAGGTTATCAACAACCACTTTTGGCAGTGGTAAAAAAAAGCATAAGGTTTGGGTTTGTAAGGAAACACGGCTCATTTTCTAAACAATTTTTACATGGACAATTGAGAGAGAAAGAACGGGTGACGGAAGAAAATCCAGGATTGATAAAATTAAGGAATAGTCCGGGTATGATTTTTCTGAACGCGTCTGAATGGTCGAGGAGGTAGTTTTTATAGCCCTTTGTGCTGACGTGACACCCTTAGATCCTGACGGGTTATGGGCCTTATTATTATTATTAACATTACTATTATTGCCATTGTATTTATTGTTACTATTATTATTATTTTTACTATTATCATTATTATTATTACTATAATTATTATTGCTAAATGAACCTCGAGTATGTGTATTACTGGCTTTCGGGAGATGAACAAATAATAATACCACTGACACCTGTCATGGGATCCGTAAAAACGACTATGGATGTTGAACTTTGGGTTCGCTATCACACCCTATGTTGAGCTTGGGGTTCGCTATCACACCCCATGAACTTTGTTGTGGTAAACCCTGCTAAAAACCTATGCCTGGGATAATGGGAAGGCGTGTTCTCTTTTACCTGCAGGATGCCTGGAGATTGGAAGAAACAGTCCCCTCCGAAGTAGATGACTACCAGCTCGTGGCATAGTAACCTGCAGCCACATTGAATCCGTCATCTGCTACTTGAAACAGTTCCGGCAACCCCCCTCTCCCCTCCATAAAGAATGCCAGAGACACCCTGGTCTGTAGCTAGAAGTAAAAGTTCACCACGGGGTTCTACCATAATCATTTGCGGACATTTGGATACAGCAAGGAGTGCTCAACAATCGTCATTGGTGGGCATTTAAATACGGCAAGAATTGCTCAGCAATCAACGAAATTAACTGTGCAAATTATAACCGAAACTCTACAATAGATTACCCCGTGACGCATCATTGATTCCAGAATTAAACAAAGAGGCAGCCGCTCATTTCCACATCAATAACTTTGATGAATGTATGATTTCCTATTGTATTTTACTTCTTCTTCTTCTGCATCATTTTCGTCTGTTAGTCATCACACGAGAACACCAATAGCTGGAAGGAATGAACAGTGTGTTTCGCTTTGCAGGTCATCTATGAAGCCGTTCATCTTCTGAAAGAGCGACTCTAAAAAACATTATATGTTCTTCATGTTTTCTCCGTAGATCCTGCAGTCATGAATGACATGTTTTTAAGTTTCGATACTCAGTTGACTTGTATTAAGTTCGATGCACACATTTTAATGTTTCTATACGTGTAACTGATACACACAAATACACATGAAAAACGTATGAATACGCTGCAAAACATTAAAAAACTAACTTTCCTTAGCGCATGCATATTCCCAGTTGCAATATATGGACGTGAATCATGGATAATCACCAATAATTGTGATTTCTCTCCGATTTCCATTTTCATGCATAAAAAGTAATCTATTTTCATTCATTCTAAGTACATGTCCGATATAAGTCATTCATTCTAAGTACATGTCCGATATAAATAATTCATTCTAATTACATGTCCGATATAAATAATTCATTCTAATTACATGTCCGATATAAATAATTCATTCTAAGTACATGTCCGATATAAATAATTCATTCTAATTACATGTCCGATATAAATAATTCATTCTAAGTACATGTCCGATATAAATAATTCATTCTAAGTACATGTCCGATATAAATAATTCATTCTAAGTACATGTCCGATATAAATAATTCATTCTAAGTACATGTCCGATATAAGTCATTCATTCTAAGTACATGTCCGATATAATTCCACTTTTTTCTTATTGTAGAAACATTGATTTTTGCTGTCTTTTCTTACTTGCTTGTTTGAATTGAATTCTTCTCAACCAATATTTAAGAGTGTTTTAAGTTATTTATTTTCAAATAAACTGAATTTCTTCTCCAGTGCTTTTGTTATGTTCCAACTTTCGCAATGGTATGCTAATACTGTTATAACGTTGAAGTTAAACAGTCGCAGTATGGTATGTTAACGTACTGTTTTTTACTCTTTCAAATATTCCAGAGGTTTGTTAGGTACTAGATCAAACTTGATTCCTACGCAGTTCTGGTAGAAATCGTTGTATCTCCAGCTTGTGTCATTTTGCTTCTGAAATATGAAAAGTTATCAAGTGGTTGAAGGGTCAGTATTCTCTATCTCTATGTGACGTGTCCTTAGCAAAACGTTATCCTCATTGCCACTCTGTAAGCATCACTGTTCTGTGCAAGCTGCCCACCCTCTGTCATGTTCAGAATGTCTTCGGGTGTCATGTGTCTTGGTCTTCCTCTTGTTCTCTTACCTGTAACTTTCTCCTCCATGATTAATCTTTCCAAACCATTGTATCTTTTATATGTTTGAAATATTTTAGTTTGCGTTTTTATATTGTTTTCAGGCGTCAGTCTTCTTTTTTTCAAATATATTTTATGATTGTTTAGCAATATAGTTTCTTACGGGGTAAAAGTGCTAAAAAATTCAGAATAGAATATAGAACTAGAATGTGTCAACACATTCAAATATCTGGGAGCAAATATAAACAATTCGGAGAATATTCAGTCAATATTTGAAGAAGACTCGCAATTGCAACAAAATTAACACAAATGAGAAAGCTATGGCAAAGTAGTAATACGACACTAAAATAACCTTTTTACGGTCATGTAATTTCCCAGTAGAAACATATGGATGCGAGACCTGCACTTTAAACAAGACTATACCCACGGAATAAATACATTTGAAATGATGTGATGCAGAAAGATCCTACGAATATAATGGACAGAGAAAAAGAAGAAACTGAATTGTTGAAATTACCGAAACTAAATGAAGGTTGTTTTCTAAGTGTGATCATAAGATGGACGCTACAGTAATGTGGATACTTACAGAGACATCGTAACATGGAAATGTTGATTCTGGAGAGTAGAATGCCAGGAAGGAGAAGAAGAGGAAGTCAAGAAGACATGAACCTGCGACATCGAAGGATGTATGAACATATCTTTGGTCAATGCAGGCCCTGCTTGCCCGGGACAGAGTCGCCTAGAGTATTCACGTTAAATACAACGTTCCGGAAAGAATGTCATTTGCTATATTTATCTTTACGTTATATATATATATATATATATATATATATATATATATATATATATATATATATATATATATATATATATATATATATATATATACTTGATATTATTATTTAGCAATATATTGTTGTACTATTTAGTAATATAAAGTAGTATTTTTGTAGTATATTGTAATATTATTTAGTAATATATTATAGTATTATTTTGCCATAAGTGTCATTAGTGTTATTTTGTAATATATTGTAGTACTAGTTTGTAATATATTGTAGTACTAGTTTGTAATATATTGTAGTACTAGTTTGTAATATATTGTAGTACTAGTTTGTAATATATTGTAGTGTTACTCAGTAATCATCGAATGTCTCCGCAACGAAGGTTGGCTGCATCGAGATCTCTAACATCTCCTGTCTCTTGTCTAGGTGGTGCTATCTGCTAGATTGTGACTTGTCTATTTCGTGATGTTACTCGCCCATTGGTATCTCTGCCTACCTCTTGCTCGCCTTCCCTAAACTTTACTCTCAAGTACGGTCCTCAACAAGGTGTCATGTCTTTTAATGTGTCCAAAATAAATTGTAATGAATATTGCAAGAGAAAAGGAGAACATCAACATACAGATAAATAATAAACAACTAAAACAAGTAGATGAATTCAAATATCTGGGCAGCACATTGAGATATGACAACAAACAAGAAGCAGAAATAAACGCAAGATGTAATAAGGCCTGTCAGATCATTGGTCAATTAACACCTTTACTAAGAAACAAAGATATTACACTAGAAACAAAGAAAGCGCTTTTCAACACCATTTTCTTACCAACGTTGTGTTATCAGTGTCAAACTTGGACATTAGATTCTAGAACAATACATAAGATTAACACCACTGAAATGAAATGTGTGAGACGTATGATTGGAGTTAGCTTGAGAGACAAAATCAGGAATGAAGCACTAAGGAAACAATTAGGGATCAAGCCAACAATAGAATACATACAGAAACAACAAGTTAAATGGTACGGCCACATAACCAGACAGAAAGAGCAAAGTATTATCAAAAAAACACTTAACAAACGATACGAAAACAGGAGACCTATTGGACGCCCTCGTAAAAGGTGGATAGATAGTGTATTAGAGACACTCGGAAATATAACAGCAGAGGAGGCAAATAGAAGGGCAAAAGACCGTACACTCACTCTCCCCTCAACACCGAAAGGTACATGAGGACAGAAAGAAGAAAAAAAGAAGAAGAAGGTCTTTATTTCCTTTAATAATTATTTCTTCATACTAAATGTTTAAAGAACCTCTTTCTTTTCCTTTCTTTCCATGATGGTCTCCATATTCATGTATATATCCTCATCGTAGGCATCAAGTCTGTCGTATAATTGTTTAGTGTCCATGTTTCTCAGTCATACATTAATTAAGAATAGATGTAGCATTTTATAATTTTTTTAAAAAACTTGTTTGTAATTTGTTTAGATGTTCATATTTTCCTGTCATTGAAAGTACTTCTAGCCCTCCTATTCTCCTTTTAACTTCTGTTTCACATCTGCCATCATTTGTGATTATGTGTCCACGATATTGTTTTCAATTGGTTTAGATGTTAATATTTTGCTCATGTTATTGAAAGTACTTTTAACCACTCCTATTCTCCTTTTATATTCAATAATATATCAGTTATATATGTTAGTAATTTTGTATAATCGATTTTAGCATTATTTAGATATTTTCTCGTATTGTAGTGTTGTTTTGTAACATTTATTAGTATTATTGTACGGACTATATCACATTTTAGTATTATTGTATATCACATTTTAGTATTATTACTTTTTTATTAGAGTATTTTTAGTAATAAATTATAATATTTTTGTAATATATTTTTGTATTATTTAGTAATATATTAGAGAATTATTTGTAATGTAGTGAAGTATTTTTTGTAATATATTTTAGTATTATTTTGTAATATATTGGAGTATTATTTAAATATAATTTTGTTTTCTATTGTAGTATATTGAATATTTTTGTTAAATATTGGCCCTGTTTTATAATTATTTAGTAATACATTTTATTATTAAAGAGAAAAGATTGCAAATAGGACTGCACTGAGGAACTTAATAATGAAAAAAAAGAACTACAAGGGCCTTTTTGCCGATGCATTAGTTGGGGAAGGTTAACAAAGCAAAAAAAAGGGAACTGGCCACCCCAACTAATATTTGCTGAGGTTTAGTAGCCTACTTGAAGTATTATCTTCATCCCCACGGCAGGTTGCTGTCATGGGACATAACATTTACAATTTGTTTGTGATCAAAGTCTAATATACAAAGATGAGGAAATTTGCAAAAACCACTTTAATACATTGCTATTAGCATTTCAGAAGTAAGTATTAACATGAAAATTAGCGTACAAAAAACAGAAGTTATGAAAATTAGCAAGTCTTCAACACCAATGAATATAACAATAAATAACACCAAGGTGAAACTAGCCAAAGAATTGCAAAATATTGGCAGAATATTTCCAAAAATGGAAGACTAGACAGAGATATAGAAACAAGGTGTCAGAAAGCAAACACACTGACATACCAACTTTGACCATTACTTCTTCACACAAAGATACGGTGGAAATTTAAAAAAAAACCCGATAATATCTACAATTGTTATACCAACACTCTGCTACCAATGTCCAACATGGTTTTTATCAGCCTCGCAGCAAAGAAAAATTGTTACATGTGAAATGAAGTGTCCGAGAAAAGCTGCAATGGTTACTAAACTAGATAAAATAAGAAATGAAGAAATTAGGAAAAGAGTTGGTATAATATCATGTATCGAACATATTGAGAGACAGCAAGTAAAGTCGCTCGTTCACCTGATGAAAATGGACTCAGGCCAAATATCAATAAGAGTATAATAGCAAAAAAAGCGTATCCGGGCATAAGGCCAAAAGTAGACAATGAAAACGGTGGATAGAAAACATCAAGATAGCTTTCAACATATTAGGACTTAATGCAACCAAGACGACACATCTAGCCTTGAAACAACAACTTAAGTTCCCACCCCTACGCTTAACGGCAAGTGTGGATACGTCAACAATCATTCACCTGGGTATAGACAGAAGATAATGGACATTTTATTATTATGTAGCTAAAATATTTTAGCAGTATTTAGTAATGTCTGGCACTGTGACGACATATTATAGAGCGCGTCTGTTAGGTTTGAAACCTTAGGCAATTGTGTATCTGGACCATTCATAAGGCAATTGCAAACTACTTAACGTAGTTATATTGCCTAGAAATACACTAGTAAAAAAATCTGAGTTGATAGCTACATCCTGAATATGATGTACTAATAATTCTTTTAATAATGTATTGTATTCTTATTTTGTAATGTATTTTAATATTATTTTATAATGAATTTTAATATTATTGTATAATGAATTTTAATATTATTTTATAAGTAATTTTCATATGATTTTGTAATGTATTTTAGTATTATTTTGTAATGTATTTTAGTATTATTTTATAATGTATTTTAATATTATTTTGTAATATGTTTAGTGATACTTAGTAATATATTTGAGACTTTTTGTAATATATTTTACGATATTTGGTAATAACTTTTGTGAATCCGCAACGTCATTTACATTATCATTTGTAAACACTGTGGCATTAAGTATGCACGTGAAATTGGCAAACACTAAATTACCGTTTCTGCCAACATCTTCATGCCATTGAGCACAGAAAGTTTACTTCTCTTCCTGCGCAAATCAATGGCGCTGATCATTGTGATGTCCGGAACATTCAGGTACCGCAATCAAATCTTGCACCACTGATGATAGAACAAGGTACACCCTTGAAAATAGCTAAATTTTGCAGTTTAGTACAATTAAACCATTTGCTCTTAATACAGATTATTCCTTTTATTTAGATTTGGGTGGTGGTAGCTATTGTTGCGTAATGTTGTTGTTTAGTATTCTTTTGTAATATATTTTAGTATTGTTTAGCAATGTATTTTAGTATTGTTTAGTAATCTATTTTAGTATTATGTTAGTAGTATTTTGTAATGTATTTTAGTATTGTTTAGTAATCTATTTTAGTATTATGTTAGTAGTATTTTGTAATGTATTTTAGTATTGTTTAGTAATCTATTTTATTATTATGTTAGTAGTATTTTGTAATGTATGTTAGTTCATGTTGTTTTCAAGTATATTTGTTAAATTTAGTTCTCATTCCCCATATTGTTTTATTGTTTGTCTCTACAATACTTGTGTTCTTCTACGTCGTTGTTACCTTGGATGTTTATGCTGTTATATGTCTGCTTTCTAATGCATCTGTGAGAATGTCTTTATTGCTACTGTTTTTACTGTTTTTTTCAATCTTTGCCTTGTATGTATATAAAAAAAGAACTAATGTCAGAAACGTTGAAGCTGTCCTGTATACTGTTATCTGTATTTTCTTTTCGTGCCAAAACCCAATAGTCTGATTGTCTGTGTGTTCTTTGTTCCGCTGTTCGAACTTGTGTTTTACGTAAATACTGTTAATATATTTAAGTAATTTTTAACAATATATTTTTATAATTTTGTGTAATAGATTTTAGTTTTATTTTAACATATATTTTAGTTATATATTTGTAATGTATTTTAATATTATTTAATACATAATTGTATGTTATACTGCAACCTATTCAGCATTATTTTGTATTATATTTAATTATTTTTTTGTAATATATTTAGTATTTATTTATAATATTGTAATATATTGTAGAATAATTTGTTTTATATATTTTAATATTATTCTGTAATTTATTATTTTGTGTAGAATTAATTCATGTTTGGCTGCTATTTATTAATATATATATATGCATACACATGGCACATATTGTCTTTCAGACAGATTATTTAGCAGGTTCACGAGTTTAGGTAAAATTTGGTGTACATTGAATCAGCCACTACAAAGTTGAAATGGCATTGGCTTTACTTGTGTGTCGTTTGTGTGCAAGTCTGTCCCTCAGATGTGTTTCAAAAGTTGCTGCATCTTTGCGTAATGTCGAACTCCACGGGGCTGTCTATCAATAACGATGACAATTTTTCTGCTTAATTTATAACCACTATTTCGCCGAAACCTAATGTGCCGGTTCATTGGCGCAAAAAACCGAGAGACAACGAATTTCCGTTCTTTGTACTATATCTTACTGGATATATAGTAGGACAATTGTCCTGCTGCAAGAGAGATCTGGTGTGAGAGCTGGATATCTAGTAGGACAAATGTCCTGTTGTAAGAGACATCTGGTGGGCGTTTGAGAACTGGATATCTAGTAGGATAAATGTCCTGTTGTAAGAGACATCTGGTGGGAGTTTGAGAACTGAGTATCTAGTAGGACAATTGTCCTGCTGTAAGAGACATCTGGTGGGAGTATGAGTACGAACGCAAAGAATATGTATCTGAAATAATTGTCATTATTTGTTGTGCTTTTTCTAAAATATATTTTTTTGAAAAATGCTTACAAATTTTTAATTCAGAAGATGTCATAAATTTAATAAACTAAATTCCTAAAGAGGTCCTCGACCCCTCTCTAGATCACCTGCCCGCCTACCAGTTTGGAAACCCCTGTTTTAGAGCATCACAAAATGCATCAATGATTTTATAATTTGCAGTTTGTTTGGTTGAGAAAAGTGAATGTGATAGATTATGCAGAGCATACATTTATAAATCTTATTATGTATATATAAAGTACTATATGGTGGCAAGAAAAAAAGATTTCTAAAATATTTTTCTGCTAGCAAATTTCCGTCTTTCCAGAGGATAGTATTATTGTTGTACTATGAGAGATATAATCTACGGTCGGTGTCAACGATGACGTACCGATGACGTGCAACACACATCTTATGTAGTACGGAGGCCTACTTTTCCGACTTTCTAGTGAATAGTTGGTAGCTATATTCAGTGTTTTTATCTCTTCAACTATACCTAGGAATGATGTGGTCAGAATTTGGCTATATCCTTATGAATAACTATGTGTTGCCGAAATGAGTGGAACATTTCTTTTTTGGGGGGGGGGGGGGGGAATCGCTAGTAGTGGGTAGGCGATAACGTCTTTGCAAAATATCCAAGGGGGTATACTTGCAGGGGAGTCATTATGAAACGCTTGAGAACTACTGGTCTGGAAACTGGTTACATTAAATAAAAACTTTCTTTTGTGTGTGTGTGTACTTTCATAAATAGATGCCACTCAAATCTAGTATGTTTTTGTTCATCTGTGATCACCATAGAAACTGGGGCGTTGTTGTATCCATTTCGTTAAATCTTGAGAATGATGGATCATTCAATTTATTTCGTGTTAAAAAAAATGGAAGTAAATTATTGTGATCTCCGCGGAGAAGTGTCAGAATGCTAAGTTTTGAATCTATTTACGTCTTCTTGTTTCTACTGACTCGCGTTTCTTGTATTTTATAACGTTAATGATGAGATTCGTTGTAAGATGTTTCCATGTAAGATAGATAAATGAAGTTTTGGCAGATGAATCTCTGGCGGGTTTATTGATGACTCACAGATATACAAATCCAAAACAAGTAGGATGTTAGATACATGAAGCTAAAACATATAAGATCACAGATACACGCAGTCAATCACAGATACATGAAGCTAAAACATATAAGATCACAGATACACGCAGTCAATATAAAATAGGATCACAGATACACGCAGTCAATATAAAATAGGATCACAGATACACGCAGTCAATATAAAATAGGATCACAGATACACGCAGTCAATATAAAATAGGATCACAGATACACGCAGTCAATCACAGATACATGAAACTTGGTTTTACATTTATTATGTTATTATATTACTGTTAAATGTGTGTATTCTTTTTTTTAAATGTATTTACACACGCGCGCGCACACACACACATACGCACACACGCACACAAAAAAACAAACCTGTGGGTTATAAATTGATAAGTATGAACGTTGGAGGAATTATGATAAAAATATTATTAAGATATTATGATAAAATGTCTTTCGAAGACATTATTCTAAAATGTCTTTCTAAGAATTATGATAAAATTTCCTTCGAGGAATTATGATAAATTCATGACCTGTTAGAAAGAAATCTTCCCGGTTCCGTTCAATTTTTTTTAAAAACTAGACGTAGTTGCCAATGTAACGGACAGTGTTTGGTCACAACGTATGCACCCACGGATCACTTAAATACGCAAGCAACGATCTGGGTTCAATTCTTGTTCCTCACCTTGACTTCGCCCTATGTTGTCAAGTTTTGATAAAGGAACAAAGAATAACAAAACTATCGCTTACCATGTATGTTGTACGAGGAGACTAAGAAGGTATTTGGGTGGAGTTGGTTATCTCATCGCTTAGAGCAAGGGTTTTTTAAGCATTTCTGACGGTTAACACTTCCCGCATTTTCTACTGAACATGTGAATATCATAACGTATAATAGGAAATAAATAAATATATGTGTGTGTGTTGTTTTATTTTGTTCGTCCATCGCAAGTGATGATGACCATTTATTACACCCACTTGTGAAAATCCAGTTAGAATTATATTCTTTGTTTTTATTTCGGTTAATAAACTCTATTCGGGCCGCAAATGTCCCTTGGTCATGAAATTACCACTGTAGCTAGTTTTTTTTCTACTTGTGACTTTCTCGCAACTTTCCAGTGTTGAGCTGTTGAAATTCTTTTTTTCACAAGTTGCTGCGCCTTCTTTGACTGTAGATCGTTATGTAGCTCTATTTGTTGCAAGTTCTTTCCCTGCATCATCTTTATCTTGTTCTATTTCAAAAGCTTTTAGTGAGGTTTTTAATAATAATAATAACAACAAAAACAACAACAACAATAATAATAATAATAATAATAATAATAACATAAATAATAATAATAACAATAATAATAATAATAACACTAATAACAATAATAATAATAATAATAATAACAACAACAACAACAACAATAATAATAATAATAATAATAATAATAATAATAACATTAATAATAATAACAACAGCAACAATAATAATAATAATAATAATAATAATAATAATTATAATAATTATAATAATATAGTGCTGAAATAATGAAAATGAAAATGAAAGTGAAAAGGAACATAAAACTGATCACATAGATTTCTTCATCGCACCTCTCCCCTTGCTTCATCGCACCTCTTCCCCTTGCTTCATCGCACCTCTCCCCCTTGCTTTCCTGTTTAGTCGTGGATAATAAGACTAGTTGTGTGGTGTGCACAAAAACTTTGAAAATTGGAAAAGGAACTCATGATCGCTAGTGCTCGCGAGCACTGTTTAGCTCTTATAACGTGAGCACTGTTTAGCTCTTATAACGTGAGCACTGTTTAGTTCGTATAACGTGAGCACTGTTTAGCTCTTATAACGTGAGCACCATATATCGTTACAAGAACAGTATGACGATCGCTAGCAACTGGTTGAAAACGCCTGCGATAGAATATTAAAATAACCCTGAGGCTATGCTGAAGTCGGGTGTGTCAGGCTTAACGGTACATGTATCGTAGTAACGCTGTAACCATGACACAACGAATTTTGTTCTCTGGACTACGTCCTGCAAATCTGTAGGAGTTTGAGAACGAACGCAAAAACAAAAGGTGTAATATGACTAGAAATTACTAACGGAAGCGAATCCATTTTTCTCCTGAACACAACGTAACCTCCGATATAACCGACCGGATTACCCACCCATTTCACGTCACCTCCTAAGGCTTATCCGTTTATTACACTTCTTTTCATTGGCTGACAAAATGAAGTATATATAAATGACCAATGAAAATCGTGGCAATAAAGGAAGTTGCCTAACGCAGTGATGCAGTCACATGACTACTCAATCGGAGGTCATGGTACATACGTACGAAATCTGAATGAAATACTGAGTTGTTGCAAACTTCTTAACCAACGTGAGAAGTGTCCAAGTTATATCACGTGACTTAAGCTAATTATAGCACACAGGTTAGATTATATATCACACATAAACAAGCGCCAACTGTCATATCTGCCAGCGTCTGATAAAGCAGGGCCAGGACTTCCAGGGACATACATACAAACACTAGACAGCTTGTTTGCGCCTTGCTCAGCGAGGAATCTGTATAGTTTCTTTAAGACAAAGCATGTTGTTGTTGAATTTAGTGTAACATGGAAATATGTGATAAACTGTTTTAATTGTCGTCATACGGCTTTAGTTTGAGTATATATATATATGTGAGTAATCCTTCAGTTTAGCTAGTTAATTAGTTAACCATGTGTGGCGCATGGCTGAGAGGTTAGATCGCTGGTCTCACACTAGTGAGGTCTAGAGTTCGATCCTAGGTAAAGACTGGATTTTTATTCTGTCGGACGGTAAATGAAAAAAAAACAACTCACCATGTACATGACCTTTATCACACAGCTACAATACCCCTCCCTGCAACTCTTTAACGGGAACGATGCAGTACTTTGACATTTAAAAAAAAATTACTTGATGTTATCAGAAAACGCCATTGGTCCTACATCAGACATGTCCTACGCGCAGACGGCAACAGAATACACCACCAATCCCTTGAATGGATACCTACAGGCAGGGGATCATATTTTCCCAAACTACTAATGTATAGGGGGAGAACAGACACATATTTACAAGTGTACGGAAAATGTAATTTCGACTGGAATATACTATGTCTAGTTTAATTTTGACTGGAATATACTATGTCTAGTTTAATTTTGACTTGACTATACTATGTCTAGTTTAATCTTGACTGGAATAAACTATGTCTAGTTTAATCTTGACTTCAAAAACTGAATATTTCTAGAGACACGTTCATTTGAACCCTAGGTCTAAAAATATAATGAGTCATATCAGAGTGTATGGTGTAGTGTGTACTTTATAAAAATGACTGTATAGGCGTAGGGGACTGACTTCACTATATTGGGGTTTTCAATGCTATACTCTGCCCCTATCACTAACGAGTTGCGTGAATTGCCAAGAATACCACTCATAGCACGTAACTGCGTAGATCCAAGAGCTAAACCTTGAGAATATAGAAACAATGCACTAGTACACAGGAGTCACGACCCGAGATCAAATCTGCGACCTATTGTGAATAAAACAAATAGTTTAACTTCTGCGCCAGAGAGATTCATTTAAGTTTGGAGTGTGGCCATTTTGACAATGTTTGACTTAAAATTTGACAATAATCATTTTCAATTATCTAGCAAAACTGCGGTGTAGGATATAATATAAGTACATGTCTTTGCAGAGATCTTATTCTTTAATCCGATGACTGACTGATTAATGCTGACTATGAAGACATAATTTATTGGTCTTCACACTCTCACCGAATCCCTTTTGTAGAAGGGCAGTGGTCCCACAAGATTTCCAGGGGGATGTAGTTCAGGGGGAAATGCGCTGTGCTGCTGTTGAATTTACGGGACTAGCCCGACACATCTAACTTCAGCGATGGTAACTAATACGTTCAGTGGTTTTACAACTTTCACTGACCGGCGGATGTCTATGACGATATCGCTAGTAGGCCAGCCGTACGAGAGAACTGGTTCCCTTGTTTACTGATTTGTCACCAACAGCATGGCTAATCAGATATAAACATGGCTTGATCTTTTTTTGCAGATGTCTTGCGTCGTATCGACAAAACCATACACGCTCACAATCTAGTTTGAACAGATAGGTAGATATACTATTGCATGTGTCTAAGATGTTGCATCGGAGGTCAGCATAAATGAACTAAGTCCTTCTTCAGATCCATGCCCTGCCAACTAGTTCTATACAGCTTCACGCATCTTGGCTGATCATGTTTATTATTGGCTAGAGAAAGAAATTCTACTTCTTAAAGTGACCGATAGAAATCCCTGCATCAGTCGGATCAGCCAAGATTAGTGACGATGCGTCTAACTAGTTGACATGTCCTATATTTTGTAAGAACTTGAATGGGCCCTCACCTCGCCTCGCCATGATTATATCTATTGCAGTAGATTCCGTATCACTGATCTGTTTTTGTTCATTTGTTTGTTCACATCGCATGCCTTTAATACTCCCCCTCCCTCCCAGGGACGTATTGTTGTCCAGGCGATAATATTCTCTTTCATAGATTATACTTAGGGAAACGGTTGAGAGTTGAGGGTTAAAGGAGAAGATGTGCAACAAAATGGTGATTTGATAACATTAAACAATAGCCGGGGCGTTATTTCTCTACACTCATTTGTATAACCGCTGGTAGGGATGCTCGGCTTGAATGACCACTGGTTGGGATGCTGCTCGGCGTGTATGCCCCGTGATAGGATGCTCTGCTTGTATGCCCCGTGATAGGATGCTCGTCTTGTATGCCCCTTGATAGGATGCTCGTCTTGTATGCCCCTTGATAGGATGCTCGTCTTGTATGACCCTTGATATGGATGCTCGGTTTGCAATTTGTAATGAGGTCTCCAAAGTGGAACATTTATGTTCCTTACGGTTTTATTATATCATTCTTATAATAATGACTATTATTGCTTTATTATTATTGCTATTATTATTATTATTATTATTATTATTATTATTATTGTTATTAGATAGCATTTAAATGTGTTAGTAGCGCCTCTAAATTCAAATATAGTACAATAACAGTGTTCTGTAAATTGTATGCTTCAGTTAGTTATTATTATTGCAATTATTATTATTGCTCGTATTATTATTGCAATGATTATTATTGCTCGTATTATTATTGCAATTATTATTATTGCTCGTATTATTATTGTCATTATTATTATTCTTGCAATATTATTATTGATATTAGTATTATTGCTCGTATTGTTATTACTTCAATCATTATTGTGGCTATTATTATTATTATTTCAAGTATTATTCTTATTATTGCAACTATTATTATTGCAATTATTATTATTTTTGCAATTATTATTGTTACAAGTAGGCCTATTATTATTCCTAATAGTAGTATTGCTGTTATGATTATTATTATGATCAATATTATTATTATTGCAATTATTATTATCCCTATTATTATTGTTGCTGTTATAATTACTATTGCGATTAATATATTGTTGCAATTATTATCATTATTTGTGCAAGTATTATTATTGCTTTTATTTTTATTACTATTGTTATTATTATTACAAATATTATTATTATTGCTATTATTATCGCCGTTGTTGCTTTAACTATTATTTCCTTTATTATTTTTGCGATTATTATTATTATCACTGCTATTATTATCATCAATGCTATTATTATTGGTATTATCCTTGTTTCTCTATGTTTGTTCCGTTTATTTCTTAACTTTCATATTCTCTTACTACAATTTTTAGTCTTTATTTTTCTAAAATTTTCTCATAATAGATGTTTTAAAAATAGATCACGATACCATCCATCCACATAGGGGGAGGAGCTTGCATCTTTAACATCTGTTATCATGATGATGAGGTGTCACTTTCCATGGGGTCGGGTATAAATCACAAGCCTGCGAACTCTGCTTGGAACATATGCTAGACTAGTGTGAGTTAGTAATGACTTTTTGATAACTGAATTTCTTGAAACACCAGTTTTGTAAGCTTGCATCGTGTGAGTGTTGGAGCCTAATTATGGGTTATGGGAGGAACAGCCGAGAAAATACAGGAGATATAGGTAAGAAAAAAAATGTGTGAAAGAACGAGGTCCTTAAGGCAAGAAAATGATAGAAAAGTTGGGAGAAGTGATGGGTACAGACATAGAATAAATGCGATTTGCAGAAATATTGTTTCATGAGAAATGAGCTGAACTTAGTGATGTGTTTTGTGAACTTTTTGAGGCTAGAACTTGGTGATGTGTTTTGTGAACTTGTTGAGGCTAGAACTTGGTGATTTTTTGTGTGAAATTGTAGAGGGTAGAACTTAGTGATGTGTTTTGTGAACTTGTAGAGGGTAGAACGTGGTGATTTTATGTGTGAAATTGTAGAGGGTAGAACTTGGTGATGTGTTTTGTGAACTTGTAGATTTTTATACGGATGTGAAAGGTAGACACTCAATTCAGACGCCGAAAGAAGGATTCAGGCTTTTGAAAACAAGTGCTACAGCTGTCTGTTAAGAATGAGTTATATAGAACACAAGACACATTTATTTGTCCGGCAGCAAATCAACAAACTTGCAGGTTATCAAGAACCAGTTTTGGCAGTGGAGAAACAACCTTGTTTGGTTTGTACACGTAACGAGACACAACTCATTTTCTAAAATTATTGGGCAAAGAACAGTCGAATGGCGGAAAAAGAAGAGAAAACCAGAGATAATCCTGGATTGATAATATCAAGAAATGGTCTGGGCGAGATTTTTCTACACTCCTTCGAACGGCTGATGGAAGAAATGTTTGGAGGAGATTTTTGTTCTGTCTCCAGTGTGACACCCTTACAACTCTGACGGGTTTGGGTATTATTATTTATTCTTCTTCTTGATCCTTGATTAGAAACTAGCTTCACGACACACGGGGCATTCCCATAAGAGCTTCGTCCTCCGTTTCAGCAGCCATCCTAGTGTATGTAGACTCAAGAGTCCCGGTCAGGTGTTAATTGTGTGATCTTCGGGACTTTCCAAAAAATGTACTGTTCCTTCCCTCACCACTAGATATTATTATTTATTATTATAAACAAGCCCTATACCGGCCGCAAATTTCCTTGGATAGTTCTGGCATAGCATGACCAAATTACCTGGTTCTTGGTCTACCCGTGACTGTCTACCTACTATTCGCTGTTGAGATACTTAATTTCACCTCGTCTCATAAGATGATGTACCATTTTTGACTAGTGCGCCATGAATCTCTAGATCGTATAAATAAAAAGACACACCAGAACTAGCTCTAGTGTAAAACCCACAATTCTCGATGACTAGCTCTAGTGTAAAAACCCACAATTCTCGATGACTAGCTCTAGTGTAAAACCCACAATTCTCGATGACTAGCTCTAGTGTAAAACCCACAATTCTCGATGACTAGCTCTAGTGTAAAACCCACAATTCTCGATGACTAGCTCTAGTGTAAAACCCACAATTCTCGATGAAATCTGGAAACTCATTTGTACATCTTCACTCTCGGGTTATTCAGTAAATACGATATTGTGTATCAAACTGCTTATCAACTTCCTAATGATGGAAACGAGGTTTGACTAGAATCCAAGAAGTAAGCTTTGGGATTGACTAACAGAGAAACATAGAAAGTAACGTACAGAACTTTGTAATCGGTGCCACTAAGTTCTGCAGGAATTAAAATAATTATTTGAGAACTTCAAACAAACAGTTGGAGAAGTTCGGAATAACTACATATCTAAGACAGCGGGTTATTCTATTATCTTATCTTATCGTGATGTTCTTGGGATGGTACAAGATGAAACTAACATGATTCTCAAGGATTGGTCCAACTTTAAGACAGTCTTTCCACTCACTTACATGACAGTCTTTCCACTCAGCTTATAAGCCAATAAAATGAGAGTGCCTTCAGTGAATATATAACAGTAAGGTAGTGGACATCTGTTTTCGAGTCAATGGTTTGTGAGAGAATAGGAAACAAAACCCAATCAACTATGATGATGGAACAGTTCGCCTGGATGAGAAAAACATTGTTAGTGAGTTTGAGAGCAATGTTGACAAATAAGTTACGATCTACAAACTGCTGCCAACTACTAGCGATATGTCCAGGACATCCACCTGCGTTATTTTTGTGTTGTTAGCAAAATACTGAATATCGGCATCACACTAGAAATCAGACATGTCGGGCCATTGATGTAAATAAAATACGTACACAACGCATTTCTTCTTCTAACGCCTTCGTTCATAAACTCCTGCAGAACAGGAGAAAGTAGTCTGGAGAACGTCTCAAATTCCTGCAGAACAGGAGAAAGTAGTCTGGAGAACGTCTCAAATTCCTGCAGAACAGGAGAAAGTAGTCTGGAGAACGTCTCAAATTCCTGCAGAACAGGAGAAAGTAGTCTGGAGAACGTCTCAAATTCCTGCAGAACAGGAGAAAGTAGTCTAGAGAACGTCTCAAATTCCTGCAGAACAGGAGAAAGTAGTCTGGAGAACGTCTCAAATTCCTGCAGAACAGGAGAAAGTAGTCTGGAGAACGTCTCAAATTCCTGCAGAACAGGAGAAAGTAGTCTGGAGAACGTCTCAAATTTCTGCAGAACAGGAGAAAGTAGTCTGGAGAACGTCTCAAATTCCTGCAGATCAGGAGAAAGTAGTCTGGAGAAGGCATTGCGTTGTGCCATGGTTTACAGCTTAGCTGTGATATTTGCGTCTTTCGGCCTGATATATCCACTTTGGCATGATTTCTGTGTCACTTTGACCTCTAAAGAATGGGACAACTCATCATCACATCCATGTCCCCTCAGGGTGGAAGTAGTGTCACTCTGGAAACATCATCACATCCATGTCCCCTCAGGGTGGAAGTAGTGTCACTCTGGAAACATCATCACATCCATGTCCCCTCAGGGTGGAAGTAGTGTCACTCTGGAAACATCAACACATCCATGTCCCCTCAGGGTGGAAGTAGTGTCACTCTGGAAACATCATCACATCCATGTCCCCTCAGGGTGGAAGTAGTGTCACTCTGGAAACATCATCACATCCATGTCCCCTCAGGGTGGAAGTAGTGTCACTCTGGAAACATCAACACAAATGTATAAGAGGGGGCCTCTGTGACATTTCGCAGCTAATTCCTTTCTTCTAGCTCGTTTTTGTTGCGCAGCATCGTGTCTGAGGTTCTCTGCAGCTGCTGCACCACACCTGATTCTGCGACGCCAGTCTGAACTGTCTTGTGTAAGACACTTCCACGAATCGGTGTCTATGTTGAGGCGAATCAGTGATGCCTTAACAGTATATTTAAAACAGCTCATCTGTCCTCCAGCAGGAGCCAGGTCTGAAGTTCTCCATATAACAACTTGTATTGTTAGAGGGAGTCTTTCATGCGAACCAAGTATCCTGCCCACCGTGTTTGTACCTTCATTAACAGTGTGTGTATGATTACAGATTTAGATTTCGATAGCTTACCATCTAGTATTTTATCCCACCAATGGATGTTACCAATGGATATCCCACCAATGGATGTTACCAATGAATATCCCACCAATGGATGTTACCAATGAATATCCCACCAATGTATGTTACCAATAGATATTCCACAAATCCACACAGCAGGCCAAACATTTAACATGAAGATTAATATTGAAAAGACCAAAATAATGTCAATAAAAAAGACAGATATATCACTATCTCCATCGATAATAAACACCATAAACAGGTAGATGAGTTCATTTACTTAGGAAGCATTTTATCGAGTGAAGGGGAAAACAGTAAAGAAATACATAATAGATGCAATAAAACATACCAGATCCTAGGATACATCAAATGTATTTTCAAGGACGAAAATGTAAGCATAGACAATAAAGTTGCATTATGCAAGACTATTATTATTCCATCACTATGCTACCAGTGCCAAACCTGGACAATGACAAAAGAACAAATAGTGACAGCAGAAATGACATGTCTACGAAGAATTCTCTGAGTGTCATTAAGAGATAGAATTAAAAACGATAACATCAGACAGATAACCAAAACAACACCAGTATTGGAACACATCAAAAGACAACAGATCAAGTGGTTTTCACACATTTCCAGACTACCAACAGACAGCATGCCACAAATAGCAATGACACATAAAATAACTATGACACAGAAAGACATCACAGCTACAAACCAGAGGCAGACCATGTAAAAGATCGATCATATAAATCAAAGAAGCCACAGGAACAAACTTACAAACCACACAAGAGCCCATCTCCAGAGAACTATTCTACCCCTGACGCCGCAAGGCAAACAAGGGCCAAAGCGCATAGATAGATAGATAAATAGATAGATAGATAGATAGATAGATAGATAGATAGATTAGATAGATAGATAGAAAGATAGATAGATAGATAGATAGATAGATAGATAGATAGATTGATTGATAGATAGATAGATAGATAGATAGATAGATAGATAGATAGATAGATAGATAGATAGATAGATAGATAGATAGATAGATAGATTGGATAGATTAGATAGATTAGATAGATATATAGATAGATAGATTAGATAGATTAGATAGATTAGATAGATAGATAGATAGATAGATAGATAGATAGATAGATAGATAGATAGATAGATAGATAGATAGATAGATAGATAGATAGATAGATTAGATAGATTAGATTAGATAGATGGATAGATGGATAGATAGGATAGATAGGATAGATAGGATAGATAGATTAGATAGATAGATAGATAGATAGATAGATAGATAGATAGATAGATAGATAGATAGATAGATAGATAGATAGATAGATAGATAGATAGATAGATAGATAGATAGATAGATAGATAGATAGATAGATAGATAGATAGATAGATAGATAGATAGATAGATAGATAGATAGATAGATAGATAGATAGATAGATAGATAGATAGATAGATAGATAGATAGATAGATAGATAGATAGATAGATAGATAGATAGATAGATAGATAGATAGATAGATAGATAGATAGATAGATAGATAGATAGATAGATAGATAGATAGATAGATAGATAGATAGATAGATAGATAGATAGATAGATAGATAGATAGATAGATAGATAGATAGATAGATAGATAGATAGATAGATAGATAGATAGATAGATAGATAGATAGATAGATAGATAGATAGATAGATAGATAGATAGATAGATAGATAGATAGATAGATAGATAGATAGATAGATAGATAGATAGATAGATAGATAGATAGATAGATAGATAGATAGATAGATAGATAGATAGATAGATAGATAGATAGATAGATAGATAGATAGATAGATAGATAGATAGATAGATAGATAGATAGATAGATAGATAGATAGATAGATAGATAGATAGATAGATAGATAGATAGATAGATAGATAGATAGATAGATAGATAGATAGATAGATAGATAGATAGATAGATAGATAGATAGATAGATAGATAGATAGATAGATAGATAGATAGATAGATAGATAGATAGATAGATAGATAGATAGATAGATAGATAGATAGATAGATAGATAGATAGATAGATAGATAGATAGATAGATAGATAGATAGATAGATAGATAGATAGATAGATAGATAGATAGATAGATTAGATAGATTAGATTAGATAGATGGATAGATGGATAGATGGATAGATAGGATAGATGGATAGATAGGATAGATAGATAGATATATAGATAGATAGATAAATAGAATGGATGTTTAGTATCTTAGAATGCAACTTGTTTGGAAATAATTGTGAGACCATGAAGATACTACTAACTGCTAGACACAAAGCAACGGTTGTTGAAAAGATAAACAAATAAAATAAATCAACGTTTCCAGAATGTATTTCAAGCTTCAAATAAGCAATATCGTTCAAACAAAAAGCAACATTTGGAATCCGATGACTAAAACAGCTGAAACTTGCTTCACAATTCCGATATTCTAACCAATGCAACATGATATTTTTTTTACCCGGATCTAATGACATTCTAAACCAGAAATGAAGTCATTCTCGCAACATCTAGCAGCGCAGTTTTATCTGAGTGTCATTCGATGACAGAAGTAAAAGGTTTCATTGTTTTGGTAATAAGCAAATGATGGTATATCTGCCCCTCATAGATTATGTCTTGCCAGTAAAATATAAAGAGGAGAGACATTATATTTTATACGTTTGTAATAAATGTTTGGAGGTCGTGATTCCACTGTGACCTCCATTATTTTTTATGACCGGCCACGACTTTGATATAACCAAATTTGTCTAACGTTCGAGGTTGAAAGCTACGTTTCACGCTATGCGCTGTTCAGTTTCATTTACACATTGTATAGATTATTAGGCGATCGTTCTCAAACTCCCATCGGATCTCTCACGTAGCTGGATGTTCCTACTAGATTTCCAGCAGAACTTACTCCAAAGAACGGAAATGCGCTGTGTCACCGTTTCATTAGCGCCAATGGGCAGACACATCCAACTTCGGCGTTGTTTTTAAGCATTAGGATTAAAAAAGAGCAGAACAAGTATTTAAACAAGAATGTCATCAATCAATTCTTTATTTCTTCTTCGTCTTTGTTCACGTCTGTTTATTCGCAGGTTCTCAGAATTGAGCCGTGGGTCTGACAAATCCGACTTCAGTATGAAGTAAAAGGTGAGCATAATTAATTATCATCGCCTGCGTTCTTCTTCTTCTTCTTCTTCTTTAGCGTTCATTCTCAAACTCCTGCTGGATCTCTCTAGTAGCAGGACCATGATCCATTCTAGATTTCCAGCAGGATGTAGTCCAGAGAATGAAAATGCGCTGTGTCGCCGTTTTATTTGCGCCAATGACCCGACACATCCGTCTTCGGCAGCATCTGCGTTCAAAATAATAAATTTCCTGCATCCTGTTTACAACTTGCCTGAAATATCTGCACATTGCTACCTGACATATCCGACTTCAGCATGAATTTTGGGCAATTGTGCCCTGTAGGATTGACCTCCACCTCTAGACCTCATTAGTAGCATGGCAACACATGGCAACACATGGCAACACATGGCAACACATGGCAACACATGGCAACGCATGAACGCAATCTTTTCTGTTCCTGACCCCCCCTTCCAAAAAGAAACCATCAACACAATCTTGTTGTGACTGTTTGTTAGGCAATCTAAACATCTCTTTCTCGTTGCCTTTTACGAAATCAAAATGACTACCTTTCTTTGATCTCTCTACCTGGTAAACTAACTTGGCTCCCTTCCTGACTTGTTCTCTCTAATATCATACATGACTGTCTTGTTTTCTCCTCAGTTTCTTCCTCGCTTTCCTTGTTATTCCAAAAGTATGTTAACTAGAAATGAAACTTTCCATACACAATTGAAGATTTGTATACGTATCTTTATTTTTTCTCTCAAACATAGGACTAGTATAGTTTTGTGACAGTCGGTTGATTATATGCACTACTTACTGTGTTCAATTCCCGGTATAGACTCTTCCACACATGCTGTATCCGCAGGATCGTCAGAAAACAGTGGCAGAACAAAGTACCCGATACTGAAGTTCATACTACAGCCAGTATTTCATGTGTTGACATAATGCTGAAGACGGATCAACTGGATGATAGGACATTCTGTATGCATGCCCGACAAACGCATCCCAAACACGTCTCACGCATGGTGAGCTCCTTCATGGTAAATAACTGGCTGGGGGACTGAAGAAACGTTACACTGACTGCGTCATAGTGTATGTAAAGATCTTCAACATCGACGCAGCAACCTGGAAATCTGTCGTCCTGAATCACCAAATATTGCGCGGCAACACCAACAAAAGTGCGCACGTCAGATCAGTGAAGTGACGGAATATTGATATCTCATAATGAGACTTCTCGTGACTGAAGCGACGGAATATTGACACTTAGCGTATACTTTGTGTAGCCATGACACCTTGCATATACTTTGTGTAGCCATGACACCTTGCGTATACTTTGTGTAGCCATGACACATTGCGTATACTTTGTGTAGCCATGACACCTTGCATATACTTTGTGTAGCCATGACACATTGCGTATACTTTGTGCAGCCATGACACCTTGCATATACTTTGTGTAGCCATGACGCCTTGCGTAAACTTTGTGTAGCCAGTCAAAGAAAATCACGGAGAAGTCGGATATACCAAGATAAGCAACGCGTCATGAGACCGGTGTGAAAAACTAACACGGAGAAGTACTTGTTTTCTAGTTTATACTTGAGAGAATTGATTCTATATAAACATTATAAATCTAGACGAAAACTCCCCTTAAGTGTGACGTGTTTCTACTACACCGCGTATTTATATGTCCGTGTATGGTCCCAATGTCACAACTTATGTTTCTCTCACATTTTATTTGTGACAAATATGATATTTCATTCTGTTGCCGCTACTAAACTACAAATTATTACTGTAGTCCACTTTTATGACTTTTAACCAGAGTTTGATACCAGAGGCGTGTCCAGGTGTCAGTAAGAAACTGTATGTCATTCTGTATTATGTCTGCCACAAGTATTCTCATTCTTACTATACGGTATATACCCAGCTTCCCATCAACGGCAATTCGTAGATGTTTTTGTAACGAATAATTTAACAATTAACCACAGTACTTACAGAGCAAGTAAACATTGAGATTTCTAAGTACAAAGAATAGAGATTTCGAAGTACAAAGAATAGAGATTTCAAAGTACAAAGAATAAACTTGAAGGGTTAAAATTAGATTTAGGATATGTTGAGGAGGCTAGGATCTTATACAGAAACTGGTCTCCATTCAGTCACAAGGTCTTATTGTGTTCGTTGTCCGTTTGAAATTCTGGTAGAATCCGACAGATTTCGGACGCCTGCTAATGTTTCTACTTTCACGCATGGCTTCCTTCGGGAAGTTGAACTGTAACAAGAGATACTGGGACATAGAGTCGACTGGAAGCAGTGTTGAGTGACACCATAGAAGAATTAATAAGAGATTTGAACGGTGAATAAATGACAAACTGAAAAAAAGGTACGTTCTCTTGCTGTTGGTAAGAAACCGAATCTGTGTACAGCACAACACAATCTGTCTGAGATAAACCTCAGTTAAAATGGCAGATTGAGGTACACGAGCGTTCCGACGTCTTCCAGTCCTCTGGTTCCCTGGTATAGAAATTCCAAATGAAATATCGCTATTATATGTGCATTTGATGAGATGGAATGAATGCGTCGCTTGCAAGGGTAGTTTATGCCCGGGCCATCAATCGGCCCTCTATTTCTGGGACTCATTGACTTCACCGTTCGGATCTTTATCGCATCGCAGAGGAAGGTACGCTCGTCATTAGACCCTACTCGAGGGGGGCTTTAATATTAATGTATTGAGATAGCTGGGTCCCAAAAAAGGATCCATTCGTACGTTCGCGGAGTAAAGATTAAAAAAAAAACCACTCTAAAATGTTTGAAGTTGGTCAGAGTGTAACTTTATCCATACAATTCTAAGAGAGCAGTTGTAACAATACTTCTATTTTTAGGTATCAGTATTCTGTTTGCATTACTTTATTATATATTCTATTTATGCAGGGCAGTACTGTGTTAGGTCCATGTTTATGCAGGGCAGTACTGTGTTAGGTCCATGTTTCTGCAGGGCAGTACTGTGTTAGTTCCATGTTTATGCAGGGCTGTACTGTGTTAGGTCCATATTTATGCAGGGCAGTACTGTGTTAGGTCCATATTTATGCAGGGCAGTACTGTGTTAGGTCCATATTTATGCAGGGCAGTACTGTGTTAGGTCCATATTTATGCAGGGCAGTACTGTGTTAGGTCCATGTTTATGCAGGGCAGTACTGTGTTAGGTCCATGTTTATGCAGGGCAGTACTGTGTTAGGTTCATGTTTCTGCAGGGCAGTACTGTGTTAGGTCCATGTTTCTGCAGGGAAGTACTGTGTTAGTTCAATGTTTCTGCAGGGAAGTACTGTGTTAGGTCCATGTTTCTGCAGGGAAGTACTGTGTTAGGTCCATGTTTCTGTACCAAGTAACAGAGACTAAATTTAAACCTCTACAACATTCTATCTTCATACTAAACACCAACCCCTGAGACCCCAAGTTTCGTAATCAGCGCACACAACACCCCATCTTCACCGTTAACAAAATAACGAATGAAATATTTGCGATATTAACATAACTATCAATATTTGTGCATCGATTGAATACAAAAGTTGATCAAATTAAGTCTACGGAGTCACGGATGCTGAACCAAATTGGTTGCTACAGACTCTTTGACATGTCATTATGTAAACCAGATTATGCCATACGGACACTAGCAGATGGCATTACTAACTTCAGCCTTAAGACACGAGCGTGCTACGTACGTGAGGGGGCAATCATTTCAGGAATATTTCAGGCCTGCAAACAAGAGTATAGTGTTATGTTCATCTGGTCAGAGTTCTTTTAAAAATGAGAACATGTCAGGTTTTTTTTTAGTAGTTCGTAGTCATTTATTATGTGTGAGATAGTTGTGTGAGATAGTTGTGTGAGATAGTTGTGTGAGATAGTTGTGTGAGATAGTTGTGTGAGATAGTTGTGTGAGACAGTTGTGTGAGACAGTTGTGTGAGACAGTTGTGTGAGACAGTTGTGTGAGATAGTTGTGTGAGATAGTTGTGTGAGATAGTTGTGTGAGATAGTTGTGTGAGATAGTTGTGTGAGATAGTTGTGTGAGATAGTTGTGTGAGATAGTTGTGTGAGATAGTTGTGTGAGATAGTTGTGTGAGATAGTTGTGTGAGATAGTTGTGTGAGATAGTTGTGTGAGATAGTTGTGTGAGATAGTTGTGTGAGATAGTTGTGTGAGATAGTTGTGTGAGATAGTTGTGTGAGATAGTTGTGTGAGATAGTTGTGTGAGATAGTTGTGTGAGATAGTTGTGTGAGATAGTTGTGTGAGATAGTTGTGTGAGATAGTTGTGTGAGATAGTTGTGTGAGATAGTTGTGTGAGATAGTTGTGTGAGATAGTTGTGTGAGATAGTTGTGTGAGATAGTTGTGTGAGATAGTTGTGTGAGATAGTTGTGTGTAGCACGTAATCAGGACCTTTGGGGGGGGGGGGAGGTAGATTGGTTCACATTATATCTGTTGAAATTGTACATATAAAATATTAAAGAAAATTGTCGTAAACCTTCCCTTTTTGCAAATTAACAAACCTTAAAAGAGATTTGTTGTAAAGTTTCCCAATTTGCGAATGTACCATCTTATAAGAGATTTGTTGTAAAGTTTCCCAATTTGCGAATGTACCATCTATTAAGAGATTTGTTGTAAAAATTCCCTCTTTGCGAATGTATCACCATCGACTTAACTCTTCTGCTATCTCTCCGTCTCGCTTCCTCTGTCTGTCTCTATCTGTCTCTCTGTGTGGTTCTCTATTTCTATTTTTGTCTCTCCCTGTCTCTCTCTCTCTGTGTGTCTCTCTCTACCATCCCATGCTTGTTCTACAAAATATTTTTTCAAGATGGTGCTTGGTCTTATATCTTGAAAATTTTCCCACAATCTTTGTTCCGTTTAATTTATTTTCAACTGAAATGCCCTCGTTGATGTCTCTATTCATGTCAATGGAGTCACACTGTCTTTTGAATTCTCGCTTATCTCATCCCAAGCAACCAGAACAGTGGTCCTCAGTACCATCTCACTCCTGTGATAGATTTACCAAGAAAAGGAGAAAATGTGCTTACTGTAAAAGTGATCTATTTTTGATCCTCAGAACAACCCTTCCCCAATATAGGTCCTGTCAATTGGTCTCACACACAGCGTCACTCATCTTGGCTGACCCATAATAATTACATTATAAGACCTACTGACTAATGAGAAATCAAGACTACCTGATTTCGAGATACTTGATTTCACGATACTTGATTTCACGATACTTAATTTCACGATACTTGATTTGAAGAGACTTGATTTCACAATACTTGATTTAAAAATACTTGATATCACGATACTTGATTTCAAAATACTTGATATCACGCTACTTGATTTCAAAATACTTGATATCACGATACTTGATTTCAAAATACTTGATATCACGATACTTGATTTCACGATACCTGATTTCACGATACTTGATTTCACGATACTTGATTTCAAAATACTTGATTTCAAGATACTTGATTTCAAAATACTTGATATCACAATACTTGATTTCACGATACTTGATTTAAAAATACTTGATATCACGATACTTGATTTCAAAATACTTGATATCACGATACTTGATTTCACGATACTTGATTTCACGATACTTGATTTAAAAATACTTGATATCACGATACTTGATTTCAAAATACTTGATATCACGATACTTGATATCACGATACTTGATTTCACGATACTTGATTTCAAGATACTTGATTTCACGATACTTGATTTCACGATACTTGATTTCACGATACTTGATTTCACGATACTTGATTTCACGATACTTGACTTCACGATACTTGACTTCACGATACTTGATTTCACGATACTTGATTTCAAGATATACAGAAAGAATATCACATTATACAAAATATGAACTTAATATGGAATGAATTGAATATTCGGTAAAAATAAAAAGATATTGCAAAGTTTGAAAAACAGAATGATGATATAAGTATAAATGTTTATGCTCTTCAAGAACCAAAAACATTTAAAATCCCTATACGCAATGTATGCTACAAACTATTCAGATAGAGACAACGATATTGATATGTTATCTGTTGACGATAAAGAATAATTTACTATTGTTGAATTTAAAATCTTGAAGCAGTTTTATCTACTAACTAGCATCAACAATATGTATGTAGATGTTGTTGTTGTCAGTCTTATTCTACTTCTAAATCAGTATCAAGCCATCAAAAAGTTTGTGGAAATAGACCATTAGCAAAACCAATTTTACAAGAAACTGGAACTAAATTAAAATTTAAAAATTATCATTTAAAATTCAGATTACCTAATGCTTTCTATGCAGATTTTGAATCATTGAATATTCCAATGTCTTATTGTCTACCACATCTTAATGAATCAACAACGGAGATAACATTTAAACAAAAAGTATGTTCATATGATTTATATGCAGTATCTGACAATATCCAGATTTGGTTTATATGCAGTATCTGACAATATCCAGATTTGGTTTATATGTAGTATCTGACAATATCCAGATTTGGTTTATATGTAGTATCTGACAATATCCAGATGTGGTTTATATGCAGTATCTGACAATATCCAGATTTGGTTTATATGCAGTATCTGACAATATCCAGATGTGGTTTATATGCAGTATCTGACAATATCCAGATTTGGTTTATATGTAGTATCTGACAATATCCAGATGTGGTTTATATGCAGTATCTGACAATATCCAGATGTGGTTTATATGCAGTATCTGACAATATCCAGATTTGGTTTATATGCAGTATCTGACAATATCCAGATGTGGTTTATATGCAGTATCTGACAATATCCAGATTTGGTTTATATGCAGTATCTGACAATATCCAGATTTGGGTTCTTGTCTTAAATATAGTTATACAGGATTAGATATTATTAAAGGAATTTTTATAAAGGTATTCTTATAATGGCGGTTATTATAAAGGATTATTATAAAGGATTTATAGTTGGTTATTGGTTAGCGCAATGGCTTCGCATATGAGTGGTCCTGGGTTCATTCCCCAGTTGAGTCGGAAATGTTTTTCAGATCGCAACGGCTCCCGGGTCGACCCAGCCTCAAATTGGTACCGGATTATCCGGGAAGTAAAGACTGCGAGGGAGAGGAGATAACTACCTCCCTCATTTGCAGAGCCTCTGAAATGTGAGATCGCTAACATCTCACACCCCTACGGCATTAATAAATGCTATGGGTTACTTTACTTTTTTTAAAAATTATAAAGGATTATTATAAAGAATTATTATAAAGGATTATAGGAAATCACAACACACACTCAATGTTCAAAAACAATTATATTTTATTACTGAAACTAATTATTATTATATGTGTGTGTGTGTAATAAAAGAGTTTGATAATGATACAAATAGTAATAATAATGAAGAAGTTAGAAAAGTAAAGGAACGTAATAATTTTAATGGAAAATATAAAGAAGGTGCTTGTCACTCGTGTAATACAAAATAAGGAAAGGATTCTAAAATTATTGCAGCATTTTTCCATTATGGTAGAAAATATGCTTTTTAGTGTATAATTACAGAACTAATGAAATATGAAAACTAAATTGAATAAAGTCACAGAGGTAGATGTAAATTATCAGATTATAATATTTCAATTGAATGCGGTAATTGTTATAGAAAACTGAGATTTTTAGATGGTTATAGATTCTTGTCTGCTTCCCTCGATACTGTTTCAAAAGGAATATTATATGAAAGTTTTAAACATTTACACAAATATTTAAATTAAAAAAATTTGAAGCATTAAGGCACATTACTGTTAATGGAGAGAAGAATAAAGATGAAAGAACATTGAAAGGTGTTTATCCATATGAACACATGGATTTTTTGGAAACATTTGAGAAACTAGTTTACCACCTATTGAAAAATTCTATTCAACTTTAAAACAAAATTGAATATCGACAAGAGAATATAAATATGCAGAAAAAAATCGTAAAACATTTAATTGTAAAACACTTCAAGATTACCATGATATTTATTTAAAAACTGATGTTTTAGTATTAGCCGATATTTTAATATTATCCGATATTTTTAATATTAGCCGATGTTTTTAATATTAGCCGATGTTTTAATATCCGATGTTTTAATATTATCCGATGCATTTGAAAAGTTTAGAAACTTCTTTTGTAAAACATCATGAAGTTGATCCATGTTACTGTTGTTCAGCTGCTGGATTAACTCGGCAATGTGGATTAACTCGGGAATGTGGATCAACTCGGGAATGTGGATCAACTCGGGAATGTGGATTAAAATATACCGGAGTGGAATTAGATTGACAGATTATGACATGTTACTGTTGTTTGAAAAAAAGGAGGGGGATTTCCTGGTGTTTTAGGAAACAGATATGCAAAAATATTTAATAAACAAATACCACACTGTCATGGTGATGGAAATAACATTATGAATAAGTTATTAAAAAAATGACAAATTAAAACTTTTAAAGAAACAAAAAGAAAATGGTGAAAATGTAGATATGAATAAATTGCTGAGACTATGTGATCTTATATATATGGTTGCTAATCATTTATATGGTTGGTCAATGTCTCAAAACTTCCAACAGGAGATTTATTAAATGGGAAGAAAATCTTGTGTTGTATACAAGACTGTATTGTATATCCGGAAACTTTTGAATTCTATAACTATTAGATTCTATTATTGAAACAACATCGTGTTGTGGTGGTGTAGACGGTAATCGCGGTAAAGGGTTACAATTTCTTTTCGCCCTTCCGTTTTTTTATAGAATAAAATAAAGGATTATAACCTATGTTCCTTGGTTGCTGATCCAGCGGTCCATGGGCTCATGCCATTTGACCCAATGCTATTGTGTGATATATGTTTGTGTTTGTGAGATGTTGTTGTGTTCCATAGAATGTGTTCCACTTATCTGGCCCTGGAGGGAGAAGCATTTTCCTGATGTCATCCAGCGTTGGGTACTACAAAAGACCTATATTCCTTGAAACAGCATATTAAATCCATGAATATTATTTAACAAATTCACTTAGAAATCCATTATCATTGTACATATTTTCTTCTCTAGATAAATAGAAACCATCACCATACGATTCTAATCCACTAACATGTATCTGTCCCAAATAAAGACCTCTTCCATCTGATTCAATTTGACAAACACAACATCCTTTTGATAAATATAGTCCGTTTCCAACGTATCCATTTCTGATAAGTTTTGAACCCCACTAAAGCTAAATCAGTTAGAGCGCCAATTCCTAAAGATTTTGCAATAGCAGGAAGAGCTGTTTTAATTAATGGCAATGGTATACTAGTTAAAGCTGCTAAGAATCCGCTTTCATTTTTATATTGTCTGTTACGTGTTTTACACTCGAAATAACACTAACTCCTTTATTTTCAGAAAATGCTTTTTTCTAATTTGTTTTCAGCATGTCTCTTTGTTAATGAGAATACATCGTTACCTGTTTAATTTAATGGTAACAGGTATTTTATTATTTAAAGCTTATTGTATTTTTTATTCCTGATTGAATGAAATATTTAATTTTGCTTGTTCATATTTCACAATTTTTATAAAATTATATTTCTCTAATATTAAATCTTATGCTAACAGCTACTCATTTTAAATTTAATAATTTGTTATTTTGATCAGTAATTGTTACTTTCAAATTGCATATTGTTTTCATAATAACAAGAAGAAAAACAAGATTATGTGATGTTTCAACAATTTTTACCTGGACCTACTTGTGGGAAAACAGAATAAATAACAGGAGACATTGATCCATTAATATAGCTTTCGTTGACAATATTTATATGAGTGAATATACTAGTAATAATTAAGAACATTTACAATATATTCCGATTCGTGAGTGCCAAAATCATAAACTTTATTGTTAAATCCTAATAAATTAGCAAGTGTAAATTTAATAGTTATAATAGGTTTCAGAACATGTTTATTTTGTTCAATGTTTATACCGGCGTCTACTATCAGGCTCTGTATTTTTAGGTTTAAATATGTTACTTAATGCACGAACAAAATCAGTTTTCCGAAAAGTGACAGCCATTTTGTGCAAAGGAAGACTATCAATGCAGACCCGAATTCTAGTGTTGAGATGTTATATCGAACCAATAATTTTTTATAGATGTGAAGTATGGACTGTAAACAAAAACATTCAAAACGAACTGGAGGCTACATAAATTTGGTTTCTGAGAAGAATGATGAAAATACATTGAACAGCTAAGAAAACTAATGCAGAGGTTCTCATTGATGCTGGCGTAAAAAGATCAATCATATCAAACATTAGGGGCAGACAGTCAATGTTTCTAGGGCATGTGCTGATAAGAACACAGATTGAACACGTAATAACCGCTGGAAAGATCTCAAGAGGAGAAGAGATAGGGGACGACAAAGAAAGAAGTTGCTAGATGGACTAGTATTGTGGCACGGTAGAAGTTCACCAACCGAGCTTATTGAGAACACCAGAGACAGAGAGTCGCGGAGAAACATGACTACCTACGCCATTCGGCATGGCATTTGATTGATGTTAATTCATATGCCACTTCTGGAATAAATATTTTATTCCAAGTTATACCATTATCTTTAGAATATTCCAATAGATTATTGTCTTTATGAATATTAGGAAAAGATTAATATGTTTCTAAATTAATCAATGCTATTTCATATTGTTTATCATTATCTAGTTCCAAAGGTTGATTAATTGTAGCATTAAAAGATGTTTTGTCACTTGATACTATGATTTGAATAGATTGTTTAAGATCTAGTTTTGTGATATTTCTTTTAAAATAGTTGTTTCCATTTTTAAAAGCTTTAAATTAAAACAATTTAAAAAAAAAAGAATTAATCAAAGGCCTTATCCTCTGGAAAATAGAATGCATCCAATTTATATCTATATTTTCCATTATAAGTATCAGAAAAATTATCTATAACAATAAAACCTGTAAGATATTTCTCAACACTTTTTACAAAATCCTTTACATTCATTTATCGTCATATCAGTACTTACATGATCATTGTAAATATGCTCAACATTTGTTTGCATCGTGTGTAAAGAGACATTGTAAATATGCTCAACATTTGTTTGCATCGTGTGTAAAGAGACAAATGAAGTTAACATTTTCTCAGATTGTTTGTCTCGGTAAAATTTGAAATAGTTTTGAACTAAATAAAATCAATCAAAGTGACTATGTCTATTTCTATCATAATAATCCTCACATTTGTTTTATTTTTCTAAAAGTAAATCATCAAAAATCATTGAATTTTATCTGTGGATTTAAGTTCTTTTCGATCGGCAACATCATTTGCATTTTCATAAAAACAACATTTGATTGGTGATTTTTTATGCCATTTGTAAAGTTTCCCTGCTTCTTGTAGAATCTGATGACTATAAATATTTGTATCCATACAGTTTTCTTCATGATTAAATAATTTTGAAATAATTTATTTTGGTAAATTTTGCTCAAATTTAATTTTAGTTATCTTGTATTCTGGCTGAAATAAGATTCTCCTAATACTTGTAGATTATCATAATGCACCCATCAGGGTAGGGTTTAGACTTGATAAGGCCCTAATATATTTGACATATGGGGCCCTTTAATTACGCATATAGATAGTGAAATCATGAATATATAACAAGAAAGTGGGGGCACTAAGCTATAAAATATCTGTATGATTCCATAATATTTTCATTTTCACAAACTAAATGTTTAGATCAATATCTTTATGTCGCAATAATAATTTAACTATTTCATTATTATTATTATTATTATTATTATTATTATTATTATTATTATTATTATTATTATTATGACAAGCTAAGCGTATTGGTGTAATTCCATCTTAATTTTGTATATTAACAGCTATATCTAATTATGTTCATAATAATATATATTATTTTAATTTCTAATAATAATTTAACTATTTCAATACTATTATTATTATTATAATAATAATTATTATTATTATTTCCACAAGCTAAATATAATGGAGTATAACCAAATGTATCTTGTATATTAACATAAATATCTTTATGATTTAGTAGTAATTTAACAATTTCAATATTTTCATTTTCACAAGCTAAATGTAATGGGGATTCATTATCGTTTAGATTAATATCTTTATTAATATTCCGTATTAATAACAAAAATAATATTTTTTTTCTAATAATAATTTAACCATTTCTATGTTATTTTCACAAGTAGTAGTATAATGTAGAGGTGTAAAATCAATTTTAAATTTTAGTTTAACTTCAATAACTTTATGAGCTAATAATAATTAAGTATTTCATTATCAGGATACGCTAAACTATATCAATCATTATTGAAATTCTTCTTGAAATTTTGTTCCATAATTTTATTAGGAAACATTTTAAATAGTTTTTGTTATAATTTTTAAAATAATCAGGATTTCTTATTTTTAAATAATTCTTTATAAGCTTGTCTATATTTCTCTTTATTTTCTTTGTAATGTTTTTGTTTTCATTCTGTATTACATTCTTCACAATTTTCTCTGAGACCATTTTTTCCTAATTTATCTTTTACATAGTTAGTTAAAGGTTTATTCACAAAACACACATTGAGCAAGTGTACTCATTGTAATAATGAATAATTTTTATTTATGTTAATTCAATATTTTCCTAATTATTTAATTTTCTTTCTTGATAACGATTTAAAAAATATTATCATTAGTAGGTGTAATGTTATCGGGTCTCAAGCAATCGACTTTTAAATTTTAAAATATTTTATGAAAAAGGAAGTGTACTGAGTTTTGAAAATAAAATAAATGTAAAAAGTCGCTGTCATGGGACTCCAAACACTACACTACTTACAGCAACAGCAGAGAAAAGACAACAGACAAGCCACTTCCTTTTTGGTGTCTATCTTTCTCATTACAGCTTCATTCGTTTTTCTGTCTATGAACAATTCCCAGAGTAAGTTGTTCTCCATAACACCCTGGTGATTATAAATAGCTGCAACTTCTGAGGTATAGCAAAACTCAGAGTTGTTGTACTGTGCTAGCGTTGTACCACTGATTATCAAAACTGAGAGTTGTACTGTGCTAGCATTGTACCGCTGATTATGAACACTGACAGTTGTACTGTGCTAGCATTGTACCGCTGATTATGAACACTGACAGTTGTACTGTGCTAGCATTGTACCGCTGATTATTAAAACTGAGAGTTGTACTGTGCTAGCATTCTACTTCTGTTTTTGTGTGTGCTTTAGTCAGAATAAATAAACGACTGACCTATGCGTGTTCGCTGAGTGTGTATCCGTGTATTTTATCCAGTTTTTCACTCAGACTTTCAGTAACGCGATTAAATCCATTTATCCGCATAAGACATCTATGAAGGCAGTCAAGCGTACAGAAAATACTGGCACCGCTAAGAGAAGCAGTCTGGAAGGAGGTTCTTGACAGATAATCAATGACGTACAGCAGATAATATGGATCGCTGGAAGGGATCTTATTTATGAGAAACCATATCAGGAGATTGGGAAGTGGAATGAAACATGGTTTTGGAAATATCGTTGTCTTTTCGGAAATATTTTCAGATGCATAAATCAGATGTGTCTTCTTCTTCTTCTTCTTCATCGTTCGCAGTTTAATAACATGTCTAGACAGCAAGTACCGAGTGTGTCATGTTGCCCAAGTACCGGGTGTGTCATGTTGCCCAAGTACCGGGTGTATGCTATTGCCCAAGTACCGCGTGTGTAATATTGCCCAAGTACCGGATGTGTCATATGGCCCAAGTACCGGGTGTGTAATATTGCCCAAGTACTGGGTGTGGGATATTGCTCAAGTACCTAGCATGTGATATTTTCCAAGTACCAATATATGATATTGCCCAAGTACCGGTGTGTAATATTGCACAATTTCTGAGTGTGTAATATTGCCCAAGTTCTGGGTGTGTAATATTGCCCAAGTTCTGGGTGTGTGATATTGCCCGAGTCCCAGGTGTGTGATAGAGAATTCTGAAGAGGGGTGAAATAGGGGATATTGTTCTTATTACACGCACATGCTTGGGTATTGGAGAGTAGTAACTATCGAGTGCTGTTGGGGCCTGAATGCAAAAACAAAGAAATGCAACATTATTACATGATATGAATGTCGTAAGAAATGACTAAGGATGTTACGGAGTTGACTGTCCCATCATATTGGGTCAAATCGACTAAAAGTCATGGTGAAATCGGATGTGTACACACACCCAACCCACACACACACCCACATGCACACACGCAAACACGCGCGCCCCCCCCTTTAATCTAAGGACTTGATTATTTGTCTTAAATACAGAGCAGGCCATATCTTTTTTTGTTCAAAAATTGTGTTCAAGAGTGGAGAGTAAAACAAGCCAAAATGGTTTTACTCGCGAGAAAATAGTTTAATTCTGGAAGAAAGATGTAAATGCTCAGCTGGTCTTAGTCATTTAATCGTATGTCGTAGTAGTCGACTAAGGTAAGTTCCGTGATATGCTGACATCCTGTCATCTGTAGAATAATCATCAATTTCACATCATGCCTGATTTAGATTTCGTATCGCCCGTGTGTTGCCGGGACCCGAGATGGGAACAAAGAGTGGCAACACTGTTTACCTTCCATTCATGTCGTAAGAGGCGACTAAGACTGTTGTGGGGTTGGCTATCCCATCCCATATAGGGTCAGTACCCAAAACCATGCTGAAATCGGATGTGTCAGGCCGAAAGACGCAGAATTCGCAGCAATGCTGTAAACCATGATACAGCGCATTCCGTTCTCCGGACTCATCATCATCAGGTGCCGTGCCGGCTGGTGTAGGCGGTCATGGCTCTCCACAGCTCTCTGTCCACAGTATTATGTATCAAAGTCGTTGTTGTTTCCTTGCCGTGCCAGGTTGACAAACAATTTTGCCTTTTGTGACTATGTTCTCTAAACCTGCCTGTTCTCCGGACTACATCCTGCTAATCTGCAGGAGTTCGAGAATAAACGCAGAAGAAGAAGAATATTTCGCATTGGTATATCCTGTCCCATGACCCTCATGATTGACGGAGATATATAGGACAAAGGACATTGATACTATGTAACAGACACTTAAGTGCGAGGAATGCTAGACTTGTCACCACAGATAGGTCAAACGATTGAAAAGGATGAACTGGTTGGCCCATACTTGTATGCTACGCTCCTGGCAGGACATGATAACCATGAGATACTGCTGCACTAGAATGCCTCCATTTGGAGACTAAACAATCAACCATAATGCTTTCCTTCCCCAACATAACCATGCATTTCAGCCAACAAACCTTATACAAATTCATGTGTCACCTCGGTTACTCTTTGAGAGCGACCTGTGATTTTGTCAGAAAGGCTGTAAAGGGATTATTTCGTCATCATCATCATGAGCATCTTCGATAAAGTTGGAACCAAAATGTAAAAAAAATTGTCTAAGTGTAGGTCTACTGCAAAAAAAAAAAAAATGGTTTCTGTGAATTATAACATCTTTGTTAACTGTTGTCATGAGGCCAAGACTCACGTGAGGTTAAAAATATTCCACGTAATCATAGAACACCACTTGCCTCGAACTATCGATTATCGATTTTGTGAGTTCGTTCATGGGGACAGGGAGAGGAGTGAAGTAAATTGTTTTTGGTGGGTCACTCATTCAAAATAAACTAAAAAAATGCGCGGTGAAAGCAGGAATGGAGAGCCGATCATCGTTATTGCACAAACAACGTTCCGGATAGTGAATTGATGATTGTTCTTGTAGAAATTCTGTTGTGAAGGCTGACGTGAAATCATTAAATATCGATGGGGTAGTGGAAAGTTATTCACAGTTTGATTGCTCCATGCGATATGCCTTATGCATCATTTCCATTTTACGCGCTAATCGGCGTCTGCTGTCATTTCCTGTTTCTGATTTACCTCCCGAGATATCACTTTCGATTGTTATCATTTTGTATCCAGCTTTTGTGTCACTTCGGCAACTTGGAAAATTGACACGTAAGTGATAAGTTGGGATTGAGAAGCAGAAGAGAAATCTGTATTCAACTTATTTCTTTGCATTCGGTATTTCAATGATGGTTAGGATACTTTTAGGGCAACTGGCACACACCAAAAAAAAAAAAAAAAAAAAAAGACAACTGTCATAGTAGTTAAAAAAAAAACAACTAACGAATGTCATGAGCGAACAGATTCACTGACAATGTATGGGCTACGGTAGCACAGGGTGAAAACGAGGATAAATGGAAATAGGTTAAAATTTTGTCACTAGCGGACACGATGATGATGATGTTCGTCCGTCGTGATCGACGATGACCAAAAACTCAACCATAATAATAATAACAATAAGTAATAAAATAATAAAGTTAATAGTGCGTTTTTAAACCGAACATTCCATGAACCAACTCAGCGAAACACAGTCATAAACTGCATATCGCCAGGAGATCTTTATAGGGTCGAATAATAGCGGACAAAGAAAAACAGGCATATGTAGGAACCAATCCCGTTGGTAAAGTGTGTGTGTGTGTGGTTGTGGTTTTTTTGGGGGGGGGGGGGTGGGTGGGAAGTTATTTGGAAGATTCAACCCCTCTCCCCTATAGGAAATAAGAATATGACATTTATGACTAGGAATTTAGCCAAATGACAGGTAAACATTCTCTCCCCTTACTTATTTTTTTTCAAAAAAGTCTCCAAAAAAGCATCATCATCATGTGACATATGCTTTCAAAAACTTAGTCTTCTTGATCGATTCTCTGAACACACTACTATTCTGGACGAGTTGACCTGCCGCAGCCAGAGACATGTTCAAACAATCTGATGTATCACTGCACAATCGTCGTCTTGGGTGCCCTCTTTCCTGTTGTCATTAACTCTGCCCAACCAAAAATAAAATCCCACAAAAACTCATGAAAATTAGAAATTGCACATGAAAATGCACGCCTGCTCTTTTATCGGGTGTTTCTGCGGCCACCTCTCTCACTTTATCTACGAGCTTGCACATTGTAACTTACGCTGTTCTTCTCACCCCCCCCCCCCCACTTTTTTTTGTAATTAGGATCTACACATTTTTTATCGTGTATCAAATGTTATGCACTATGCTTTTTATTTACCTGTTACTTTCCGCTCTTGTTCCACTCCACCATTCTCCACCTCTTTCCCAAAGATTTGTTACTCTCCGTATATCACATATATTCATATGAAGGCTTGTTTACAAAAATAGACTCCGCTCTTAGGTTGAGAGTGTCGTGCATCTGCAAGAAACTTTATTGTTGTTGTTATTCCTCCATCACATGATGAATATGTCGATCATTTGTTACATTCACTTTTGAAATAAAATACGGTTAGAGTGATGTCCTTGACTATGGGATCGTAGATGACTGTAGACGGCTAATAAGTCATTTTCTGGCTGCAAATGTCCTTGGACAGTTCGGAAATCGGATGATCTGTGTAGTTGGTTTTTGATCTACTCGTGATTTTCTAGTTCCGCTGTTGAGCTGATACATTCCTTCTCTTCTCTCAAGATGCTGCTGTGACATTTAAAAAAAATTTCTAGCGCTATGTAGCTCTATTTTGTGCAAGTGCTTCCCATATAAGACGATATAATACCCAACTTCACAAATAATTTGATTGCTGTATTCTGTCGCGATGAAGGCATCTTATCCTAAACGTCGCCCGTCCTTTTGTTTCATTGATGCTATTTCGTATTTACTATTCTATCTGTGTTTCTTCAGCGCCGAATACGGTGCATGGGAAGAAACCAAAAGTCTCCAGTTTGAGCTATATTATGCTACTTTATTTAATTTGTGCATGTCGTGAAGACACATAGTCACACACTCTTTGATGATACTATTGACTATTGGTAATACTTTAATCTTTCATAATCAAGTGTCTAATATTTGTTTTTAAACTGTCAATACTGCATTATAGAATGCAGCATAAATTCCACATTAATGTATGGCTCAGAAACATGGACAGTGAACAAACAACTAAACACTGACAGAAGTGATGCCTTGGAGATTTGAAAATATAGAGGATCTTCATGGAAAGGGAAGAACATGAACAGTTTTCAACAATACTTCACATGGAAAAGAACATGAACGGTTTTCAACAATACTTCACATGGAAAAGAACATGAACGGTTTTCAACAATACTTCACATGGAAAAGAGCTACTAAAAGAAATGTGTTGGCTAAGTTTCTAGTGCTAAAGGGCATGTTCACATCTGCTATGGAGGGGATTTGAACAACCTAAAACCCTTCTTTATCTACAGGCCTGAGGACAACTCAATTTGGTGATAACAAATGTATGTAGGCGGCCACAGATAATGATGATGAAAGTTATGAAACTGATTAAAAAAAAACTACCTCATAAACAAGTGGAAATAATCAAAATAAAAAATTTGGGTAGGCACGCATTCCAAACAAGTCCCCCCCCCCCAAAAAAAAATATATACAATATCATTTTCTAGGTTGATATCCTCTTCAGAATAAATATTTTTCAGCTCTCGGGGAAAAAATCTGCGTCTGCTATTTATTAATGACGGGAACAACATAATTGGACCTGAAAGATTTCAGTAAATCGCGCATCTCCAGGCAGTAGATTAGAGAAGCTTTAAATTGGGAGGAAATCAGCGGAGCTAGGAAGCTTTACATCGTCAGCAATCAGAAATGGTAGATTTAGTAAGTAGGAAGACTTTGAACTGAATGTTGGGATAAATAAAAGCATACAGCAAGAAGATTAAAGAATATATATATATATATATATATATCTTTTCATTACTGCGTGATTTCCTGTTAAAGAATGCAGGGAGGCTGTTGTGGCTGTGGAAATAAAGTTTCAAACTTTGCCAAAGCTGTCGCCGTGACGTGTACAGGAAGAATTTTTTATTGCACATTTTATTTTTTTATTGAAAGATAAAAATTCTTGTCCCAACCGCGGATTGAACCCGGGACCTCGGGAATCTGAGGCCGGCGTTCTAGCCACGCGATAAGGATTATTCATAGCATAGAATATTCTGAACATAGGTACAGAGATGTTCATCAATATGTATTTAATAAACAGCCAGGCCAAACAATCATGTATGAGCCGTGCCGCCATGGTACAACACATGACAAAGTATTTGTTGCATCTAAGGTTAGTATTAACGAAAACTCAACTGCAAATTTGTAAGCTTGTTACTTAGTTGAATTTTCAATCATCGATTTAACTATGTATACATACTCGCATGTTGTAATGTCTTCTTCTGCATTCGTTCTCAAACTCCTGTACATTATGAGGATGTAGTCCAGAGGTGAGGACTAATAGTGATTTGTTTCAGCACTAACAGGTCCAGTTTATTTAAATGCTGGTTTTTGTCAGAGGCTATTCCAAGTTTTTCCTTGGCTGGCGAAACACAGTATACAGAAATTAACCAATATAAAACTTGGAATAGCCTCTAGTAGTTACTTTTCTGTGACAGCTTCTATTGAGAGGTCAGGAATAAAAAATAAATGTTACCATTAAAAAATCTATGAAACTGCTAACCGTTACACATTCTATAGTTGTCTCGTCACAAGTGATCTGCCATGAAGTTGATTCACTTGGTGTGTCATTCTGTTTGAAGGCAAGCTCTGTACATTTTTTCCTGCCAACTCACAGAATACAGTGTACAGGCTGAGGTTGTATCGAATATAGGAAATGAAAGTCTGCACGGATCATCAAACGATATTTCAAACCTGCTAACTATTTCTAGAAAAGCTACATTCTCTGGTCTGTTAATTGGCACGTTCCCTCGGGTGACATTGATACGGGGAAGTAATTGAAAAGGTTACAATTCTACTGAACTCGTCTCATTAACTGCCAGTTGTGACAGTTGACCAAACCGTTGGTGCGTGTGGTTGTAGAAACACCCTACCGCGTCTCTTATAGATATTGCTAAACTCAAATCTGTCACTTGATTAAGTAGTTTGCTGAGGTCTCGCAATACCGTAGAAGTGACTGGCGGGTCTTCGTATTCTTCTTCTTCGTTCGTTCTGAAAAAAAAAACATTGCTAATCTGCATGAGTTTGAAAACGAACGCAGAAGAGGAAGAAGAAATCACTGGTATTTGTGTTACTACGGCTCCTCCTTATTGTTGCATCTTATTCACAATGTACATCAGTGGTGTGAAAAATACAGAACACGGGCCATATCCGGCCTTTCAAGCTATTTTTTCCTGCGTGTCAGGTTGATCTAACAGTATTGTTTTCCGCCGTCCCACCATCCATCTCTCGCTGACATGTTTTCCTCCGTCCCACTATCCATCTCTCGCTGTCATATTTTCCTCCGTCCCACAATCTATCTCTCGCTGACATGTTTTCCTCCGTCCCACCATCCATCTCTCGCTGACATGTTTTCCTCCGTCCCATTATCCATCTCTCGCTGACATGTTTTCCTCCGTCCCACTATCCATCTCTCGCTGACATGTTTTCCTCCGTCCCACCATCCATCTCTCGCTGTCATGTTTTCCTCCGTCCCACCATCCATCTCTCGCTGATTTGTTTTCCTCCGTCCCACCATCTATCTCTCGCTGACATGTTTTCCTCCGTCCCACCATCCATCTCTCGCTGACATGTTTTCCTCCGTCCCACCATCCATCTCTCGCTGACATGTTTTCCTCTGTCCCACTATCCATCTCTCGCTGACATGTTTTCCTCCGTCCCACTATCCATCTCTCGCTGACATGTTTTCCTCCGTCCCACTATCCATCTCTCGCTGACATGTTTTCCTCCGTCCCACCATCCATCTCTCGCTGACATGTTTTCCTCCGTCCCACCATCCATCTCTCGCTGACATGTTTTCCTCCGTCCCACCATCCATCTCTCGCTGACATGTTTTCCTCCGTCCCACTATCCATCTCTCGCTGTCATATTTTCCTCCGTCCCACCATCCATCTCTCGCTGACATGTTTTCCTCCGTCCCACTGTCCATCTCTCGCTGACATGTTTTCCTCCGTCCCACCATCCATCTCTCGGTGACATGTTTTCCTCCGTCCCACCATCCATCTCTCGCTGACATGTTTTCCTCCGTCCCACCATCCATCTCTCGCTGACTTGTTTTCCTCCGTCCCACCATCCATCTCTCGCTGACATGTTTTCCTCTGTCCCACCATCCATCTCTCGCTGACATGTTTTCGTCCGTCCCACCATCCATCTCTCGCTGTCATGTTTTCCTCCGTCCCACCATCCATCTCTCGCTGACATGTTTTCCTCGTCCCACCATCAAGCTCTCGCTGTCATGTTTTCCTCCGTCCTACCATCCATCTCTCGCTGTCATGTTCTCCTCCGTCCCACCATCCATCTCTCGCTGTCATGTTTTCCTCCGTCCCACCATCCATCTCTCGCTGTCATGTTTTCCTCCGTCCCACCATCCATCTCTCGCTGTCATGTTTTCCTCCGTCCCACCATCCATCTCTCGCTGACTTGTTCCATCTCATCATGTATTACAACTTTTGATAATGTAAACCATCTAAAGATTTATTTCACTGTCAGTCGGTATAAGTATTGTGTTACAATCTAAACAATAGCTATATTAACTGCTGTAAAATCTCCAGTTATACCCCATTTATGGTTATAATATCGCACTAGATTTTTGCCCGGTATCCGAACTGATAGACATCTTAATATTCATTATTTGTAACCATGGCGACACATTGTTGTCATCTTGAAACGTGACGTTTAGTATCAACACGCGAAACTTTCAGATGGTGAGGGCTTCATTTAAAAACGAACTGTTGGCCACCTTTGTAGGACTGAAATATTTACTTTAGAGGTGAAAGGTATTCATATCTTCCTAGCGTTTTAATCCCATGTGGAGGGCTCCATTATAATCCGTTCTCCAAATGTTTTTTTTTATTCATTCGCGATCCGCTCTAGTTATTGTTGTTTTGACTAATCTTATCGTTCTCAAGTCTTCAGCACTTACATTGTCTTTGTGATTTATCTTGTTATTTTACTGTTATTTCTAAAATGTCAAGAATCCATCGCGCAACATAAAGTTACTTTATCTATTATGTGTGTGTGTTTGTTGAAGTATGTTATTGTATTTTTGTGTTCTTGTTGAAGAATGTTATTGTATATGTTTGTGTTCTTGTTGAAGAATGTTATTGTATATGTTTGTGTTCTTGTTGAAGAATGTTATTGTATATGTTTGTGTTCTTGTTGAAGAATGTTATTGTATATGTTTGTGTTCTTGTTGAAGTATGTTATTGTATATTTGTGTTCTTGTTGAAGAATGTTATTGTATGTTTATGTACTGCGGCACCTTAAGGGGAGATTTCTCATACAGTATTGATATTTTAATGGTTTAAAAAAAATGCATCTTCAGAAGTAACATTTAAACCTTCCTAGTCGGCTATGAAGCCAGTACTTTAATAAAAGCATTGGTCAACCGCTGAATGTACCTAGATAAACCTTATACCTAATGTTTCTGTGTAAAGTATGGTTGAGAAAATAGTTGTATTTTTCATGGTCTGGCTGTACACGTGAAACTATCTGAGTAAATATATTCTCTGTGCTTCAAAGCTATGCTCGTTATTCTATATTTCTTTTATCATCCCAAGTTCTGGGTTTCGATTTCAATGACGAGCAGCGAGAGCCCTGTAACAACGTGGTGAAATATGTGTTTTAAGGCAACGCTGATTGCCAGTTTTTAAAAAAAATGTTGTGGTTTTTTTTATTACCTGATAAAAATTGTTTCTGTGATTTTTTTGCTGTCTTCGAAGTTCTTTATGAGGCAAACATTGTGACATACTATCGCAAAATTTTTTTTGTATTGGTCTACTATTATGTCCTTTATAGGATTTGGTGATTCTTAGAATAAATATGTTTTTGCTATCTTGGTGGAGTTTAGAAGCCATTAGACTAAATATGTCTTTGTTTATATTTTTGGTGGCGTTTAGTAATTGCTCGATTTAATATATCTTTGTAATTTTAGTGGAATTTAGTAATTATTAGTCTAAATATGTATTTATTATCTTATTGGAGTTTAGAGATTATTAGATATAATATACCTTTGTAATTTTAGTGGAATTTAGTAATTATAATTATTAGACTATATATGTCTTTATTATCTTGTTGGAGTTTAGCAATTATTAGACAAAATATGTCTTTACTGTCTTGGTGGAATTTAGTAATTATTAGACAAAATATGTCTTTATTGTCTTGGTGGAATTTAGTGAATATTAGACAGAATATGTCTTTATTATCTTGGTGGAATTTAGTGAATATTAGACAGAATATGTCTTTATTATCTTGGTGGAATTTAGTGAATATTAGACAGAATGTCTTTATTGTCTTGGTGGAATTTAGTGAATATTAGACAGAATATGTCTTTATTTTCTTGGTGGAATTTATTGATTATTAGACAGAATGTCTTTATTGTCTTGGTGGAATTTAGTGAATATTAGACAGAATATATCTTTATTATCTTGGTGGAATTTAGTGAATATTAGACAGAATGTCTTTATTGTCTTGGTGGAATTTAGTGATTATTAGACAGAATGTCTTTATTGTCTTGGTGGAATTTAGTGAATATTAGACAGAATATGTTTTTATTATCTTGGTGGAATTTAATGAATATTAGACAGAATATTTCTTTATTGTCTTGGTGGAATTTAGTGAATATTAGACAGAAATGACTTTATTGTCTTGGTGGAATTTAGTGATTATTAGACTACATGTAACTTGATTTCTTTGTGGAAGTGGGTAATTAATTATGGACTAAATGTTATATTTCTTTTTCTTAGTGAAATTAAACGACATTAAAACAGTGTATCAAGGATCACCTACATTTTCAGCAACATTTGCTTCAATAGCTCCTGCCAATTTCTGTCCGTGGTATCGTGTCCAATTTATTCATATCTGTGTACAAGGCCGTATATAAGTGTACGTTTAAGGGTTTCAGCTTCTCATCCCCGCCCCCTATTTAGTAAAACAGAACTTAATATTTAACACTAAGAAAGGATGAAATCAAGTATAAAAACACACCTGTAGCTGTTGTCCCCAAATACAGACATCACAAACGAAATTATTAACTTTTAAAGCGAAAAACACGCCCCCACCTCACCCCCTTCCTTTAATAAAGGTGTAACTACGGCTCTGGTAAGTATTTATCCGTTTCTAGATCCAGAAGTATTTCATCCAAGTGTTCCTGTCGTTTTCTGTTGGGAGTTTGGTGTCATTGTTAGTAATACCTCAGTTTGTGGTGTCATTGTTAGTAATACCTCAGTGTGGTGTCATTGTTAGTAACACCTCAGTGTGGTGTCATTGTTAGTAATACCTCAGTTTGTGGTGTCATTGTTAGTAATACCTCAGTTTGTTTTGTCATTGTTAGTAATACCTCAGTTTGTGGTGTCATTGTTAGTAATACCTCAGTTTGTGGTGTCATTGTTAGTAACACCTCAGTTTGTGGTGTCATTGTTAGTAATACCTCAGTTTGTGGTGTCATTGTTAGTAATACCTCAGTTTGTGGTGTCATTGTTAGTAATACCTCAGTTTGTGGTGTCATTGTTAGTAATACCTCAGTTTGTGGTGTCATTGTTAGTAATACCTCAGTTTGTGGTGTCATTGTTAGTAACACCTCAGTGTGGTATCATTGTTAGTAATACCTCAGTTTGTGGTGTCATTGTTAGTAATACCTCAGTGTGGTGTCATTGTTAGTAATACCTCAGTTTGTGGTGTCATTGTTAGTAATACCTCAGTTTGTGGTGTCATTGTTAGTAACACCTCAGTGTGGTGTCATTGTTAGTAATACCTCAGTTTGGTGTCATTGTTAGTAATACCTCAGTTTGTGGTGTCATTGTTAGTAATACCTCAGTTTGTGGTGTCATTGTTAGTAATACCTCAGTTTTTGGTGTCATTGTTAGTAATACCTCAGTTTGTGGTGTCATTGTTAGTAATACCTCAGTGTGGTGTCATTGTTAGTAATACCTCAGTTTGTGGTGTCATTGTTAGTAATACCTCAGTTTGTGGTGTCATTGTTAGTAATACCTCAGTTTGTGGTGTCATTGTTAGTAATACCTCAGTTTGTGGTGTCATTGTTAGTAATACCTCAGTTTTTGGTGTCATTGTTAGTAATACCTCAGTTTGTGGTGTCATTGTTAGTAATACCTCAGTGTGGTGTCATTGTTAGTAATACCTCAGTTTGTGGTGTCATTGTTAGTAACACCTCAGTTTGTGGTGTCATTGTTAGTAATACCTCAGTTTGGTGTCATTGTTAGTAATACCTCAGTTTGTGGTGTCATTGTTAGTAATACCTCAGTTTGTGGTGTCATTGTTAGTAATACCTCAGTTTTTGGTGTCATTGTTAGTAATACCTCAGTTTGTGGTGTCATTGTTAGTAATACCTCAGTTTGTGGTGTCATTGTTAGTAATACCTCAGTGTGGTGTCATTGTTAGTAATACCTCAGTGTGGTGTCATTGTTAGTAATACCTCAGTTTGTGGTGTCATTGTTAGTTAATACCTCAGTGTGGTGTCATTGTTAGTAATACCTCAGTGTGGTGTCATTGTTAGTTAATACCTCAGTGTGGTGTCATTGTTAGTTAATACCTCAGTGTGGTGTCATTGTTAGTAATACCTCAGTTTGTGGTGTCATTGTTAGTAATACCTCAGTTTGTGGTGTCATTGTTAGTAATACCTCAGTTTGTGGTGTCATTGTTAGTAATACCTCAGTTTGTGGTGTCATTGTTAGTAATACCTCAGTGTGGTGTCATTGTTAGTAATACCTCAGTTTGTGGTGTCATTGTTAGTAATACCTCAGTGTGGTGTCATTGTTAGTAATACCTCAGTTTGTTTTGTCATTGTTAGTAATACCTCAGTGTGGTGTCATTGTTAGTAATACCTCAGTTTGTGGTGTCATTGTTAGTAATACCTCAGTTTGTGGTGTCATTGTTAGTAATACCTCAGTGTGGTGTCATTGTTAGTAATACCTCAGTTTGTGGTGTCATTGTTAGTAATACCTCAGTTTGGTGTCATTGTTAGTAATACCTCAGTTTGTGGTGTCATTGTTAGTAATACCTCAGTGTGGTGTCATTGTTAGTAATACCTCAGTGTGGTGTCATTGTTAGTAATACCTCAGTGTGGTGTCATTGTTAGTAATACCTCAGTTTGTTTTGTCATTGTTAGTAATACCTCAGTTTGTTTTGTCATTGTTAGTAATACCTCAGTGTGGTGTCATTGTTAGTAATACCTCAGTTTGTGGTGTCATTGTTAGTAATACCTCAGTTTGTGGTGTCATTGTTAGTAATAACTCAGTTTGTGGTGTCATTGTTAGTAATAACTCAGTTTGTGGTGTCATTGTTAGTAATACCTCAGTTTGTGGTGTCATTGTTAGTAATACCTCAGTTTGTGGTGTCATTGTTAGTAATACCTCAGTGTGGTGTCATTGTTAGTAATACCTCAGTTTGTGGTGTCATTGTTAGTAATACCTCAGTTTGTGGTGTCATTGTTAGTAATACCTCAGTTTGTGGTGTCATTGTTAGTAATACCTCAGTTTGTTTTGTCATTGTTAGTAATACCTCAGTGTGGTGTCATTGTTAGTAACACCTCAGTGTGGTATCATTGTTAGTAATACCTCAGTTTGTGGTGTCATTGTTAGTAATACCTCAGTTTGTGGTGTCATTGTTAGTAATAACTCAGTTTGTGGTGTCATTGTTAGTAATAACTCAGTTTGTGGTGTCATTGTTAGTAATACCTCAGTTTGTGGTGTCATTGTTAGTAATACCTCAGTTTGTGGTGTCATTGTTAGTAATACCTCAGTTTGTGGTGTCATTGTTAGTAATACCTCAGTTTGTGGTGTCATTGTTAGTTAATACCTCAGTGTGGTGTCATTGTTAGTTAATACCTCAGTTTGTGGTGTCATTGTTAGTAATACCTCAGTCTATTGTCTATTGTCTATCCCCAGGTGGTTTGTTATCCACTGTTGCCGTTAATGATTAGTGATGATTGGAGCTCGGCTTTTGTTCCAAGGCCAGATGTGTCGCCTCGGCTGTGCTATGACCGTGTTTGTTCAAGATGTCCCTGATGTTTTTAACCATCTTTTCCGTGGTCTTCCTCTGGTTATGAACCCTGATCTCATTTGGTTATATGCCTGTACGGGCAACTTATGATGCATTCTCATAATGTGGCAAAACCACTTGATCTGTTCTCTCTCTATGTAATCTGTACAAGATATTATACCCATTCTTTCCCTGATGTCTTCATTTCGTAATCTATAGAACCTAGTGACTCATGCAACTTTCCTCAATGATTTCATCTCACATGCCACTATCTTTTTTTTGTAATGTTAAGATGAGAGAGACCAGGTTTGGCTCTGGTAACACAGTGTTGGTAGAAATATACTGTAAATCATTCGTCTTTTAACTTCCATCTTAATCTTGGGATGTAGAAGTAGTGGTGGCAATTGGTATGTTACTGCATTTGCCTTTTTGGCACCTCGTCTCTCTCTATATCAAGTATGTTACATATATATGGTGTCATTGTTAGTAATACTTCAGTGTCGAAAAATCAGGCCCAGATCATTTCTTGATATCAATCTAGAATTTTCCCGCATCTTCTCCTTTCACCATCGACTGTTCCTTGTTAAATAAATGTAGAAATCTAGTCGTGTCTCGTGACATGTCCAAACCAAACATGTTTAGCCGTTCCACTATTGTCAAAATTGGTTCTTGTTAACCTGTAAGATTATTTATCTTTCATTTAATGGTCGTTTCATTAGTTTGTTATAAAAGTCGCAGACACAATTTAGAACATCGAAACGCAAAGACTATACAGGATTATAATGCCACTACCAACAACAAAGTGTAAAGTTAGGGTGAATAGACAACTTTTGATTCTGAACATAGAGAAATATTCACTCTACAGAAAACATTCTCAGACATTGGAAGAGAAAATGTTGCATTTATAATTACGTGTGCGGCATTTGAAGTGGATTTCCTATAGCAAAGGAGGAACAGGATGTTAGGCAACGTATTTCTAAGATTACTGACAGCAGGAACCCGTCTTTGAGAGTTTCTTAATCTTGTTCTGCGGGAACTCTCAGACCTAACTAGGTTGATCAAAGAACGTAGTATTTAGCTTCATGCAGTTAGTGATTTCAAAGGGCTTCATGACTGGTTATCATTGGTGGGAACGTGCGTCTTCCTGTCTGTATCGTCTTGGTGCTCTTGAATAGAAGATATTCTTTAGCTTATTGATATGTTTGTGTTTATATGTTTGTGACATCACTATTCAATGATGTCACCACGGACATCTAGATAGACAGAAGTACACAACATGGGTATCACAGAAAGGGTCGGTTGTTGCCAAATATAGGCGGGATTTCACATTGAGTATTTACCACGTCATTCAAATAGTCATGCGTAATGATTCACACATGGCGACTCATCTTGGCTGGTACAACACACATCATTTGTCGCTTTGAGTATACCTTGTATCGCCAGTCAATGAAAGGTCAGGTATAAGTCACACTGCATGCGATCAGTGCGCAAAACTATCGTGTAGAAGGACTTGTTTTCGAAGTATGCAATTGAGAATTGATTGAAAGCATGAAATTCAGACGAAAATACCCCTAAGTGTGGCGCGTGCTTGTCCCCTGTACCTGTATCCAGATGGATCACATCACAGACACATAATATTCGTGTCTATGTCTTTCTCTTGCCAACATCATCTATTTTAAACACAATTGTCATAACCAATTTCTGCCCATGCTCATAGATTGTTTTCTGAGGCAGTGTGATAATTAGCCAGCGATTCTCAAATTTTGTGGGTCGATAGGGAAATTTTCCAATGAGGCTTTACTTACATTTGTGTATCCCGGATGTCTATCACATAACCGCTGCTATAGTTGGAGTTAATCTAGATTTGAACTCGATACGTGCTTCATTCCCAATTCTTACGGACTTGGAATTTTTAGAATTTTGCTTATAATTTTTTTTTCGATAATGTATACATACATATATATGTTGATGTATACCTTTGTGGGCCCATTAACTTACTTTAAAATAAAGACATTTTGAAGTATACCTTCATTACGAAGTTTCCCCCCCCTTTCCCCGGAAATCACGCGAACCTACGGATGTACGTTCTATTATTACTACTCTCGACAGACGAAGTGCCACTTCAGCTAGAGAAATTTTGTATGGGATAACCCGAGTACAATTAAGTCAATCTTCTAAGCCGTTTAATTTTTTCATTACATCATAATTGTGATGTACGTGATCTTTATTATGGTTACATCACCGTTGTGTTTGTTGAGATCATGGTTACATCACCGTTGTGTTTGTTGAGATCATGGTTACAGCACTGTTGTGTTTGTTGAGATCGATCCTCTTTATCTAAACTTTCGTTATTTTGTTGACATCATGGTTACAGCACCGTTGTGTTTGTTGAGATCATGGTTACATCACCGTTGTGTTTGTTGAGATCATGGTTACATCACCGTTGTGTTTGTTGAGATCATGGTTACAGCACTGTTGTGTTTGATGAGATCGATCCTCTTTATTTAAACTTTCGTTATTTTGTTGATATTTCTTGACAAAGGTCCTTTGCTCGCATTGTCGATATTGTCTTTGGTTTTGCTATTTATATTTATCACAATTTTTCGTACTTATTTATAAGATGTCTACGAAACGTCACATTTTTATTACCGATCTCTTTTGGTTTCACATTAAACACGAGTTCTGTGCCCTCTAATTTATGTCGGTTGTTCTCAGACATCTGGCTATGTATTCGATATTTAAAGATACTTTTGAGTCGAAACGTCAGTGAGGAATATTATTTACTCTATTATTTATTATATTAAAATTTGTTGTACAAGGTGGCCATGGGTCAAAGCATGTTGAGAATCAGTGATCTAACATTGGAGCAAGAATTTTGTGCACATACATTTTTAGCTTGAGAAAAAAAAGTTCCTAATCGTATCCGGAATTACTATTCAGCGCTGACACTTAAGCGTTATTAAAGGGCCTGAGAAACTATGCGGGGCGCCTTAAGTGCCGAAACGTCGACTAAATTTTTTCACACGTGAATTGGTTGCAGTACTTCCGCTCTTTTTCTCTCCTATTTTTTTTCTTCCTTCCTCTGTTCATTCATTCCACTCTCTGAACTAATGACACTGTGGAGATACTGTGAACAGGAGTTTGCAAGATCAAAGCATAGCATTCTCACGAACATCTCTGCTGTAATCGCCAAGTCGTTTCTCTGATTTACCTGTCCTTCCTAATCAGTTCACTTGAAGGACACAGATATTTGTTGAAAGCGTGGAAATTTTGGGAGAAACCGAAATATGACGATACAGAAGACGTTTTGTTCCCCTTAGTCTTCGTTCTCCAGTCGGAGTCAGATGGAGATCTGAATTTCTTCAATGAATTCTGATATGGTCACTAGACTCGTGACACGGCCGTAAAGAATTCTTTCTGTGGTTAGTACAGCGGACAGTTCTGTAAAATATGTTCACTACAGGATGTAGATAATCTCAAATCTCATATGCTTATGTTGTTTGAGTCTGATGTTGTCTGTGGATAATCTCAAATCTCATATGCTTATGTTGTTTGAGTCTCTTGTTGTCTGTGGATAATCTCAAATCTCATATGCTTATGTTGTTTGAGTCTGATGTTGTCTGTGGATAATCTCAAATCTCATATGCTTATGTTGTTTGAGTCTGATGTTGTCTGTGGATAATCTCAAATCTCATATGCTTATGTTGTTTGAGTCTGATGTTGTCTGTGGATAATCTCAAATCTCATATGCTTATGTTGTTTGAGTCTGATGTTGTCTGTGGATAATCTCAAATCTCATATGCTTATGTTGTTTGAGTCTGATGTTGTCTGTGGATAATCTCAAATCTCATATGCTTATGTTGTTTGAGTCTGATGTTGTCTGTGGATAATCTCAAATCTCATACGCTTATGTTGTTTGAGTCTGATGTTGTCTGTGGATAATCTCAAATCTCATATGCTTATGTTGTTTGAGTCTGATGTTGTCTGTGGATAATCTCAAATCTCATATGCTTATGTTGTTTGAGTCTGATGTTGTCTGTTCTTAATCTAAAAGTAATTGTCTGTTCTCTTCTTACAAGTTTATCGGTGTCATCATGCATTTTGGCTGATTTGGTGAATTGAGTTCAATTCCACGCCCATGGAACATTTGTTGATGGACTTCAATTCTGGATACGATAGCGTGTTTTCTTCTATATGTTGTTGTAGATAGTTACCCCCAACCGTGTCTTCTATATGTTGGTGCTGAGAGTTACTTCCAGTTTTAGCTAGCTGATGGTTGGTTGTTTGGTTGCTGATCCAGCGGTCCATGGGCTCATGCCTTTTGACCCAATGCCACTAAAATGGCATTATATTGCTGGGAAGTCTGTGGATTTTCGGCCCACCCTGGGACAGAGCCAGAGAATAACTATCACATCTCCAGGAAGGTAGGTTTCAACCTATGCACTGCTCCGAGCCACTGCAGCCAAGATATGGTTCACTGTGCTCATTCCCCGCCACCAATTGACTACTGGTTATGCCGAACTTCTCTACTGCTCCAGGCATGCAACCAAATGTTCAAGTCAAGCGGATTGTCACGTCCTGAGCCACTCCGCCTCCATGATGAACCTCAGCTATAAGAAAAACAGTACTGTCAGTTTCCTTCTCCCCAGCGCTGCACATTACATTTCTGGCTCCCCCCAACCAGAGGGTACATACAAATATATATATATATATATATATATATAAAACCAAAGTATAAAACACATTGCAGCAACAAAATAAAAGCATAATTGTATAGATGACGTGCCATGAAGCTTCTATAAGAAGATAACCTCAATATAATGGCATGTCATCTACTAAGGTTTTCTGTTGGATGGGTGGTTTGTCTAGTGGTCCATTGGTGATACCCACAGATGCAACCACGTGTGTAGCTAGCTAATCAGCTATATCATTTCACCTGATTGATATGGTATTATATTGTCATTGATATGATATTATATTGTCATTGATATGATATTATATTGTCATTCATATGCAATCCACCGAATAACGAATTCTTTAGCTTGGCTGTTTAATTGAGATTCAGCAGGAAGTATGCGGATGCTGTACACAAGGGATCACGCAAGAATGTGGTAACATTGTCGATAGCGAGCTTGCCTACTGTCAGAGGGTTACAGCCTGCCAGGCTCAAAACCACATTATGACAAAAATAAAAATTCAGGTCGTGCTTTCTCGCCTAAAGCTACCGCTCCTCCATTAGACCCAGGTGTAAATATGTATCTGACGTATAAGTTGGGGAAGGTAAACACATCAAGGAAGGGAACTTTAAGCTTATATATTTGATAAATGCAACTTATGTCTATGATAGCTGCAGCCATGTTTGATAACTGTAGCTTATGTCATTGATAACTGCAGCAATATTTGATAAGTGCAACGTATGTCATTGATAACTGCAACTTATGTCATTGATAACTGCAGCAATATTAGATAACTGTAGCTTATATATTAGATAACTGTAGCTTATATATTTGATAACTGCAGCCATATTTGATAACAGCAACTTACATCTCTGATAAAGAAGCTTATGTCATTATATAATACGAAGAATCAAGATAGTGCTGTAGACATCATCATGAAAGCAAATTTTTTGATATCTTGAAGCCTCCCATCTCCATTTATCTCACAATCCCCACTAAAAGAGCATAATCGCATGCAACGACCCGCACTGAAATTGCGTACGCTCCCATGTCCATAATTCACTTTTTTATTACTGCTCTTATCTAAGCTCCATCTCAACGTCACGAAAGCATCTAATGAACGACCATGCTACAGAACTTGAAGAACCACGAGATAAAGATTGACATTCTCCACCACCAGATACTGAAATTTGTCAGAAACGATACCATCACGTGATGTAGTAAATGATACCACAGTGCGCGTTCTTTTACTTAACCATATGATAAAAATATGTATATATAAAAATGATATAGTTTTTGAGAAGTAAAGAAACGTGTAAAAAAAACGGTTACAGTTCACAATCTGTTACACCTAGTTTGTAACTCTTCTGTTAGACGCTTTTGTACTCAGCCTTCCTCAGCAGTTATTACAGTGTATACATGCTGATCGTTCGTGGAGCATGTTCGTTACAGACAGTCTTCAGTTTACACTCTGATGTTCGTCCGTCGTGATCGACGATGACCAAAAACTCAACCATAATAATAATAACAATAAATAATAAAATAATAAAGTTAATAGTGCGTTTTTAAATGACTAGCAAGTCCAATGCGCGCACAAAATGTTCTTTTACAGAATTGACAACAATAGAAGGTATCTGTGTGAGGTTGAGATGTTTTTTTCTTTTCTACGTGTCCGCTTCTGTCTTGCAGTTTCTTGTCTGAATTCTTCCGCCGCTAGTGCTCCCGTTCTAATGCTGTAACGCCAAGCCGTTCTATCCTGAGCGAGGCTCTCCCAAGCGCCTACGTCAATGTTAAGATGTTTCAAGGATGACTTGAGCGTGTCTTTGAAACGCTTTTTCTGTCCACCAGCTTTTCGAAATCCTGCCTTGAGTTCTCCATAATATATTTGTTTTGGCAATCGCGAGTTGTCCATACGCACAAGATGGCCTGCCCAGCGTGCCTGCGCCTTCATAAGTATTGTGTGGATGGTTTACCCACTAAAGGTGCATAGAAGTATTATTTTTCAGACATCGCACTTACACGTCACCAATTCATGGGTACTCATTCAATGTGTCGTGTAACCAAGGAAATGATGGTGGATGCCAGCAAGAAGTTATATGGAGAATAGGAATAGCTAAAAGTACTTTCAGGAACATGTATTAAGCTGCTTTCCGCCTAGGGTGATGTGTAATGCTGGGTTCTCTGAATGCTGCACCTTAGCGGGAAATGTAACTGTACAGATGAAATACTGTGTGGCTTCCACAGAAGGAAAATTGCGCTATATTGGCATCCCATTTACTGAAAGTTTAATGTTGCATTATGTGCCGTGCGATATGCCAATAGAGAGAAATTTATACTTTTCACACGCGGGAATGTCGAGTTTATATCATTGTCCATTATTCTCGGATGTACAACGAGATTATCAGAGTACTTCAACATCCAAATAGAGAACACAAAAATAAAACAAGTCAAAGAGTTCAAGTGCCTAGGAAGTATCTTCACAGAAGACAGATAACTGGACAGAGAGATAGAAACACGCTGCCAACAGGCAAATTCTGTGACATACGAGCTGTCACCTTTGTTAGTGCACCCAAAAATCAACATGGAAGTAAAGAAAAAAATAATTAAGAGCATCTTTATACCAACACTATGCTACCAATGCCAGACTTGGCAACTGACATCTAGACATATGACAAAGATAAAAACTTGCGAAATGAAATGTCTAAGGAAGGCTATTGGAGTCATTAGACTCGACAAAATGCGCAGTGAGAACATCAGAAAGATAATAGGTATCCCATCATACATCGAATATATAGAGAAACAGCAGATAAAATGGTTTGGACATCTTATGAAGATGAACGATCAATTTCTCATAAGATTTTATAACAAGATGGAATCAGGATAAAGAGCCAAGGGCATACCTAAGACAATGTGTATAGACAATATCAAGAACATCCTAAACAAATATGATTACACCTCAACAACAGCAACACACGTGGCTCTGGAACGCAGACTACATCTCCTTCACAAACCTCTACAATCAACGGCAAGTGTGGAAGTTACGACAACACCACCTGGGGATAGACATACACAAATCTCGGGTGTAAACCAAAAAGCAAATTAGAAATTCACTCTCCATACTGACAATGTGTAATCGATGTCAGAAGTGTACATTCAACAAAAGAACAAGAGATAAGGCTTACTTAATGCGAAATCTGATGCCTAAGAAAAACAGCAAACAGAACAAGAAGACATGCTTCAGCCATCTACTGAGAATGAGTTCAAATTTCTTGAGCGTAACAACTTTACAGTACATTAAGCGGTCTAGCCTGGCAAAGCTCGCAAAACAATGGTGTTCAATCCCACGACGCCTAGCAACAAAAGCACAGAACATTCAAAAGAAAAGAAAGAACGAAAGAAAAACAAAAGAAATAAAGAAGAAGATTATCAAGCGTGGAGTTTATGCATATTTTGTATAGACATTACAAGTCTTTGTTCTCGTGGCGTAGTAATACGTGCAATTGCTTATGTCTATGAAGTCAAATGTTCGTTGAGATTACAGTGTTAGTGTTATCTAAACTGCAACCTTGTTCATTTTCAACGATATATATCTATTATATAACTAGATTGGTCTAACGTGTGAGGTTGAAAGTAGCGTACGTGTCTACACTTGGAGGCACTTTATACTTTCAAATTCTAAATTGGTTCGATACCAGGATGTTGGCATCGTGTCTACAAGTACAACTTTCAGAGATTGATTTGAGCTGGTTCGATACCAGGATGTCTACATGTAGAACTTTCAGACAAACCAACCATGCAAAAGAAAACCTTAGTAGATGACATGCCTTTATATTGAGGTTATCTTCTTATAGAAGCTTCATGGCACGTCATCTATACAATCCCGTATTCGTAACCTTCCATAACAGTTACCATGTTGTTCCGACAGGCCGATGTTGTGTTTGAACTAGTTATGGGCTCGGCGTGGGTGGACGGAACAACAAAGAAACCTGTCACATGCACCAGAGTTGTGCCCTGATGTCGACGTCTGTTTCAGCGGCATTAGACTCGAAACACCATCGAGTAGGATGGCTGCTGGAACAGAGGGCGGAGCACTTATGGGAATGCCCCATGTGCTGTGATGCCAGTTTCTAATCAATAATCAAGAACAACTTTCAGAGATTGATTGAGCTGGTTCGATACCAGGATGTCTACATGTACATCTTTCAGAGATTTAAAGTTATGGAGTTAGTTGCTTTCAACGGTACTCTCGTCAGGTTGTTCTGTTCAGAATTTGGACAGGTGTGACAAACATATTTGAAGGTATCTTCTTCTTCTTCATTCTTCATTCTCAAACTCCCTCTGAAACTCTCTCCTATAGCAGGACAATGGTCCTATTAGATTTCCAGCAGGATGTAGTTCAGAGAATGGAAATGCGTTGTGTCGCAGTTGTATCTGCGCCAATGACACATCCATCTTCGGCGGTGAAGGTAATCAATATTTATACTTACATTTTTCACTTCTATTTTGGAAGATATTATTTGGATACAATCAATTTATTTCTATTAGCTTTATCTATTAGTGGAGTATGGTGGGGAGGGGGGGAGAGGAAGGTGAATACAATTGTTAGGAAGCATCGTGTGCTAGATTTAAATGTTTTTTTTCAAGTATGGCGCAGGAAACGACTAAGGAATGTTGGGGTTATGGGTTGCCACCTGTCACCTGTGAAAAACATCAATTTACTGCATGTCTTGCCCAATTACTTTTGTTTGTGGCCGTGCCTATTCACCCGCTGCCTAACGGATTAGCACAGGGGTGTCTTAGACTAAATGAGTCAACCCCTACAGAAATTCCTGCCCGCCTAGCAGTTTCATATGGGGGTCTCTGGGACGGTGGGATTAACCCCTACAGAAATTCGGTGTGGAAATCCTAAAGCAGTCAAGGGTGTGTTTGACCATCTTCTGGCATATCTTGCTATTCTAGTTTGTTTCCAAGCGTATTGGAGTTGCCTTTCTCTTTGGAGCTAAACAACAGAGCTAAGAGAGGCTTAGTTCAGAGCTGAGAGGGGGGGGGTTTGTTGCAAATGGGCAAGGAATTTACTTTATAAAACATGTCTTGGCAAGTAATGATGTGTGCAATGTCCTGGCAAGCAATGATGTGTGCAATGTCCTGGCAAGCAATTATGTGTGCAATGTCCTGGTAAGCAATGATGTGTGCAATGTCCTGGCAAGCAATTATGTGTGCAATGTCCTGGTAAGCAATGATGTGTGCAATGTCCTGGCAAGCAATTATGTGTGCAATGTCCTGGTAAGCAATTATGTGTGCAATGTCCTGGTAAGCAATTATATGTGCAATGTCCTGGTAAGCAATGATGTGTGCAATGTCCTGGCAAGCAATGATGTGTGTAATGCCCTGGTAAGCAATTATGTGTGCAATGTCCTGGTAAGCAATGATGTGTGCAATGTCCTGGCAAGCAATTATGTGTGCAATGTCCTGGCAAGTATTGATGTGTGCATTGTCCTGACAAGCAATGATGTGTGCAATGTCCTGGCAAGTAATGATGTGTGCAATGTCCTGGCAAGTAATGATGTGTGCAGTGTCCTGGCAAGTAATGATGTGTGCAATGTCCTGGCAAGCAATGATGTGTGCAATGTCCTGGCAAGTAATGATGTGTGCAATGTCCTGACAAATAATGATGTGTGCAATATCCTGGCAAGTAATGATGTGTGCAATATCCTGGTAAGCAATGATGTGTGCAATGTCCTGGTAAGTAATGATGTGTTCAATGTCCTAGCAAGTAACGATGTGTACAATTTTGAGGACCTCATAATAGGTTAAAAATTTTGCCCCGTCCTGATATGCCTAAATATGACCGTCTGTAAAAACGCATCATCATCATATGCTGCAACATGTGCGATCTTTGCAGAGTGTACATACTATGCAGCAATATGTGTCATTATTGATTATATCTGACCTACAGACCCATATTCATAATTATTTCACAATATTGGTTGCATATCCTTTACAGGACGTAGCTATCAACCCAGCATTTCTTGCCTGTTCAACCTACAATCGCATTAAAAAAAATGTTCAAGGGGTTTTGGCGAATATGTTGAATTCAGAAAATGTGCTGTTTCCAGTATTGAAGAAAATTGGTAGGTGTCACCTAAGCGGATGTGGTTCAAATTTGTTGTTTTGCTGAACGATTCTGGTTCATATTTCGTGTTCCTTTTTTTTGAAAGGGGGGGGGGTACCAAGCGTTTGTATTGTTAGATATTATTTTAGTTTTCTGGGAAGGGTTTTACTTCCCCTACCCCTCTCCTTAATTTTCTTTTCGTATCTAGGAACTTAATTTCAGTGAGCAGTCGGAAGGCCGAATTGTGTTCAAACACTGTAAGAAAATCAGTGGTGTTCATTCCCCTCCACCATTAATTCAGAAAAGGTTTTACTCACATGACAGAAATACTGGGGGTCGGCATGTTCATTATTTCACTTCATATGCCAGAAATACTGGGGGTCGGCGTGTGAATTACTTCACATCACATGCCAAAAATACTGAGGGTCGGTCGGCATGTGAATTATTTCATTTCACATGTTTGTGAAAAGCGACATTGCCGGTACATGCACCCATATCCTTTTGACGACACTCCAGTGCGCTAGCGACCCCCACTTCCTTTTACACACAAACATAATGAGATTAGTAGAAGCCGCTGCGATGTCAGCAACAACAAAACCACAAGCGAGTGCCATCTTCTGCTTGATTTCATTTAACGTCTCTTGTGAATATCTTAGAAATTAAAATTTATAGCCTACCTGAGTGAGGTCAACATAATAGGTGTACTCGCCTTTATTGAAATCTAGGAATCGCTTGATAAAACACCGTTTCCCCTGTCAAGCTGGAAGATCGCACGGCGCAATATCTCATTCATAACTTGGACGGGTTTTAGTAACTCCAAGAACAGCACGTCTGGGCTGTGTATAGAGGAAGAATAACGCACTGTAAACTATTGGTGCTGTTGTTGAAGGTGGAATGATGTATGTTACCGGATGCTGATGAGTTGAGGAATATTGATTGGCATTTGTGGAATAATAGCCACGCTGTGATTTAGCGTCTAACAAAGAGAAGAAAACTGGGGCCTGGGATGATATTGTATTGTGCTGAGTTCTGCCCCTTTCAGTAGATGTGAACCAGATCCCAGGATGCATTTGAAAAAGTTAAAGCTTGCCTGGACATTGAATTTGACTGAAATGTATTCATGCATTAATTACCAAGGTAAACTTTGCCAGAGGTATTTTTTTTCCAAATAGGGAATATCAAATATATCTCACGTGGTGCAGTAGTTACATTCTCGCTATTGATTATGAAGCATCAGAATGGCGTAGTCTGGTAATGAAAAGGTTGAAAAGTTTTAGAGGCATGACCTCATTGTACTCCACTTACCCCATATGCACTCCATCCGTCTAAAAGAAGCAGAATGACATGGCATGTAACACATATAACTTCAAGTTATAATTTCCATAAGATTTCCCACATTAATTACTTTGCAAAGAAAGACGTGACAAGAGGGAAATAAACCGGCGATAGTAACAAATAATAAAAATAACATTAGTAGCACAACCTATCAGGATATTCCCGAAGTATCCCCAAAATATTCAGGATATTCCCGAAGTATCCCCAACATATTCAGGATATTCCCGAAGTATTCCCAAAATATTCAGGATATTCCCGAAGTATCCCAAAATAACAACAAACATGTCTATACTCTATGTCCTAAGTGTACCTCCTATCCTCCAGATGAAAATAAACAATTCTGGACATTATGTCGCAATTGTCCTCCTATCCCCGAGATAACAGCAAACATCAAAAGTAATGGAAATAGGTATATGTCTTACCAATATTGATAAATAAAACATACTAGTAACGAGATATATGGCCAGACGACATTTCGACTAAAAAACCTTCATCAGGACGAAAGACAACATAGAAACAAACAATATACCTTACATTTGAAAGCATGCGTTCTGTGATTTTGGAAGGAAGAATTGATTAGAGCGTGGTATGAAACATGCCATGGGAGATAGGAAAGAGGGAAAGAATAGAACTGGAAGCATCCAGCAAGATAAGATGAAACAGATATAGGGATAAAAGTTCCATGTCGGATAACAACCCTAAACAGGAAATAGGTGGCTGCGGTAACACAAGGCAAATATCATTGTCCTTATTAAGGCTTTTTAGTTGAAACGTCGTCTGTCCTGTGTCTCGTTATTCAGTTGCTGTAATACTTAGTTTGGTAACACTTATACCTATTTTCGTTCATGTTGAAACAGATATAGCACGAGGAGCGAGTATGTCACTGGTAATTTATCTCTGTGGAGCATGGGCGAAAGGTTAGAACTTTGGTTTCACATCCGTGAAGTCCAGGGTTCGATCCCCGGTATGGACTATGTCTTTTTCTGTCAGATGATCAATATTTAAAAACCCACCATGTACACGACGTGGCGACACCAAGAGCATGCAGCCTGCGTAACACAGCTACAAAATCCCTCCCTTTGACTCCCTAACGGGAAACATGCAGTATTTGACAGGCATTTTTATCTCTATTCCACTTATACCTTGACAATTTTGATTTAATTGTAGTGTAGTAAATTCTGTACATCTTTATTGAAATATTGTTGAATTTGGTGGCGTCTCTATAATACATTCAATCGTATCGCCAGTGCAACAAAGATAGCGTTCGAGCCGAAGAGTACTTTTTTAATTATTGTCTGGCTATGCATTGGTGACTATTTATATAATTGGAATTGCTCGGCAAAAATAACCAAGGCCGACCAATTAAACTCAGGCAATAATCACACGCGGCCTTCTAGGTCATCAGTTCACAGGTCGCGACTTAGCCCAGTCGTGACTGAACCGACTACTTGACCATAGTGTATGCAATTTCATCCAATGAGATGAGAATGTGTCAAGTGAGCAAATATTCAGTATTGACACATCTCTGGGTTCATTATTCTAACACGTCGTTTCACACGTCATCATCTAGAGACGGTTTTCAGCAAACTCCAGACCTTTTCTAGGGGTCGCAGTACTCTTGATATGATTTGGGAGTTCATAAACACGAGAGGTGTAGAAATACTGTAACGGCAGTGGAAAGATTATCTGCAGTTATCTCCTCTTGTTACCAAGGAGATGAAACAGGAAGTAAATATGAATGATGTAGTTCTCGCGGAATAATATTAGTAGTGAAAAATAACTTTGAGAAAACGTCACGTGGTTGATCTTTATAGTGTAACAGAGACAGGATAGTTTTCTGGAAGAAAACAGTTTGTCGGCAAACCCGTAAACAGGGGCAAGCTGGGTGGGGGTTATTTAATGAAAAGGAAATTAATCAGTAAATAACTTTTAGTAAACATTTTACTGTATGTTTTCCTGTAAAGGAGTGCAGGGAGGATGTGGAAATAAAGGCTGCTTTACCTTAGCAGAATCCCCGGTATGTACTGGAAGGATTTGGAATGTACCTCCGAAAGAAGAAATCCTATCCCAACCGTGGATTCAGCCCGAGACCTGAAGCTGAAATCACAGCAGCGGCTAACCCCCCCCCCCCACATTCCTCTACACGTATGCTTAATGGAGGTCCCAGACAGATTATAATATATTCTATAAAGCCGTGGTGATTAGCTTTCTTAGGTACCGCCAGGAGGACCGCCCTACGGCAATGTTTATAGATGATAACATTTGCTACAACGAGATAGGACATTTCCCCCCCCCCCCCAAAGAAACAGTAGTAACAACAACATAAAATATATATTCTTTTAATTAAAACAATTGAACAGACGAGAGGTCCTGTTGAGGTTCAGAATCTGGCAGTGCTCCTATCTGGGAAAACTTCACAGGGCGAGCACTGTGACGATTTTAAAAATGTTGTCTTGCTTCGAACACCCACATGTCCCGGCACGAAAATTAATATAACCACTTTCAGCTTCGCTTTTCTCAAGGCCTCAGTCCACTGCTCGCGAACAAGACCACTTGTATTTTCCTAATCATACTCATAGTCACTAAAGATGCAGACCTGCGTTACCTTCTGTATGTGCCTACCCACTCAAATGTCCTGGTCACAGCCATAGTCTCCATGGTCATGCTACTCATGGTGACCGCAAAGGCACCACTCTCCTCCCTGATCGTTTTACCTGTGCACTGATCTGTGAAGGCCCAAGCACTGCGAACATGTCTAATCACAGATCCATCAGTGTATATAATCATACCTCCCTCGTTGGTATTCTCACTGACCAAAATCTGCACTTTTTCTCCACAACTGTAGGACACCATTCTCACAATTAAATCACAATTAAATCACAATTAAATCACAATTAAAAATGTGAAGAGGAACAGTTACGAAAGGAGGAGCTCACAGTAAACACCTTGGAGCATAAGCTGATTCAGTATACACTTAACAACAAAAGTAAACAAAACGTCATTCGTGACGCTTCTGATTATTGTTTTGAATTTCGTTGGTCACTATTTATATACTTGGAGTCCCAAGCCCCCCCCCCCCCCTAAAAAAAGTTAAAAAAAATCACGGCCAACCAACGAAACGTACGGAAATAATTAAAAATCAGCATTTCAAGTCATGTTTACTTTCTGTACAGAGGTTTTTACTTGCGACGGTCTCGCCTTGGAGTGCAAAGTGGAAAGATGGTTTGATGCTGTATTCTGTGCATTCCGAGAAAGATAATATCTTTGGTATTTGGGTTTGTCATATATTTTTAAGATTTATAAGTAAATGGTTCGGTTTTACAGTGACAACATCTGGTCAATGAGGTGTTATACCACAGACACTAGAAATTCTATTGTCGGCTATGGGTAATCTAATTTATCTTTTAAGATTTTTTTCTGGTAGCCATTCCTGGAGACTGCGTCTCTCTCAAAGCTGGTAGTGCTCGGGAAAATCCTACCGCAGCTTAGATTAATATGATTTATACGCCATTAATGTTTTTGAGAAGATATATTTGACTAAATATGAAACGATGCGTGACCGTTAGTACAACCGCTGTCATCTAAGTTCTGTAACGTATAGTGGATTTTTTTCTTCAATAGTTTTATTAAGTATTCAAATGCCCAGACATATGTCATAATAGATTTTGAATCGTATTCTTCTTCTTCTGCACTGGTTCTCAAACTCCCGCAGTTTAGTAAATATATAATACAGAGAACAGAGTGCGTTGTCTAATAGATAACAGTTTAGTCATAGATGACAGTTTAGTCATAGATGACAGTTTAGTCATAGATGACAGTTTAGTTATAGACGTCAGGTTAGTCCTAGATGACAGTTTAGTCATAGATGACAGTTTAGTTATAGATGACAGGTTAGTCCTAGATGACAGTTTAGTCATAGATGACAGTTTAGTCGTGGATGACAGTTTAGTCATAGATGACAGTTTAGTCATAGATGACAGTTTAGTTATAGACGTCAGGTTAGTCCTAGATGACAGTTTAGTCATAGATGACAGTTTAGTTATAGATGACAGGTTAGTCCTAGATGACAGTTTAGTCATAGATGACAGTTTAGTCGTGGATGACAGTTTAGTCCTAGATGACAGTTTAGTCATAGATGGTCGTTTAATAATAGATGACAGTTTAATAATAGATGACAGTTTAGTCATTAATGACAGTTTAGTAATAGATGACAGTTTAGTCATTAATGACAGTTTAGTAATAGATGATAGTTTAATCATAGATGTCAGTTTAGTCATAGATGTCAGTTTAGTCATAGATGTCAGTTTAATCATAGATGACAGTTTAATCATAAATGACAGTTTAATCATAGATGACAGTTTAATCATAGATGACAGTTTAATCATAGATGACAGTTTAATCTTAGATGTCAGTTTAGTCATAGATGTCAGTTTAATCATAGATGACAGTTTAATCATAGATGACAGTTTAATCATAGATGACAGTTTAATCATAGATGACAGTTTAATCATAGATGTCAGTTTAGCCGATCCAGTCATGTTCACTATTTACATGCTCAGACAGACCTGGCCGCCATATTCCTTGATTTTCTGCCTTGTTCTACTCTTGTGTGGGACGTATGACTCTATCTTTTTATACTTGTGTATGGGACGTATGACTATCTTTTTATACTTGTGTATGGGAAGTGTGACTCTATCTTTTTATACTTGTGTATGGGACGTATGACTCTATCTTTTTATACTTGTGTATGGGAAGTGTGACTCTATCTTTTTATACTTGTGTATGGGACGTATGACTCTATCTTTTTATACTTGTGTATGGGACGTATGACTCTATCTTTTTATACTTGTGTATGGGAAGTGTGACTCTATCTTTTGGTACTCGTGTTTGGGAATTGTTGTTGTATATTCTAGTGGCAGTTATAAAATCTACAATAGGCAGTTATAAAATCTACAAGAGGCAGTTATAAAATCTACAAGAGGCAGTTATAAAATCTACAAGAGGCAGTTATAAAATCTACAAGAGGCAGTTATAAAATCTACAAGAGGCAGTTATAAAATCTACAAGAGGCAGTTATAAAATCTACAAGAGGCAGTTATAAAATCTACAAGAGGCAGTTATAAAATCTACAAGAGGCAGTTATAAAATCTACAAGAGGCAGTTATAAAATCTACAAGAGGCAGTTATACAATCTACAAGAGGCAGTTATACAATCTACAAGAGGCAGTTATACAATCTACAAGAGGCAGATATAAAATCTACAAGAGGGAGTTATAAAATCTACAAGAGGCAGTTATAAAATCTACAAGAGGCAGTTATAAAATCTACAAGAGGCAGTTATAAAATCTACAAGAGGCAGTTATAAAATCTACAAGAGGCAGTTATAAAATCTACAAGAGGCAGTTATAAAATCTACATGAGGCAGATTAAGAGTACAATGGATACAGGATATCGAAGACTTGAACATGCTAATGGATGAGGCTGGGCAATTTGCTCAGAACCGAGAGTCTTACAGACTGGAAGTGAGGAGAACGTTCTGTAAGGACACGTCACATAGATGGAACTGTACACATTACCTCCCCTATATTAGTGTCCTATCTCCCACATTACCTCCCCTATATTAGTGTCCTATCTCCCGCATTGTGTCCCCCATATTAGTGTCCTATCTCCGGTATTTCCATAAATTAGTGTCCTATCCTCCACATTATCTCTCCCATATAAGTGTCCTAACTCTCATATTTTCTACCCTATATTGGTGTCCTACCTCAGACATTTCCCTATTTTAGTGTCCTATCTCCGGCATGTCCTCCTATATATTAGTGTCATATCTCCCATATCAAACGACATACTAAGAGAGGAGACAAAACAAGAATATGTGACGAACATCATCAGAAAACGCCGCTGGACATACATCGGCCACATACTTAGAATGAAGGAAGACAGAATTTCACGACAAGCCTTCATGTGGACACCAGACGGGGAAGAAAACAGGGAAGACCAAAAACAACGCTCAGAAGAACATTTATGAATGAATTAAAATCAACAGGCATAAATGTACAAGACCTGCATTCCCCAGTAACTGACCAACAGGCATGGAGAACTATGACATCCGCCCTATGTGCCAAACTTGACAAAAGAGGAACTGACTGACTGATCTCCCATATTGCCTCTCCGTGTATGTCCTATCCCCCACATTATTTGCCCTTCATTATTGCCCCACCTCCATATCAGTTTCCCTACACAAAATTGTAATTCTTCCAACAAACTTACAATCGCATATTCATTCTTTTCACAATCTTTCCCGTTTTTCTCCCAGCAGGCATCAGAACCCTATACCCTATGTTATACAGACGTACATCCCACAGTACAAACCTTTAGTCCTGTTTGTTATTTGATTCCGTGTCTGTTCTTTTTTGCAACCGCATAATTTTAACGTTTTTATTCGTGTAATAACGCCCGCCTCGTCAATGGCTGGCTTTGCAAGTTTCACAAACAAATGATGGATGCTACCAGAATTCGCAAAGAGTGTTGGCCATTCACATTTTTATAATGCTTTGTACAAATTGTAATGTCGGTCTACGACTAGTGACATCGGAACATACACGAATAAATGAGAAATGCTTTTTTAAACTGGAGAGAGATGACTAATGACCCCTTACACATTGTTAGACCATGATTGCATTTTTATTTATTGAAGTATCTGCGCCAAAACGTCGTGTCTTTAGTGATATATCCGACGGTATTCATCAAAATAGTTTTAGTTTTGTATGAATGTCAGTCAAAAATGAGGTTAGAATACGAAGGTAACCATCTTGAGATAGTTCATTTCTATTCATTTATGCATGAAGTACATGGCTCAGTGTATGAACTGAATGTCTCAGAGTATGAACTGGTCGGGCATTCATTGTAAGACGTGATCTGAATCTCGATTTAGCAAAAATATCTTCCTGGTTATGTGAGGTTATTGGTTGTTTTAGTGTATGTTCGTTCTCACACTCCCATCTGATCTCTCATACAACAGTACAATGGTCCCACTAGATTTCTAGCAGACCGCAGTCTAGAGAAAAGGAAATACGCCGTGGTTCCGGATTTTTTGCACCAATAGCCCGGAACATACGGGAGAAAACCGAAATTTGCAACATGTTCTTTCTCAAACTTTCAACGGATTTCTCTTACCGCAGGACCAGGACAATGATCCTGCTAGGGGTCCATTTTGATAATGTCCAGAGAACGTCATGCTTTGTGACATAAAGAAAAGGCAAGCCAAAAGGATGTCCCATCTTCTCCTCTCCCACCGCTCTTTAGCGATTTGTAACATAAAGGTGACCACACCCCCCCCCCCAAACTCTTTAGCCATTTGTGACATAAAGGTGACCACACCCCCCCAAACTCTTTAGCCATTTGTGACATAAAGGTGACCACCCCCAAACTCTTTAGCCATTTGTGACATAAAGGTGACTACACACCCCCCCCCCCCCAAACTCTTTAGCCATTTGTGACATAAAGGTGACCACGTTTTCCATCAAAAAGAAGATATGACACATCAAGGGTGGGGGTCACACGTAACTCCCCTCCCCGCTAATCGGGACGACTTTAGTACTATGAACTTGGGCACAAGGCAGACACAAGTCAAACACCCCTCCCCCCGCTTTTTAAAGTGAATTTACACACAAAGGTCATCAAATTATTCATCAAATAGTTCTGACACACGGAAACGTAGGAATTAATTTAAAAAAAATATTTTCCTTAAGGAGAACTTATTTACTCCCCTGCCCCTTCTTTAAGGGGAACGTATCTACTCCCCTGCCCCTCCCATAAGGAGAACTTATCTACTCCCATACCCCTCCCTTAAGGTGAACTTACCTACTCCTCTGCTCCTTCCTTAAGGTGAACTTATCTACTCCCCTGCTCTTCTCGTTTGATATAATTCCATATAATATTGCCTCACGTAATACTGTGAATCTTCACAATCATCAGTATCTTAAACCATATTGGCTGCCAACAGCAAAATGTAACAACATCATTACAGACCGTCTTGTGTGGATGTATCACAACGTAAAACTGTCTGCACCAGACTATTGCAGGAAATATGAAACGGCAGCTAATATAGACGTCTTAATCGAGTTCTTACTCAAGTAACAGACAGACTGCTTGAGGAAGCATGAATCTCAATAACTTCCTCGACTAGTCATGTCTCTAGAATCGGATGTGCTCCATAGAGATGGCGGGAATGCTTCTAATGAGATTGACAAGGGGATCTAAAGAGTGAAAATGAATGTACTATATTTCTATCTGATTCATATATGCTGACATATAGACCTACATACTTTCGATAAATGTAGCTTTCTTCTATTCTATTTTCAGGTTTCTTTTGTGTCTCTTTATCTTGACAAAGGCCTTGTGGTCGAATCTTTGACTTTTTGTCTGATTGTCTTTATCTTGGCAAATGACTTTTTTTCGGAACGTTGAATATGTATGCTTGTTTTATTTGTAAAACTGATTTTGAATCAATTTTAGTTGTTTAAATGTTTTTCTTTCATTTACCACTGATCTCTAGACATGTTTGTTGTTCGTCCATCACAAGTGATGATGACCATTTGTTATATCCACTTTTGGATATCCACATATGTTATATCCACATTTACCACTGATCTCTAGACATATAGATCGGCTAAGGGATTTGTGACGACATAGAAAGGGTTGGTCATAAATACAAACCTTGCTTAGATGTATTTTACAGTACTATACTTTTTCGTATACGTTTTCGTGCTATACTGATGAAACGCCCATGCTATACTTGTGAAACGCCTGTGCTATACTGATGAAACGCCCATGCTATACTTGTGAAGCACCTGTGCTATACTGATGAAACGCCCATGCTATACTTGTGAAGCACCTGTGCTATACTGATGAAACGCCCATGCTATACTTGTGAAGCACCTGTGCTGTACTGGTGACACTCACGTGTGTCAACCGGATCCTGGAATTCTAGCTCAGTGTAAAAAGAATAGGACCACTGTTCTCTTTCCATGCTGGTTGTAGGAGAACACTAAGAGAAGATTGGAGATAAGATGACAAAATGTCATCTGTGAAACAAATAATTTATTGTCACTGCATGTCTTACCTGAATTTATTATTTTTACCTTCTGTCGAATGGTCCCCGTGGAGGACGGAGAGATGCAGGCTAGTGATCTTTGCACCTTTGTCGTTTTGTGCCAGATTCCGATGTGGCGGGGATTTCTAAGTGTGCAATCAATGGCTGATGGGTCAGTGCACATGGGTCAGTGCACATGGGTCAGTGCTGAAGGGTTAACAATCTGGTGGAAGAAGATGAGCAAGTAGACCCAGACGTATATGCTACGCTCCTGGTTAAACCTAGTAATCTTGAGATACTGCCACACGGGAGTACTTCCATACGGGGAGTAAACTTGCATCCATAAACTCACCTCCCACTTAACATAATCATGCTTATGAAACAGCAAACCGTATGCGTTTGAGTGTCACCTGGGTTACTCAGGTTAGGAGTACCTATGAGTGTCACCTGGGTTACTCAGGTGAGTAGTACCTATGAGTGTCACCTGGGTTAATCAGGTGAGTAGTACCTATGAGTGTCACCTGGGTTACTCAGGTGAGTAGTACCTATGAGTGTCACCTGGGTTACTCAGGTGAGTAGTACCTATGAGTGTCACCTGGGTTACTCAGGTGAGGAGTACCTATGAGTGTCACCTGGGTTACTCAGGTGAGGAATACCTATGTGTGTTTCCTGGGCTACTCAGTTGAGGAGAACCTATGCGTGTTGTATGGGTTACTCACGGGAGGAGTACCTATGTTTTTGTTAGACATGCTATAGACAATTAAATGTTACCTGTTCACAGCTAAAGGGATTACTTCATTACTCTCATTATCTTATATGCTCTGATGAAAACGTGATAAACTGGCTACAACATCATGAGATACACTGGCTACAACATCATGAGATACACAGGCTACAACATCATGAGATAAACTGGTTAAAATATCATTGAGATACACTGGTCACAACATCATTGGGACGATTTTCAGTAGAGCGAGACCGTCGGTAGGTAAAGACCTCTATTCAGATATTAACCAAGATTTTATTCGTGACAGTTTTAATTATTGTCATGATGTTCGCTGGTCACTATTTATATACTTGTAGTTGCATGCCAAAAAAGCTAAGGCCGACCACGAAATGCACGGAATAATCAAAATCAGCCATTCACGACATGTTTACTTTTCTGTACATAGGTCTTTTCTGAAGCCGGGTCATGCCTAGAACATGAATGTAGAGGAAACTCCCAGTAATGTTGGAGTTTACAAAAAGTACATATGATGTACATCTCATAGCATATCCTCAAATCCAGATATCCGTGGCGTAATATATCTTTGCCTAGATTATTAGGGCCTTACAACTGGTCACAATAGCTGACTAGACTTTGATCCGTGCTTTTCATTGGCGGGAGAACTAAAGTAAATCCAAAGTGACAAATGAAAAAAAAATTTAAACGGTGTATCAGCCAAGATAAATGACGTAAACTGATTTGCGCGGTCTGGTCGTACATACACTGAAAGGCAGTCTTGGCTTAAATTCCACTATCTTTAGAGGTCTTGATAAAATCATTGGGTTGTGTTTTTTTTTTTTTAGTTTTGTTGTATTTTTTAGTTTTGTTGTATTTTTTTAGTTTTGTATTTTTGTTTTAGTTTTTATTTTTATTTTTTAGTTTTGTTGTATTTTTTTAGTTGTGTATTTTTTATAGTTTTGTTTTATGTAGTGGTTTAGCTGCAAGTATTGGTTGTGTTGTGTGTATTGGTTTTGTTGTGTGTATTGGTTTTTGTGTGTGTATTGGTTGTGTTGTGTGTATTGGTTGTGTTGTGTGTATTGGTTTTGTTGTGTGTATTAGTTTTGTTGTGTTTTAGTTTGAACATTACAATTACTAGTTAATGCCATAATTATATAATTTTTAACAGAGATAGTTCTATCTTAGTGTGAATATTACATACATGAATTAATGTATTTGATTGGCAAGTACAAACAAACGTGAATGTGTTAGATTCAACAATACAAACCCCCAAGTTAACGTCTCTGATTGAACAATACAAACACAAAATTAACCTCTTAGACTAAACAATACAAACACAAATTAATGTCTATATTTGAACACTACAGAAGGTCAGGACACCAGCCCATCAAACAATTTCACATAATCTGGAGTATCTAAACGACATCTCACTGAGCGCAATAACAAATAAGACGTGCCAAGGAGACTATCAAGCCACTAAACACTTATTTTCTTTCTACTATAGACCTGTTAGAAATATCTTTCTGCTGCCGTTTTGGCTGAAAAAAAGAGAAAAAAAAAATAAAAATGAACAAGTCTCGTTGGTAAGAAGTCAGTCTGCTGTGACTGACTTCGGTAGATAACAAACAGAAATCTGCTATTTTATCGCACCCCTCGCCCTATTTTTATGAGTACGTGAACTTTAGGAAAGAGAATCAAGATCCCATGAATAAAATACAAATCTAATGTAAGACTGTATGGGGTAGTGTACTTATGACCTATTTGTAATCACTGAGTTGAGTTGTCATTCAAACAGATGAGTTGTTTATTGAAAGTGAGAAATGTTTATAGTAAATTAAACAGATGAATGCTTATATGAATGGAAACAGATCGGTTGTTTATAAATGGCGACAAACGTTTATAGTAAATTAAGCAAGAGAATGTTTATACGAGTTATAGTCATGAAAACAGGTAAATGTTTATAGTCAGAATAAACAGATGTTTGCAGTTATCTAAACAAACAGATGTTTATAGTTACTGAAACAATCGAATGCTCATAGCCACTGAAACAAACACATGTTTTTAGTAGTGAAACAAGTGGATTGTTTCTAAACATGGAAAAACAAAGTTTATAGTCTTGACACAGATGAATATCTTTTGTATCGAAGCAAACGAATGTTGATAATTATTGAAACGATCGAATGTTGATAATTATTGAAACGATCGAATGTTGATAATTATTGAAACGATCGAATGTTGATAATTATTGAAACGATCGAATGTTGATAATTATTGAAACGATCGAATGTTGATAATTATTGAAACGATCGAATTTCTACAATAATTATATGATCGATACAATCAGTGAAAGAGACTAGATGTTTAAAGTGAGTGAAAGAGACTGGATGTTTAAAGTGAGTGAATTAGACTAGATTCTTAAAGTAAGTCAGGCGAGTTGTTTACAATAATTATAACAGACGAATGTTTACAGTATAAAAAACAGATAAACTGTAAACAGATGAGTGTTGACAATAATGAATACAAGCAACTGTTTACAATCTTTAAACGCATCAGTAATTTACACTAACAGAAACATATGTAAATGTAGGTGAAACATAACCTATGTATATTTATACTAACATAAATATATATATATACATATTACACTAACAGAAACAAAAAATTTGCACTAACAGACACATGTGAATATTTTACACTAACAGAAACACGTGAATATTTTACACTCAATGAAACACGTGAACGTTTTAGATGGAGAAGGGTAATCAATGCTGATGGATCTTGTTGGACAAGTGCAGCAGATCAAATTATAGTTTTCTCAGAGAAGGTTAATGCATATAATTTGCGAGTTAACAAACAGATTGACAAGTTTCAAGATGAGCAACTTTTTTCTTTTAGAATCACATTTTTACAGGTTGCTTGTTTCAATAATAACATCCTCCTGAATTTGTGCTAATGTAATTCTAAAGTTTACTATATATGACATGTATGTACACAGAAAAACTATTTGCTTACAGGGAGAATGGAGAATTAGAGAACCTTCTTTGCTTAGAGGATGAATTGGAGAGTCTTTTTTGTTTAGAGGGAGAATATGCGAGTCTATTTGCTTAGAGGGAGAATTGGCTAGTCTTCTTTGCTTGGAGGGAGAATTGGAGAGTCTTCTTTGCTTACAGGGACAACTGGAGTCTTATTTGTTTAGAGGGAGAATTGGAAAGTCTTCTTTGCTTACAGGGACAACTGGAGTCTTATTTACTTAGAGGGAGAATTGGAGTGTTACTACCTTAGAGCAGGAATTTGATTGTTTTTTTGTTTAGAGGAAGAATTGGAGAATTTTATCTTTCATCTGTGTTGTTGTGTGTGTTGTGAGACATCTGTGTTGTTGTGTGTGTGTGTGTTGTGAGACACCTGTGTTGTTGTTGTGTGTGTGTGTTGTGAGACACCTGTGTTGTTGTGTGTGTGTTGTGAGACATCTGTGTTGTTGTGTGTGTGTTGTGAGACATCTGTGTTGTTGTGTGTGTGTTGTGAGACATCTGTGTTGTTGTGTGTTTGTTGTGAGACATCTGTGTTGTTGTGTGTGTGTGTGTTGTGAGACATCTGTGTTGTTGTTGTGTGTGTGTGTTGTGAGACACCTGTGTTGTTGTGTGTGTGTTGTGAGACATCTGTGTTGTTGTGTGTGTGTTGTGAGACATCTGTGTTGTTGTGTGTGTGTTGTGAGACATCTGTGTTGTTGTGTGTGTGTTGTGAGACATCTGTGTTGTTGTTGTGTGTGTGTGTTGTGAGACACCTGTGTTGTTGTGTGTGTGTTGTGAGACATCTGTGTTGTTGTGTGTGTGTTGTGAGACATCTGTGTTGTTGTGTGTGTGTTGTGAGACATCTGTGTTGTTGTGTGTGTGTTGTGAGACATCTGTGTTGTTGTGTGTGTGTTGTGAGACATCTGTGTTGTTGTTCTCAAACTGTGTTGTTCCCGCGAGAAAACTAAATTCATGCGCTATTGTTTACCGCTTTGCTGCGATATCTGTGCAGATCTTGCACAGATATCTCCTCCATCTTTCCTCCTACTAACCAAAACTACACTATACTCTTCCACAGCAGATCTCCCATCCTAACTAAAGAATCCTCTTCCTCTCAAATTATGGACGATCCTCCTATAGTTACCACACAACCTTCCTCAACTTTACCTCACTCTTCTCTCAGATTTCCATTTCACAAAAGAAATAACTCTCATACTCTATCTGCATAACTCATTGATAGGCGTCCTACCCTCCATGTAGCATCACCCATCTGTCTTCCACATTCCTAATTAGCTTTCAACCATTATCCAGTCACTCCCAAGAGCTTGTCAACGGCTGGAACTTTCTAGAAAATTAGTCTTCTTCTTGTCAGCTAGTAACTGCCTCCCAATTCACAACCCCCCCCACCCCCGTTGTGGTGCACAATTATTTAGGAAAGAGGTTTCCGAGTGTCTGCTAATGTTACCAGGAGACGATTTTTACTGATCTTAAGCCACCTTTACTGTACAATTTTTACTGATCTTAAGCCACCTTTACTGTAAAATTTTTACTGATCTTAAGCCACCTTTACTGTAACATTTTTACTGATCTTAAGCCACCTTTACTGTAAAATTTTTACTGATCTTAAGCCACATTTACTGTAAAATCTGTAAATACTGTGTTTAAACTGAGTCAATCGTTTCTGCAGTTAGGCATGACCGTTACTGATAAAGACCTTCCAACAGAATTTATTAGGACCCTATTCGTTACGTTTTTTGATTATTTTTAGCTTTCGACTGGTCACTATTTACATACTTGAAATAGCATGCCAAAAATAGCCAAGCGACTCCAATTATATAAGTAGTGATCAACCGAAAGCCCATAAATGATCAAAAACGTAATGAATGAGGTCCTTATTAATTCTGTTGGAAGGCCTTCTATACCGCGGCGGTAGCGAGTTAGGTCACTAAGTATATTTCTGTGACGTTCTACGCATGTTGTCCATTGTGCTGTTATTAATAACGAGTTATATTCGTGAAACAAGCAATTCTCTCGTCTTGTTAGCAAGTAAATATTGAACATCATTATTATGTGCAGTCTCCAGAAAGAAGACTGACTGAAACGGACTTCCAACATCAATCACCTGTCTCTATTCTTGTGGTGTATTCCGTCAGGCTGTACCTTGTACATCTAGTGATGATTCTCCCTCAAATGCTTTCTGACAGGATATATACAAGAACTACTACTGATAATTAAAATAAAATAAAACGTATGACAATAAAGACGAACTTTATTAATTCACGTTTCGGCATATTGTCTTCATTAGAGTAATAACGATTCAACAATAGACAGAAAAAATAACACATATCAGAATAATAATAAAAACATATTGAAAATATATTTAAACCGGAAAACTGTCTTACGACGAATGGATATTGACGTAGTGCACACATTTATTGTAATAATATCAGTAGCAAAGAAGTGCGCACTTTGAAGACATTGTGCAACAGAAAGAAAATGTACTAGAATGCACTAAAAATGAAGACTTTCCATTTTTATTTCCATTTTGCCATTCAAAAATGGATGTTAAATGTTCACATGTTTCGCTCACTCAAAATGTAGCTGTATCTTAATTGTTTTATTTTGTATTTTAATGAATTATGACTGAATCCACGCAGGCAACTAGTCTAGTTGATACAAGGCAAGCACCATAGAGATTTAGCAAATATAAAGTTGCTTCTATTCTGTTTGCCAGCTGAATCTTGATTTTGTTTTTTAGTGCGTTTTGGATAGTTCACTCGTGGTTGCCAGATATTAGGAACGGTTTATGTTCAATTTTTAATTTTTAAAAAAAACACCTCAAATACTGTGTGACATTTTAAATTGCGTACAGAAACTACACAAAAAAAAAAAAAAACTATTTTGTTTCCAATATAAAAATGGAATTCTAATTGCATCCAGGAAATTAAGTTATATTTGGTTTAGTAGATACGAAATAGACAATTTACAAATTATAAAATGATTTACTAATGCTATCAATTGGTTACATCGGGCTTGTCCTACGCACAGACACCAACAGAATACACCATCAATCTCTTGAATGGATACCTACAGGCAAAAGAGCAAGGGGTAGACCAAAAGAAACACTCAGAAGAACAATACTTAGAGAAAGTAAAACAGCCTATATTCATAATATTCAAGAACTGTACAGAATAGCTTTGAACAGACAGAATTGGAGAGATCTGACCTCTGCCCTATGCGCTAACTTCAGCTCAAAAGGAAAATGAATGAAAATGAATCAATTGGTTAAAACAGTGTAGAAATGGAGACGTTTTAGCACACAAAAAAACATATAAAAATTAATAAATAAAATGAATGGCTAAAATATAAACTGTATGGCCAGTGGTATTTCAATAAGTACTATAGTCAACCGTACTTTGTTGACTAGATAAGTACTATAGTCAACCGTACTTTGTTGACTAGATAAGTACTATAGTCAACCGTACTTTGTTGACTAGATAAGTACTATAGTCAACCGTACTTTGTTGACTAGATAAGTACTATAGTCAACCGTACTTTGTTGACTAGATAAGTACTATAGTCAACCGTACTTTGTTGACTAGATAAGTACTATAGTCAACCGTACTTTGTTGACTAGATAAGTACTATAGTCAACTATAGTTGACTAGATAAGTACTATAGTCAACCGTACTTTGTTGACTAGATAAGTACTATAGTCAACCGTACTTTGTTGACTAGTTAACTTTTAGACAGTAACATGTACTGTATATCGCGTCATTAAGAAAGGCTACTTCGAGCCTTTCATTGGCTGATGATACAAATTATACGAAAAATAACCAACAAGAAATCTTGGAGTCGGTGTAACCGTTTTGCAGTGACGCATTATGGGGTAGTCAGTGAGTTGGTTACTGTCGAAAGGCCGTGGCTGACTGTCATCATTGCCTTTTATTTGATCGGTCAGACAAGGGATTTGTTTGAGTGTAGGTTGACTAGATTTAGTATCGATTTAGATTCAGATTTATCTTCATATCAAAGCTATGATTTCAATCGTTATAAATGTTGTCGTGTGGACATATTCGCTATACGTAACAGTGACATTGCTATATCCAAATCTCATAACAACTTGGTCCGGATTGACAAAATATGTACGTAATAACAGAAATTCGCTATATACAGTATAAACAATACAGTATAAATATAATAGATTTCAAAACTTGTTGTTATATAAGGAAATATGTTATAAAAGGATGCCATATAGAGGAATTTCACTTTTGTTACTAAATAAAATATTTTCATAAAATACTCATTTGATTAAAGTACACAGTTTAGTTTAGTGAAATAACAGGGACAGAATTAATCATTTTTATATAAATGATTCATTTTTCTGCAACAGATGCAGATAGAAGAATTAGGATCGTTTTTAGGATAATATAAATGATCATTTTATGTTGTTATATACAGCATACACATTTATAACAAAATTGAGTTCCACAAGGGACGGTTCCAGTTGCTGGATGTGTCACATGTCACAGGAAATTGCCTCGGTGATCAAATTTGCTCATCTTTGTTCCGAGTGGCTGGACTGCTGATGTTCAATTCCAGATAAAGATAATCGTATTGTCTGTGTGTTTGTGCTTGCTTGTACGTGTAAGATTGTGATGTTCATTTTCTCAATGTTGTTTCTGGTTAATCCCGTAAGGAATCCTGGCTACATTTGCAGTTGCTTTCATCGCAATTGCCAGATTGTCATTTTATTACTGGGTTTATCGTGATGGTCCATCCTGCTGAAAATCCAAAATGGCCTCTATCGATTCTAGTGTAAGACATCCATAATGCATCCAACCTATTGGGCATCATATAGATATACTACACAGGATACGCCGGTGTTCGCGGTATTGAGAGAGTTGACACAGACTGACATCCCAGGCACCAGTAGACAGTGAGTTAACAATGGATAATGGGAGATGTGCTGAAACTGCTAAATGCGCACCTGCTGGATGCGAACACTGCGATTGATGAAACATCGAGCCCGAGATTTGAAGAATCCGGTATTAAGTGTGGTGGTTGTAGCACAGGGCAGATTCATGGAGTAACGAGAAGAATGTTTAACCAGCAGGCCACATAAATCATCACCGTGCTTAACTTTCGCCATCTGCTAGCGGAGACTGAGCACTAATGGGTCTGCCCAGAGTGCAATGATATCGGTCCATAACCAATATCCGATGCTCGCTTGAATAGACATATACTTAGTTTTTATATATATATATATATATATATATATATATATATATATATATATATATATATATATATATATATGTGTGTTTAAGTGTTCAAAACACTTCTCCTTTATTAATTTTAATATGCATATATGTAGGGTTAGGGTTAGTTATGTAAAATAAAAGACCTCATCTAACCCAAACCATAACAAAATTAATAGTTAAATTAATAGTTGATAAATATCAATTGGCAATGAAAATAATCAAATCGGGGGGTGCACGTTCCTAACAAGAACCTTACACTCCGACAAACTGTATCCTGTTTATCATATGATGTTTTCCGAGTTGTACCACCGTCCGCCTCACCTCTCCTTCAAGTAAAGTTTTCAACAATCTGTCATGTCTTTTAAAATGTCCAAATGTTGTCTCTGTATGATAGTAACAGGGTTGCCATATTAACTAATTCAGGGCATAAATGGGTAAATTTTGCCATATTTTAATTTTTTTAGAAATTTATAATTACTTCATCAATATTTTGGTCACTTTTCTATATTTGGTCTTTAAAAAAACGTTACAAGGTTTACATATTTATTGTTTAAGTTGATTAAAATATGAAAGTCTAACAACACCAGCAAATATAATGTTATCGTTAGAATTGTTTCACTTGGAACTGCAGTCTAAATGTTAAACAAAATATAAACAAAATATAACGGAACATCGATTTTGCAATGATTCAAATTAGAGTTTTCAATTGAATTTCACTAAATACAAACACATTTTCATGAATTTTTCTATATAATGTATGAATGTACTACTACTGTGGCCATATTTCACTGAAATTCGGCCATACATCTGGCAACATTGCCCATACCATGGCTATATACTAACTTTATTGTGCAAAAAATGTCTCAAGCTTCCCCCCACCCTCGCTGTCATTTTAGTATCAATACTGTAATGTTTACAATCAGCTTGCAATGAATATTGTCCATGTTATACATCTGTTTCGTTGCATATTTATTATTTTGTATATCAGCTTTCCTTATGCATTTCTCATGTTATAAATCAGCTTCCTTCACAAATTTCTTAAGTTATAAATCAGTTTTCCTTACACATTTCTCATGTTATAAATCAGCTTCCTTCACAAATTTCTTAAGTTATAAATCAGTTTTCCGTACACATATCTCAAGTTATAAATCAGTTTTCCTTACACATTTCTCAAGTTATAAATCAGTGTTCCGTACACATTTCTCAAGTTATAAATCAGTTTTCCTTACACATTTCTCAAGTTATAAATCAGTTTTCCTTACACATTTCTCAAGTTATAAATCAGTTTTACTTACACATTTCTCAAGTTATAAATCAGTTTTACTTACACATTTCTCAAGTTATAAATCAGTGTTCCGTACACATTTCTCGTGTTGTAAATAATCTTTCATGACATATTTCTAATGTTGTAAATCAAATTTTGTTACATATTTCTAATGTTGCAAATCAGCTTTTGTTACATATTTTATCATTTTATAAATCATTCAAGACGCTAAACCTTCTCAGAATTTAAAAACAAAAAAAATCACCTTTCTTAATGCTTACCAAAACAAGTTACATTTTCATAAATCTCATAGTATCTATGTCCGTACACAGTTTACATTTGTCTTTATTGGCTTTAGGTTTTGTTTTTACAGCGATTTAAAATTTATAAGCGGTATCAGTGGAAATAACTGTTAGTATATGCTTAATTTTTGCATGCGCAATTTTTGTCAAATAATGACATATTTGTGTGATTTTTGACCCCAATTTTTACAGCATATCTCTCAAATTTTGTAAGCTAAGCTCACATTTTCAGCAAATTGCATATGTTATGCAACTAGAACATTACACATTTTCACTGTGCTTACAGTGAAGGAAAACAAACATGACACTATTCATTTGCAAAAATCCGTGCATTTTTTGGTAATTTTTCGGCGCAATGTTAAAAATAAAATACAAATAGTTATTTCCAAGATTTCAGGATCCAGATAGGCCAGGTATAAACCCAATTACTTTATTTTGTGATTATAAACAAAACAAAAAAATATAAATTAGAGTACAAAGACCAGCATCATTATATTCGAATATGCAAAGTTGGCTTAATTACATAATCAATTATTTGAACTAATTAGTCCACGATTTCTCAGCTTCCAATAATGAATACTAAATCACCATTATATATTCTAATATGGGGCAAACTGTCATTTGAATATATGCGAAATTTAATGTTTTACAAAAATAAACAGAAAGTAACCCTTTTCTGGGTTTCTCGCATTATAAACATTTCCTACACGTTTTACATTATAAATCAGCTTTCTGTGCACATTTCTTACGTTATAAATCAGCTTTCTGTGAACATTTCTTTAGTTATAAATCAGCTTTCACTATTAAAATATTTCATGGCCTTAAGCCAAATGATTCTCCAAAATTCGCATGTTTTAAAAAATATTGTGGGATCAACATTTTAAATTATCTTTCACAAATTAGGAATCGATTTTTTTCCGTGAGCATACTGGGAACATTGGAAATCTTCATAACTGGGAAGCGTTATGCGTCATAAGGTAACCATATCTCTCTGTGTTAAAGGCGATTTAGTTCGGGACCTTACTGAGTTTCACTTGAGATAACTGAATTTCGTGATTCAGTTGAAACAACTCTGAATTTCTTAGCTTCAGGTGAGATAAATCTGACTTTCTTTGCTTCAGGTAAGATAACTTTTGACTTTCTTTGCTTCAGGTAAGATAACTCTCTTTCTTTGCGTCAGGTGAAATAACTGTGACTTTCTTTGCTTCAGGTGGGATAAATTTGACTTTTCTTGCTTCAGGTAAGATAACTTCTGACTTTCTTTGCGTCAGGTAAGATAACTTTATTTGCTTCAGGTGAGATAACTTTCTTTGTTTCAAGTGAAATAACTGAATTTCTTTGCTTCAGGTAAGATACTGTTGACTTTCTTTGCTTCAGGTAAAATAACTTTTGACGTTCTTTGCTTCAGGTGAGATAAATCTTACTTTCTTTGCTTCAGGTGAGATAAATCTTACTTTCTTTGCTTCAGGTGAGATAACTAACTACTAACTTTACTTTTCCCCCCTTTAGCAAGAAAAACCCACAGTCTCTCTTATTTTTTTCAATTTTAGTAAGAATAACCTATACTCTCTCTTATTGTTTCACTTTTAGTAAGAATAACACTGAATTCCACTCCCGCATTGTTTCACTTTGAATAAGAGTAACTCTGAATCTAGCCCTCCCCTTTTCTTCCCTCCCTTATTGTTTCACAGTTAGTGAGGATAATTCAGCGTATCGCGACTTGACTGTAAAAATGTCTCAATCTCGTATCAAACTTGACGCCAGCCTGATTATTGCTTCATTTTATTCAAGCAGAAACTTCAATCGCCAAGCTCAAAAATCCATTAGCTCGTTGCCCCTAATACACATTTTGCAAGCGTTAATTAACCCAGCCTGAGGTTCCACGCGTAATTCAACTATATTTCAGTTCTGGCGTGCCGTTTCTGTTCTATGGAGAAAAAAAAGTCAGCATGTGCATTTTTAAAACATAATTTGATCCACACAGAATTATGAAAACGGGAATGACCTGAGAGTGGTATCTTTGCTCGGTGCGGGTTTAATTTAGCAAGAACATTCCGCACGTGTATAAACCGAGGTGCGTATTCGCGCACAAAACCGGTATTATGTATGACAGGTTCTATTCAAATCGGTGTCATTTCTAGTTCTTATAGTATCATAAATCAAACGCGGGTTCTCAATGCAAACCAGCCACGACAAGGGAATTTTTTTTGGCTGGAAACAAATTCATAAAAAAGGGTTTAGGAACAGGCAGAGAATGACCGACAACGACAGCAAGAAAGAGCGTACGAGCGAATGCAAATAGGCTAGATTCGATATGTAAAAAGAAAGGGGAAAAGTCCCAACAAAAATAGGACAACCAAAAGACACTAAAGTTGTTTTCAGATGTCATCGCTGGTTGAATTGTGGCGGTGTCCCCCAGGACTAAGGCTAGCACTCATGCTTTTGTGCACCCTCCTTTATGTATCGTTCCAGCGGCGCCCATGGTGAAACGCCTATATATCTGAGAGTTTTTGAAAGCTCGTAAAATGGTTCCCATGCTTTGTGTCAACGTCAGCGTAAGAGACACTGTTGTCGAATTGAAGTCTGCTGGCAATAGCTTGTTATGTCAATGAACTCCACGAGGATTGTAAGTATTTGCTCTGCGTGAGCTGGACCCGAGTTTTCGAACTTATGCGCGTGTGCAGTTTAGTTTCTTCGCCATTAAGAATTTTTTTCTTTCTAGAATGGGAACTGTGTAAAGAATGACGAGTTATGTGAGCAGCTAGATTTGTACAGAAAATGGCAGTCGGGGACTATTGACTCAATGATTGACGTTTGTCTCAAACTGTACTGCATGTGCTTGCTTATAGGAGTCAGCGGTTTCTCGAAACTCCTTTGTGACAATATGCTAAACAGTCGAACAATCTGTGTTTGAAAATGTATTTTCCTCTATCATTGACCATTGCGCATGTCTGTTACCACCCGAGACTTAAAAGAAGAAAAAAATAATATATTTTAAGGAGGGACGTAGATACGTATTCGGTAAGGAATGTGGATGGGTTTACATTAAGAAAATTAATTTCCTCAATGTCTTGAGTAATTTCTATATTTTCGTATATTTTCTTTGTGTCATCTTTACTAATGCTAAATGCCATATTCGGATTTATTTCTTAAGGATGTAGATGTGAGAGGGAGGGAGGAGGGGGGTATACTCCCCCTAATTCCCTACAGTTAATGACTAAGGAGGGGGAGTCATATATAGATTACCCTATGTACAAATCTCACATACTATAACCTACGGGCTGCTAATTTATCTTTTCTTTCTGATACAACTTTGTCCGTGCTCTTCAATCTTGTCCGTGCTCTTCAATCTTGTCCGTGCTCGTCAATCTTGTCCGTGATCGTATATGGCTGACGACAAGAAATATATAGACATTGACCAATAAAAAGTTAGCGTTGGTCTGATCAGCCAAGATGAATGATACAGTCAGCAAGCCATACTATCTGAAATTCGCGTGCCTTTTAAAATGATGCTAAATATGTCATGTTGAAGTCGGACATGCTGGTCGGACAACACAAATATCTCAGGACATGACTCATGACGTGACAAGCTGTTTGCCGTGAACATTTGGTTACATTCCTGGAGCTATAGAGAAGTTCGGCATAACCATTAGGCAATTGGTGGAGGGCAATGAGCAAAGTTAACCTATTTTTGGCTGAAGAGAATCTGAGCGGTGCAACGTTAGTAACCTACCTTCCTGGTGATGTTGATAACCTACCTTCCTGTTGGTGTTGATAACCTACCTTCCTGGTGATGTTGATAACCTACCTTCCTGATGGCGTGCTAACCTACCTTCTTGGAGATAACCTACCTTCCTGATGGCGTGCTAACCTACCTTCTTGGAGATAACCTACCTTCCTGATGGCGTGCTAACCTACCTTCTTGGAGATAACCTACCTTCCTGATGGCGTGCTAACCTACCTTCTTGGAGATAACCTACCTTCCTGATGGAGTTATAGTTATTTTCTGCGTCTCGGCAGAGTAGGTAAAATATTCCAAGACTTTCCAGTATTTTTTTGTGGTCAACGGAAATGAGCCCATAGACCGCTGGACCAGTAACCAACCAACCAACCAAGCCACACAAAAAACAACAACAACCAACAAACGAACTAAGCAACCAACCAGCCAACCAACCTTGAAACAGAATCACAACATGTCTTCAATCGTCATATTTCTTTTATTTACTTATTATTCGTTAGTCAATGTGTACATATTATGTGTCGGTTTCCAACAAAATGTACGGAAATAATGCAAATATTGACGTATATGCGCTTCTTTTTATTCTGTTTTCATAGGTTTTTTACTGTCGATTGCCATGCGTTACATCCCGTTTACTTTTGTTAATCTTTACAACATTAAAATGATAGTTATGAACTTGTTCACAATGATATTTCAGAACTCTGTTTGCAATGATATTTCAGGACTCCGTTTACAATGATAGTTTAGAACTCCGTTTACAATGATATTTCAGGACTCCGTTTACAATGATAGTTCAGAACTCCGTTTACAATGATACTTCAGAACTCCGTTTGCAATGATAGTTCAGAACTCCGTTTGCAATGATACTTAAGAACTCCGTTTGCAATGATACTTCAGAACTGCGTTTGCAATGATAGTTCAGAACTCCATTGACGAGATGCACAGATAATAAATTCCAAGAATATAGAAACTGAAATCCTATTTTAAATTTTCAATCCTCAATTGTTGACGTGAATAAAGATGAAAAGATTGTCGCATGCTAAAATTCTCAAATTTTTAAATGAAATTAAACAAACGCCGTCCCATTGTCTGGCGCATGTTGAGGTGTTCAATGTGACAGAGGAATATGTGGCATGGCATCACGTTGGTCATGTGACCGTTATATTTCGAAATGCGTGTTTAAGATGCACGCTAAAATTGATTCTAAATTTGCAAACATTTCTTGAAGGCATGTTGTCTGCACGTAATGTTGAGAACGTCGGGTCAAGATTTAACACCATTATATCTGGTGACAGTGATTGATAAAGGTTGACAGAGATTTCAGACATTCGTCATCATCTTGTTCCTCATCATTATCATCATCATTATCCACATCATTATCACAACTACCACTATCATCATTTTCATCATCATCATCGTAATTATCATCTTCACCAACCACCACTACCATCATCATCACCGCCACCACCAATAGCATCGGGTCTTCTTTTTTAACCTTGTTCTTACACAAAGGCTGCTTGTCAAGATGTAGTTCAAAGAACCATATGCATTGTTTCGGGGTTTACAGCGTGGAAGCGACGGTATAACGAAACACTGATACAAAACTGCAGATGCGATATAACCAAACACTGATAAACGTACTGATAAGGCAACAAAAGAATGCAGCGGACGTAGTTCTCTGTTAACCATTAATCTTGCAGGGACGTGTTTAAAGGCATTACTGTCGTATGCTGTATTTTGTTAATATTTTTTGTTTGTTCGGCGTACGTTCTCAAAATCTTACAGATTAGTAGGAAGTAGTCCGGTGTAGGTAATACGTTGTGTTATGGTTTACAGCTAGGCTGTGATAGTTATACATATTTCAGCCTGACACATTCAAGCAGCGGCCTGGGTCGATTTGACCCTCTATGAGTCAACTCCAACCCTTCCCCCTAATCTAAAAATACCTTCTTTTTCGCGTATAACGAGGTGCATAGCAGATACAAGTATTACTGTTCTATGAGTTCTTGTCAGGTTCCGGTAACACACGGGTAGTTTTGTTCTTAATATCTTAATACTTTCTTTTCGGAAACGTCGAAGTTTTGCGTGTTTCTATGACTTTTATTGACTTAAAACTTCAAAATATCCTGTTTTAATGAGTCACGTTGCAGGATCAGAGTGGGGGGGGGGGGAAGAGAAGGGTCCGCAGACACACATTCACACGCGCATATATACATACATATAAATATATATATATATAGACATATTGATAGACATACAGACGAACATATAGATAGATAAATAGTTTGATGGAACGATAGATAGGTAGATAAACAGACAGATAGAAAATAGATGGATGGCTGGAAAGACGGACAGATAGATAGAGATGGATATATAGACAGATAGACATAAATAAAGACGCACAGATAGATAGATAGATAGATAGATGGATGGATGGATGGATGGGTTTGGGTGGTTGGGTGGGTTGGTGGATGGGTGGATGGATGGATGGATTGATAGACTGATTGACCGATTGATTGATTGATATATCGATAGCTATATTGATAGTTAGTTAGATGGATAGAACTATACATAATGAAAGGCAGACGGTCATGTAGACGGACAGATGGACAGACAGGCATGCAGGCGGACAGATGGACAGACATGCATGCAGGCGGACAGATGTATGGACAGAAGAGCAGACTGACGGAGATACAAACAAAAAAAACAGACATTGAGAGGCAGCGTTGTGAGGAGTGGACGACCGTCGAGGATTTTGAAAATAGAATTTGCTTGACGCAATATTGGGAAGTAATTAATTTAAGTTTATTTTGCGAATAGCATGCCTGCATCAATTATGGATGCTATGAAATATTATAATTATTGAGAGTCAACAGAAGGGAAATGGCGATCTAATTGATGGAGTAGTATTGACTTGTTCAAAGAGAGGATTAACTTCATGGACATGATGGACCTTGAAGTGTTGCAGTGGTGGCAGGAGGGGACGACGGAAAATAGGGGGAAAAACGGACTTTGTGGATGTAGTAATGGAAGCGCGATGATTAGATACGAGAAGTATAAAAAATACGTATAGTAATCGGTTCATAATAAATGCCAGCTTGTATGGGTATAGTAAGGTGGATTCGAGGTTTGAATTACATCCCACTAAACAACGGGAGTGTGAGAAAGAACACGGAATAAGGGGATTACTTTTTTCTTCAATGTTCATTCTCAAACTCCCTCTGGATCTCTGTTGAAGCAGGACAATCATTCCACCAGATTTCCAGCAGGATGTAGTCCGGAGAATGAAAATAAGTTGTGTGTATCGCCGTTTTATTTGAGTCAGTGGTCCGACGCATCCGTCCTCGGTGACTATATGTATATGGAAGTGGCTATGTAACTAGTGTTTATGGTTATATGGAAGACTATCACCGAAGACGGATGTAACGGACCATTGGCACAAATAAATCGCCGACACAACGCATTTCCATTCTCTGGGCTACATCCTGCTGGAAATCTTGTTGGGTCATTGTCCTGTTACAAGAGAGATCCAGTGTGAGTTTGAGAATGAATGCTGAAGAAGAAGAATATGGAAGGCTGATTCTGGAGGGCAGAGTGCCAGGGAAGAGAAGAAGAAGAAAACGTTGGACCAGCGATATCGAAGAATGTATGAACATGTCTCAGACTTATTCATGTTTGCTTGCCCGGGACAGAGAGGCGTTCAGAGTACCTACCACGATGACTGGAAAGAATATGTCTAGTGATATATATATATATATATATATATATATATATATGTGTCTGTTTATAATTTAATCAAATTTGAAGCATATTATGTATAAAACATTAGTATCTAGGTAATGTTGATTGTATTGATTCAATTTATAAGTTTGCTCAGTTGTTAGTGATTTAGCTGTCTATTCGAGTACTCAAAGGTTCACTTTCTCGTTCAACTAGAAATATTTTAAAATTACCAATGTCTCCTAGGTCGAAATAGTCACCCAGGTTTTTAACCCACGGCCTCATGAGTACAAAGCGTACGGCTTAACCACTTCTTCTTCTGTGTTCGCTCTCATATAACCACAACGGCCGGGGAGCGTGAAGTACGTTGTGCTGCAAGTTCCACAGTAGAACTGTGTTATTTGCACCTCGGTTGGCCACTTGTGGTCTGGATGTCCGAGGTCCAGCACATCCGTTTTCGCCATGCCTTTAATTCGGGTAGGCTTCCCTAGTCCGTGACAGCCTGTCTATCTGCCGCCGGACACGCTGGTGTGTAGTGCCTCTTCACCAAGACGCTAGTCGAGCACGTCTTTCTCGCACTATGTGTTGCACCATCTATAAACCCATCTCGTGCAATTGGACGTACTCTGCCTGTGTCCATCGGGTACTGAACCGTTTCTCTCCCTGAACCGCGAGCCTGGTTCCGTATGAGGAAGAACTCGCCAGAAGAGTTGTACCCTGGCTCTTTCGCCTTCTTACCCGAGGTGTCGTTCACAGACATCGTGAAACCCTCGCCCAAATTCGAGTCTCACACCACGCGTTTGAGAGCAAGACGTTCTCGAGCTAAGCGACCTTGTTCCAATAGCGCCTGAGCCCATCAGGTACTGAACCCTTTCTCTCTGCAAGTGTATTTCCGTTATCTTCTTCTTCTTCTGCGTTCGTTCTCAAACTACTGCAGATTAGCAGGATGTAGTCCGGAGAACGGAATGCGTTGTGTCATGGTTTACAACAGTGCTGCGATATCTGCACCTTTCGGCCTGACGCATCCGAATTCAGCATGGCTTTGGGTCACTGACCCTATATGGGATGGGACAGCCAACCCGATCCCATAACCTCCTTTGTCGCCTTTTACGACATGCATGGAAGGTAAACAGTGTTGCTATTCTGTGCTCCCCTTTCGGGCCCGTCAATACACGGGCGTATTTCCGGTATAAGAAAGCTTGACAGTAGAGTTAGGTCAGGTCTAATTTCTTTGTCCCTTTTGTGCCAGAGCCCATCGGGTACGGAACCCTTTCTCTCCTCGAGCATGTGTCCGGTATAGGAAGGCTCGACATTAGAGTCGGGTCAGGTCTTCTTGTTTTTCCGAACTCCCATGATTGGGTCTGGGTCTCTGCATATAAGGCGCACAGGTAACTAGAAGCCCGCCTCAAGCTGACGGAACTTGTAGTTCCCCTTTCCTATGAACTTTTCACTTTCTATTTGCAGTTCGCGCTGCCCTCTAGCGCTGTTCTGCCCTTTCATTGTTTCATTGTACTCGGTATGAAATCTATTTGTCTCTCGCCATGCATCTACCTTTACGTGAATTTTACATTGGCCGCCCCTCCAATGTTCGGACTGGACTGACTAGCTTCACTGTATGTCGACAGTGTCGCTGTATGTGGTGATGCTGGTGGTGTCGGAGATATTGTCTGTCTCTTGTGCAGTCAAATCTCTTTCTATCTGCTACCTCCACATTCTCGGACACGATCCCCAAATGATTTGGTCAGAATCAGCTCGAGCTGCTGTATTCCTGTTTCCAGGGTGCACCGCGTGGAGGTACAATTTAAGATCTTGGTTATCTGCTAACCCTGGGTCCGCCGAGAACATTGCGTTCTATTTGCATCCCCTTATTCACTTAACCATATAAATATATATAGTCGACCCATTCTCCCAGCCTAAGAAAAATGGATACCAGATCTTCTGAGAAAGTAAAGGAGGCAGACTTGACGCTGATCATAACATTCTTAGACATTCTGTTGGTCATGAAAAACAAGGGGAAAACTTTGCTTTACTCCTTACATGACACCAATCTTCAGAAACAAAAATGTAGATTTAAACACTAGAATAACACTATTCAAAACTATTATTATGCCAAAGATGTGCTATCAATGCCAAGCATGGATAACGACTGCACAATGCAAACGTAAACTTGTGACACTTGGAATTGCATGCTTACGCAGAATCCTATGAATATCGCTAAGAGACAGGGTGAGGAATGAGAACATTCGACAAAAAAACCGGCACCGCCCCAATCTTGGAATATATTAAGAGACAACAGATCAAATGGTTTGCACACATCAGCAGACTACCATCAGACAGCATACCACAACAAGCTATGCTACACAGATACAGTGAAGGCAGACCTAGAGGCCATCTACGAAAACGATGGACCACCGATACTTAACACTCAACATTCTTTGAAGGCACTTGTTGTTAAGCGTGATTAATTTAGTGTCTATTTCTTGTGTGAATTTCCAGTTTTCGTATCCACATATCAATACATGTAGTACAGGGAGCCGCGTTAGTGCAGTGGTTAGCGCACTGGCTTCGCATATGAGTGGTCCTGGGTTCATTCCCCAGTTGAGGCGGAAATGTTTTCAGATCGCAACGGCTCCCAGGTCGACCCTGCCTTAAATGGGTACCGGATTAATCCGGGAAGTAAAGACTGCGAGGGAGAGGAGATGGCTACCGCCCTCATTTGCAGAGCCTGTGAAATGTGAGATCGCTAACATCTCACACCCCTACGGCATTAATAAATGCTATGGGTTACTTTACTTTTTTTTTTTTTTACATGTAGTACACACCCACATTCAACAGTCCAAGTGTTGCAAGTTTGTTATATTCATTCGAGTTGTATGTATGTGAGAGCTTATTAAATGAGTCTAGTATGTGATTATCTATGTTCCTTCAGAGACAAACACGGTGCATATGGCAGAAACCAGAGCTCTCCAGTTCGAGCAACATGATGCTACTGTTTGTAATTCTTGTATGTTTCTGAGTCTCATATTCATACCCTCTTTTGTGTTTGTTCTGCGAAGAGTCTTTTGGTTCTTTATGGGGAGTAAGCGTGGGAGTAAGCGTGGGAGTAAGCGTGGGAGTAAGCGTGGGAGTAAGCGTGGGAGTAAGCGTGGGAGTAAGGAGTGAAATGATAAGTTAAAATTATTCCATCAAAGATGCAATAACAAATTATATATATATATATATATATATATTTATGTTGCAAAAACTAAACTTGCTAACCATGACAAGATTGAGTATAATTTTAGCAAGTCTTGGCTTTGATGTTTTCAGACGGATTCCTGTATCTGATAAGGTGTATTTGCAGCATCTGTCATTGGTTGAATTGGTTGTATCGTATATCCATGGATATCTGCTTTCTCCTTTTTAAAGTTATCTTTCTCTCTCTTATATATATATATATATATTGTTTACACATTCACTGTACACTAATTCACTAATGTACATTAGTAAATGTGCTACGTTGTGTGAAGTGTGAGTACGTAGCGTAGATATTTGGTGGAACGAGTGCCTCAATAGATGGGATAGAGAGCTGGATTCATAGCCGTCAGGTTTCGGTTCAAACCTCTGTTGGGAATAGATTTTCGTCTTTTGTGGATATAATTAAAACGTTTTTCCTGTGCACGTCGTGGCGACTGCTATGATACAACATTCTGTGTTTGTATACTTTATGTCAATAATGCACAATTGGTGTATAATTATACTGCAATGGATTCCATCACACTGTGGAATAGCAGGAAATGAGAGAGCTGATCAACTCGCCAAGGAAGGTGCTAACATGCAGCAACCGGATGTACCAATCAGCTATCACTAAAAGAAATCCATGATAAAGGCACAACGAAAGCCTAACTTACCTCCACTGGACGACAACCACCTACTTACCAGACAAAAACAGGTCATCATATTTCGACTCAGAACTGGACACAATAGACTAAACAGCCATATGTATACAAAATTTAAAATTGGCACAACAGCAAAGTGTCATTGTGGACAAGCCAACCAGACTTCAGAAAATATCCTTCAAGAATGTGCAAACTATGACACATTAAGATGCACATACTGGCCTTCTGATACACCAATGAATGTTAAAGTTTATGGTACAAAACAAGAAATGGAAAACACTGTCCAATTTATACAAGAAACAAAACTGCATATGTAGATATTATTAGCGAACGAAAGAAGAAGAAGAATTATACTTCTTACAAAACAGCCATCTTGCATAAGAGCATGATGTTACAATATATTGATATTTATATAAACCTTAGTTCTTTCTTTCTCTCTCTCTCCCATATATATATATATATATATATATATATATATATATATATATATATATATATATATATATATATATATATATATATATATATATACATGAAGCTGTAGGACCGAGTCAGTCTAGACTATTAGTTATGTGGAGTCTAGTAAGATAGGACCGAGTCAGTCTAGTCTGTTGGCTATGTGGCGTCTAGTAAGATAGGACCGAGTCAGTCTAGTCTGTTGGTTATGTAGCGTCTAGTAAGATAGGACAGAAAAAGCGTTTCAAAGACACGCTCAAGTCATCCTTGAAACATCTTAACATTGACGTAGGCGCTTGGGAGAGCCTCGCTCAGGATAGAACAGCATGGCGTTACAGCATTAGAACGGGAGCACTTGCGGCAGAAGAATTCAGACAAGAAACTGCAAGACAGAAGCGGACACGTAGAAAAGAAAAAACATCTCAACCTCACACAGATACCTTCTATTGTTGTCAATTCTGTAAAAGAACATTTTGTACGCGCATTGGACTTGCTAGTCATTTAAAAACGCACTATTAACTTTATTATTTTATTATTTATTGTTATTATTATTATGGTTGAGTTTTTGGTCATCGTCGATCACGACGGACGAACATCATCATCATCAGTAAGATAGGACCGAGTCGGTCTAGTCTGTTGGTTATGTGGCGTCTAGTAAGATAGGACCGAGTTGGTCTAGTCTGTTGGTTATGTGGCGTCTAGTAAGATAGGACCGAGTTGGTCTAGTCTGTTGGTTATGTGGAGTCTAGTAAGAAAGGACTGAGTCGGTCTAGTCTGTTGGTTATGTGGCGTCTAGTAAGATAGGACCGAGTCAGTCTAGTCTGTTGGTTATGTGGCGTCTAGTAAGATAGGACCGAGTCAGTCTAGTCTGTTGGTTATGTGGCGTCTAGTAAGATAGGACCGAGTCAGTCTAGTCTGTTGGTTATGTAGCGTCTAGTAAGATAGGACCGAGTCAGTCTAGTCTGTTGGTTATGTGGCGTCTAGTAAGATAGGACCGAGTCAGTCTAGTCTGTTGGTTATGTGGCGTCTAGTAGGATAGGACTAATATTATGACTTCTCTTATTACATGCAAGAGGAGTCAAGTCATTTTCGCGCGTGTATGAGCTGCTTGTCTGAGTTATTTTTTGGAAGCGGTTGCGCAGATTCATCTGTACAATATAACGGTCTTGAGCTAGTGATGTCACATAAAGTTTTCCAGGTCTGGCGCTGTCACCGGTGATTCGATAAAAATCTTATAGTGCTATTTACTCGCCTAAACTTTATTAATGCGTGTGCCAAATTTCAACCATTTTCTATAATTAATAGAAACATAATTGTTTATTTGCTGATTTTCACGTAAAAAACTGCCCACAAATGCGAAAGAAACATCATATCAACATAATAATGAGATTGCACGAACGTAATCATCTCCGAGCAAGTTGTCCTGCCTCTTTCAGTGACATGCGCCTCTTTCATTTCTGAATGTCTTTTGTCCAACGACGTGCTGGGCGGCCCTTGCCCCTTTGCCTTCTATCATCCCCTCCAGTGACACTCTCTCCATGCCGTCGTGTCCAGTAAATCATGTTAGCCTGCTTTAATATCCGGTTAGCCTGTAGTCTGGTATTAAATCAGTTATATCTGTTTATATGCGTTGAAGTTTCGTGATTGCTTCAATATATTCCTTCCTTGTTTTCACAATATGCCAGTCAGTACTTGATTTTCACAATATGCCAGGTTGTACTTGATTTTCACAATATGCCAGGTTGTACTTAATTTTCACAATATGCCAGGTTGTACTTGATTTTCACAATATGTCAGGTTATACTTGATTTTCACAATATGCTAGGTTGTACTTGATTTTGCAATTACAAAAAAGAGGAACAAGAAAAAGAACAGGAAATGATAATTTTAAAAAAATCAAAAGAATAATGAAAGAAAAGGGGATAATATGAATAAAGAAAAAAGAAAAACGGCGTAATGAAAGTAGAATAATAAAGATAGGGGAAATTCCAAGACAAAAACAGAACAGACGAAAAAAAAGCGTCACCGATAGTTTGATACGCACCACAAACATCTCATAGCTGTGCGCTGCTGATATTACCTGTTATTTTACCATCCCAATCTAAATAAGTATACTTGAATATACCTGTGCACACCTGGAGATCACCTGGTGCTCTGACAACACCTCGAAAGATTTTCATTGTTTAGCAACCGTATTATGTTTTTAATATCGTTAATATCATGTTTCTATATCAGTTTGACAAATGAAAAGGTTAGAGTTCAAGTCTGCGGTTTCCACTTATCGTGTTTCTTCCTGTGAAGAATGTGTGGGGCTGTCTTCACGGGTTATGGTCACGTGTCGTGAACTAAGGGACAAGTTATCTTCTCATGTTGTTAACAAAACAGACGTTATCTGGTATCAACGAATATGATATTTCGTCCAGGATAACATACGTAGGATTATCAAAACGAAAAGTAAATAAAAAAATAGACAGCAGCCCAGGTAATGAGAAATTTAGTCGTTTCGGTGGTGGGGGGGGGATTCTAATAAATATTTGAATGTCAATTCGCTACAGGTGTATGTGTGCATATACAGACATAGTTGAAAGGTAACAAATATGAGAGAGAAATCATGTAGCAAGTGAGATTTGAACCGGGTCCGCTCAGATGGCACCAACGCGCCTCGCAATTTGAGTCACCGTGTTTTCCATCTTCGATCACAAAGCACTCATAAAAAGAGGTGTGATTTAAGTCTAGACTTTAACGTGTATATCCTCAAACTTCTATGTCTAGGCCAGGGGTCGGCAACCTATGGCACGCGTGCCACACTTAGCACGCCAAGCATTTTCAAATGTCACGCAGACTCTTCACGTTTCCTGTATAAAGTTGATTATAAATCGATTAGCGGGGTTTCCTCGCTCATTTCGGCACTCGCCTAACGCCTGAACATTCAGAAAATTGTGTCAAACTCAAAGTGACAAAGTATGTTGTCAATATTGAGCAACTGGCCAAGAGCTTGCAAGGTCAAGGCTCCCATTAACAATAAAAAAAAAAATTTTGAAAATCTTTCAATAACTCTATTTTAATGTTGTTTACAACTTTACATATTATTGAATACCACTATATATTAATTAATTAAAATATAAAAATAAAATATATGGTAAAATAAGAATATTGGCCTCGACTTGTATAAAATGATATGTCATGTTGGCACTTGGAATAATTTGAAATCTCAAGTTGGGACACAGTTAGCAAAAGGTTGCCGACCCCTGGTCTAGACTTTAACGTGTATATCTTCAAGCTACCGTGAATGTAGACTGAGATGGCACCAGGACATTTGTAAGGTTGTCTCAAAGACGTGGTTGTGTATGCGGAGGTTTATCAAAGACGTGGTTGTGTATGGGGAGGTTTATCAAAGACGTGGTTGTGTATGGGGAGGTTTATGGATGTAAGTTTAGTCCCGAAGGGAAATACACCAGTGCACCAGGATTTATCATTTAGCAGAATTTATTAACAGCGAACACTATCGTTACTGAATATTTTCATATGAATCAATCAAATACACTTTTGTTACTGAATGTTTTCATATGAATCAATCAAGTACACTTTTGTTACTGAATGTTTTCATATGAATCAATCAAGTACAAAGTCGTTACTGAAGTTTTTCATATGAATCAATCAAATAAACTTTTGTTACTGAATGTTTTCATATGAATAAATCAAGTACACTGTTGTTACTAAATGTTTTCATGCACGCTCATTCAGTACATGCCACCGTCTGTGTTTTAGGGCTTGAGAACAAGTGCGAAGTTCAACTCAAGCGGCCACGTAAGGAGGAAATTGCACTAGCTGTAGACATAATACTGAAATGCCAAGTTACCGGAAACCCGGAACCTAACATCTTATGGTATCACAACAAATTCCGGTGAGTGTTTTTTTTTTTTTAAATGACCCTTGATGGAATCGAAATAAGGCCTATTTACGAAATGAAAACAATCCTTTTAAAATGAGTCATTCTATTATTCCCTAGAATTTCATTGGTTGCCACATACAGTATAATTACAGTATCAAGTGACATATTCTTTCCAGAACGTTGTCTTCGTCGTGGATACTCTGAACGCCTCTCTGTTCCGGGCAAAAAGTCCGGCGCTGGCCAGTGACATGTGCATACATTCCTCGATGTCGCTGGTTCATAGTCTTCTTGGTCTTACTCTTCTTCTCTAACCCGGCACTCTGCCCTCTAGAATCAACCTTTCGATACCGTCATGTCGCTTTAAGCGTCCAAAATAATGTAGGTTCCTTCTTATGATGAAATTTAGAAGTCAGCCTTCATTTAGTTTCAGTAATTTCAAAATTTCAACGTTCTTCTTCTTTCCCTGTCCATGATATTCGTAGAATCTTTCTGTAGCACTTCATTTCAAATGAATTTATTCTTCTGTATGTATAATTACAGTGACCAATAAAAATAACATGAACAGTAAATGAGTCATTAAGAAGGCTTGTTTTCCTATTTGCCAGTATGTCATTTATTGTCGACAGCCACGTTAGTTTTTAGTATTTCTATTTAGTGTTTAGAATCTAATATGAACTCTGACCTTGTGCAACATCCATTATTTTATCAATTATTTTGCCATAAAGATCTATTTGACAAAATTTCAGATTATAAATTTCAGAAGATAATAATAAACGTATTGCTGTTTGAAAACATTCATTTGATCTGTAGCTTGTATTCATATGGACTTGAGGTATGTTCAGAGATAAAAATAGACAGTTTGACATCGTGATATGGGAGAAGTCACCAGTACAGCTTATACCTAGTACTGCGGAATGAATGTTCTGAAGATCAATGATGGCCTATATCATCCGACACGGGACATAATAATAATATCTGCTTTGCACTTCCAATAATTCTGTAATCTAGTTTAACAACATGACCATAATATAATCTAATAACATTATCATAATATAGTCTAATAATATTATCATAATATAGTCTAATAATATTATCATAATATAGTCTAATAATATTATCATAATATAGTCTAATAACATGACCATAATATAGTCTAATAACATTATCATAATATAGTCTAATAACATTATCATAATATAGTCTAATAATATTATCATAATATAGTCTAATAACATTATCATAATATAGTCTAACAGAAAAATCATAAAAAATGAGAAATCGCAGATTAATTGTGAGTAGAGTCGCCGTACTATAGTCCAGAGAATGGGATATGTTTGTTATGGCGCGCAGCGCCTACAATATATTTGTCATGGTGCTCTGCGTATACAATATATTTGTCATGGTGCACAGCGTCTACAATATATTTGTTATGTAAATATGTTTGTTATGGTGCGCAGCGCCTAGAATATATTTGTTATGTAAATATGTTTGTTATGGTGCGCAGCGCCTAGAATATATTTGTTATGTAAAGCTACTATTTTAGAGCTCGATTTAACCATTTTTTTTATCCCCATAGTTCTTTCCTTCCTAATATTCTTTCATCATATCTTCCCTTCGTTTCCTTGCATCTCACTGTTTATCTCTCCAACTGAGTATATTCAACTTTTTCTGTCTACTTGGCAATGAGGACTCTTGTTAAAGTATAAAGTAATCCGGCCACGTTGTATATCTCACACTAATGTTAATTCAAATTACTCCAGTACCCATGTCCTTCCAACATGGCTGAACTACACACGTGGTACTTCCCCTTAACTTTTATTGTGTCTTTGAGACAAATCAGATAAACATGCAGCTGCCACAGTTGTTTGTGAGCATGCAATTCAACAAACCTGACACGCGAGTCAATGTTTGGTAAGGCCCATGACACATTCCTCTAATAGTCTAACCATCCCTGGTATGATCCACGTGTGGGTTACGCTGTATGGGGGCCTGTACATAGGTGAATCTCAATCTGTCTATCTGGTTCTACAAATATATGAAAGTGTAAACTTCCGCCTCAACAGCAACGATATCACAAACAGCAACGATATCACAAACAGCAACGATATCACAAACAGCAACGATATCACAAACAGCAACGATATCACAAACAGCAACGATATCACAAACAGCAACGATATCACAAACAGCAACGATATCACAAACAGCAACGATATCACAAACAGCAACGATATCACACACAGCAACGCTATCCCAAACAGCAACGATATCACAAACAGCAATGATATCACAAACAGCAACACGTGTATAACATTTGTATAACACTTGTATAACAACATTTGTGTAACATTTGTATAACACTTGTATAACAACATTTGTGTAACATTTGGATAACACTTGTATAACACTTGTATAACAACATTTGTGTAACATTTGGATAACACTTGTATAACACTTGTATAACAACATTTGTGTAACATTTGGATAACACTTGTATAACACTTGTATAACATTTGTATAAAACTTGTATAACAACACTTTTATAACATTTGTATAGATAGCAATATCTGACTGTGTCATATCACTTGAAGAATGTTGTCCTCACTGCCATACTGTAAGTGTGAAGTTCTCCTCCTTACAGGTACTCTGCCCTACATTATTTGTCTTTCTAAACAGTTATGTCTCTTTATATGACCAAACATGTGTAGTTTTCTTTTTGCTATTGTGTTTAGTAACCAACACTCTGGAATCTTCAATGTGTTTATAATATCTGAGTTTCTATTTTTTTTCCTTTCCATGATATTCTAAGTATAATATCAGTGTATGATAGCATATTGTCAGGGTTCTTGATTCTTGGTTCTGTGAGCACTGTCCAGCCTCATGTTCAGAATGTCTATATCATGTGTCTGTAGTAGTCGTGATCTGCCTCTTGTTCATTTTCTTGGATTTTTTTGCCTTCATGATTATTCTTTCTAAACAATTGTGTCTTTTTTTATATGTCCACAATATGTTAGCTTGCATATTTGGATAGTTTTTTAAATATATCCACGATATGTTAGCTTGCATATCTGGATAGTTTATATATCTCCATAATATATTAGCTTGCATTTTTGGATAGTTTGGAGTGATAAATCTTCTTGTAATAGATAAAACAAATGAGTTAGAAATGCATATATTCACTCCAACACAGCTTCACTCCAACACAGCTTCACTCCAACACAGCTTCACTCCCACACAGCTTCACTGCAACACAACTTCACTCCCACACAGCTTCACTGCAACACAACTTCACTCCCACACAGCTTCACTGCAACACAACTTCATTCCCACACAGCTTCACTGCAACACAACTTCATTCCCACACAGCTTAACTGCAACACAACTTCATTCCCACACAGCTTCACTCCCACACAGCTTCACTCCCACACAGCTTCACTGCAACACAACTTCACTCCAACACAGCTTCACTGCAACACAACTTCATTCCCACACAGCTTCACTCCCACACAGCTTCACTGCAACATAACTTCATTCCCACACAGCTTCACTCCCACACAACGTCACTCCAACACAGCTTCACTGCAACACAGAAGTTACTTCAGAATTTGGCACATACTAATTTTTTAATGTTATATGCAAATTATTATGCGTTGAAGTCTAAGTTTCAATGTAGAACACATGTGTACGTGTTCGATGGCGCTGTGTGTGAGTTGTCTTATGATGAATTCGCACACATGTTTGTCATCTGCTAGCTTTCCGGCACCACCGTTGATATCTTCAAAGAAAGCTGTGATTCTTCTTACCTTGTTGAGATTCGCTAAAGAGATTGTTTTGCACTGGCACTCGTAACATCGATATCAGTTTTCTCCGCATCTCATTCGCTGGCAATTGGCGAAGAACATGTTCATAAGTCATTGTGTCACTATTGCTTTCAACCTAATCAGAAGTTCCAATCATTTACTGCGCTGAAAAGATGGTATCTTTGTCTGTTGTCTCCTGTGCTGATTGTAACTTGTTATTTATTGTTATATCAGCAGTAGGCATCGTTCATATACTTATCTGTTCTGTTTGTCGTTCGATGTTTGTGTTTGCTTGTATCAATCCTATTTTCCTATGTTGTGTTTGCCATTTGATATTTTTGTATCAATTCCATTCACATCTGTTCTGTTTGTCGTTTGATCTTTGTGTTTGCTTGTATCAATCCTATTTTCCTATGTTGTGTTTGCCATTTGATATTTGTGTATCAATTCCATTCACATCTGTTCTGTTTACCGCTTGATCTGTCTGTTTGCTTGTATCAGTTATTTTACCTCGCTTCTGTCAACCATCTTCAGAGTCCTTCTCCAGATTCCAAGTCCTGTACTTCTAGACAAATGTTGCTAGATACAATATGTTTCTACCGACATACTTTCCTGTATTTCACTATCTCCCTTTGTAGTTTTCATATTTTCTTGTTTGTCTCTTTCCTTTCTTTAAAAAAATATATTCTGTTTTGCTTTCTCGCTGTTCTAGTTTTTTTCCTTATTTCTAGTTTTTTCTTCTATTTAGGGTAGGATAGGTGTGTGAAATAGGTGTGTGAAATAGGTGTGTATGTTATGTGTGCAAGATAGTTATGTAGGGTAAGTATGCAGGATAGGATATGTGTGTAGGGCGTGTGTGTAGGCTATGTGTGCAGATATGTGTGTAGGGTAGGTGTGTAGGATATGTGTGTAGGGTAGGTGTGTAGGATTTGTGTGTAGGATATGTGTGTAGGATTTGTGTGTAGGATATATATTTTGGATATGTGTGTGTGATATGTGTGCGGGATATGTGTGTAGGTCATGTCGTGTAATGTTTGTGGGGGTCTGTCCATAAATTATATCAACTAATTTGTCTCAGTTTTTGACCACAACGCCCTTCTCATCAACTGTGAAGAATTCAGGACCCCCCCCCCCCCACGCAATTAAAGGCAACTTTGTTTTATTCCAACCATCCCTAACAATTTTTGACCAGATAACGTAAACATTACTTTTGAGTTTTTCCGATTTTAACAAAATTGTCTATTGTGCAGCAAAATATATTTCTAATTAAAACCATTTAATTGGTGTATTATACGTTATTATTGATGTCAACTTTTCTCAACCCTCCTCCCCCAGTAAATCAATTGCTACACGCTAACTGTGGATGAAATTTATGGACAGTTAATCTTTGCTGAGTTAGGGGAGGTAACGAAAGCTGGGAAGGGAACTGGTCACCCCCACCTAATAGTTGCTGCGGCTTAGTACAGCAGTTTGCTGCCATGGACCTACTTTTACCTTACTCTTTGCGGTGTCAGACAATTCAAAAGAGTTGTACTCCTTTCCTCTTCCGTTTTCTCCTATTCATCACAATTTCTTACCTCAAATTGTTATGTTTATTATCCTAAACAATTGAATTTATCTTTCCTGAAACTGTTATGTTTATTTTCCTAAATAATTGAATTTATCTTTCCTCAAATTGTTATTTTTATTATCCTAAACAACTGAATTTATCTTTCCTGAAACTGTTATGTTTATTTTCCTAAACAATTGAATTTATCTTTCCTCAAATTGTTATGTTTATTTTCCTAAATAATTGAATTTATCTTTCCTCAAATTGTTATTTTTATTATCCTAAATACTGAATTTATCTTTCCTGAAACTGTTATGTTTATTTTCCTAAACAATTGAATTTATCTTTCCTGAAATTGTTATGTTTATTATCCTAAACAACTGAATTTATCTTTCCTCACATTGTTTTGTTTATTATCCTAAACAACTGAATATTTCGTTCTTTAGCAGGCAAAGATAAGTTCCGAATTCTGTGTTTTGGTAATTGTAGAGAGTTGTTTGTGACTATTGTGTTGCCTGGCAACGGATTTTTCTGTGTTTCCGTATATGTTTAGACGCCAGCCGTGGCTCTCGATAAAACAGACCTTCCAGCTGAATTAATTTGGGCCCTGTTTGTTACGTTTTTAATAATTGTCTCACATTAAAATAGTCGATGTTTACATACTTGGGGTCTCATGCCAAAAATAGCCAAAGCCAACCAATAGATTTCTACCGTTTAGAGAACGTTCCCAATTAACTATTATTATATTCTTAGGTACGACTAAGACATCGAATTATATCGATAGTAGATTGTGCACGATCGACATTCGAAATAGGAGAGAATCTGGTTGAGCTGGGAGTTGTGGGCGTGCCCACTAATTTCTCTACCACAATTTATATAACTTAAACACATGACATTTTATTTGTTTCTACCGTTCATTCTGCTGGTCTGCAAATCTGGACATTTTATTTGTTTCTACCGTTCATTCTGCTGGTCTGCAGTTCTGGACATTTTATTTGTTTCTACCGTTCATTCTGCTGGTCTGCAAATCTGGACATTTTCATAATGTTTTCCTTCTTTAATGCTTTATCGCCGTTATGATTTTATTTTTCTACGGTAATGTTGTAATGCATTTAGAAGTAACCTTAAAATTAAGGTTATATCGGCTTACCGGTAGAAAGGGTCTGATTAACTACCTGTGTCAGCGGCTCTCGGATATAAAGAGGTAAATAAAGTATTTAAAATGTTTCCACAGAATACATGTAAAGTGCTTTTTGTCAATACTCTAATGACACCATAAGGAAAATACTGATTTTGCAGTTAAGTCTAATTTAAGAATTATCCTGTTAGTAATATTGTCTGCACCTGGGGCTTTCTCTGTCCTTAATTTTCGGGATGCGATATTCATTTCCTGGTTTGCGTATTCAGTGTCAGACATTGCTACACTTGTCCTGGCGACTTAATGCTGTTTTTAAAAATTGTTTTGAATTGTTATGTCTAGCGGTTTTCTTTGGTAGGTTTTGCTGTCTGTGAAGTTGAATTCGTTTTAAGAGTCTGTTGTTTTTGTTTTCTCGCTGCTGCTAACTGGGAAATTTTCTATATTTTCCAAGTTGTTTTGAGCTGGATTTTGTGTGCCCATTTTTGGAACACTGTGTTGCTGTTTCCTCTATTTTCCAAGTTGCTAAGATTTTTTTAATGTTTATTTGTCGTAAATATTGGGAACATGTGTTGCTGTTTTCTTTATTTTCCAAGTTGTTTTGAATTGGATTTTTTGTTCTTTTTTCAGTAAAACTGTGTTGCTGTTATCCAGTAGCAACGTTTTCTTCCTTCACGTTTCTTGTCATACTCCAGCACACTCTCAGGATATAGATCGGAGAAAGGAATGCATTCTTATATTCTACAGCCTAGTTACGATATCTGAACATTTGAGCATGAAACATCCGACTTTAACATGGCATCTGGGTCAGTTCAGATGGCAACTACAAGCTTTGAAACTTGAGTCAATACATTTTATATTTTTCCATTATTTTTGGTATAATAATTAATCCCCCGTGCACCTAAACATGCACTATTTTGTCCTCTAAGAATAGGACATCCAACTTCACCCCCAAACCTATTTACTCGCCTGTTACGATGTGCATGGCAGATAATAGTGTCGCTGTTATTTGCTTCCTTTCGGGCACTGGAACACACGGACGTATTGTGCTCCATTTGGTCTCCCATGTGAGGAATAACATTTTCCTGATAGTATCCAGCGCTCTACTTTTGAAGATGTTGTGGTCAAAAGTTTCACGATATTGTTTACATAGCCTGGCGCACTTGAGTGTGTTGTGGTTGAATTCTTCTCATGTGCTTTGACTGTGCGAGGGTTTGTTCCTGTGTGGCTCTGTTCTTCCTTTGATCCTTGAGTTTCTAACTTGTACGTTGTATAATTTTCAGGTATATTTGAATGTCCAGGAATTCACTATATAAACAGTTTGATGCCGTGTGCTATGATAAGATGGTCAAGTTCCAGGGCTAGTTGTGAGAGTTCGGTTTTGTCCATCTTCTCTTCCAGAATAGGGGTTCTCAATGGTCAAGTTAAAGAGCTAGTTGTGAGAGCTCTCCACACATGTGCCATCTCCACACATGTACCAATATCACCACACATGTCACAGTATTCCCACACATGTGACAATATTCCCACACATGTACCAATATCACCACACATATGATAGCATCGCCACACATGTCACAGTATTCCCACACATGTGACAATATCCCCACACATGTACCAATATCACCACACATATGATAGCATCACCACACATGTCACAGTATTCCCACACATGTCACAGTATTCTCACACATGTCACAGTATTCCCACACATGTCACAATATCCGCACATATCAATGTAGATAAAAGTAACTCTCATATGACAACAATATTTTCCAGCTTCATTTACCTTTGATAACGGATATGTCGGGTCATTGGCGCAAATAAAACGACGATACAACGCATTTTAATGCTCTAGACTACATTGTGCTGGAAATTTGGTAGGAACATTGTGCTATTACAAGAGACATCTAGCGGGAGTTTGAAATTAATTAGTTTGAACCACGAAGAAGAAGATGAATAGAGAATACATTAGCAACAAACGAATTCCCAGCTTCATTTGACGCTTACAATCCACCTTAACTTGAATTTCTTTTCCGCCGAAGACGGATGTGTCGGGCAATTGGCGCAAATAAAACGGCGGCACAACGCATTTCCATTCTCTGGACTATATCCTGCTGGAAATCTAGTATGTCCATTGTTGCTACAAGAGAGAGAGAGATCAAATAGGAGTTTGAGAATGAACACTGAAGAACTGAAGAAGAAGAATTTCTTTAAGTCATTCTAATTTTCATTCTAACAAATTCGCCTTCATATGAATCAAACATTCTCAGCATTATTAGAAAAAATAACTACCTTCATATAGATTACAAAACCCAGCTTAATATGAATTGAAAACCCAGCTTCATATGGATTGAAACCCAGCTTTATATGGATTATAAACCATCTTTTTATGGATTAAAACATAGCTTCATTTGCATTAAAACCCTGCCTCATATGAATTAAAAACCCAGCTTCATATGAATTAAAACCCCACCTTTATATAAATTAAAAACCCAGCTGCATATAAATTAAAAACCCAGCTTCATATGCATTTGTTAAAACCAGATGTATATAAATGTTACCCAAAAAAAACACATCTCATACAATCATACCAAATTTAAGGTAAAAAGAAAAAAGTGAACTTTCGTTTCACTCAGCTTTAACCTAGAAAAATCTGCCGGCCCCTGTATTGTTGTGAGGTGCGGTGCACAGTGCGAAAGAGTTCAGCGCTCATTATTGTGGCTATTCCTATGCCTGGTAGCCCGTCAGATGTCAAATAATTAACCGGCTCAGATTGAGAAGAACTGAAAGGAATTTTCATGAAACTCTCCTAGAAAACTCTCAACGACTCTCCAGGTTTTTTGCACTCACGCTTAGACTCGCCGCTTTTGGGCCTTACCCCTGGGACGCGTGTCAAAGATTACTCGGTGTTAATGAGAATTTAATGTCCCGGGACAAAATTGGTTGTGAATAGACATTTGAGACATGGGGATGTCTGGGAAAGTTGAGAGAAGTCAAGGGATAGTGTGCATTAGATGTATAATTTTTGTGTGTTGGGGTGTGTGGTAATCTAATGACAGGGTGTGTGATAGTCTAATGTCAGTGTGTGTGGAATAGTCTAATGTCAGTGTCATGTCATGTGACTTATACTCTCCAGAACGTTGTCTTCCCAATGAACTCTCTGAACCCCTCTCTGTCTTGGATGATGCGGCTTGCATTTCCAACGATGTATTCATGTTATATTTAATGTCGTCAGTCCTTCGTCTTCTTGGTCTGCCCTTTCTCCTCCTTCCAGGTACTTTTCCCTCCATTATTTATCTTTCTAAACAGTTATGTGTCTCTTTATATGATCAAACAGGTGTAGTTTTCTTTTTGCTACAAACACTCTGGAATCTTCAATGTGTTTATAATATCTGAGTTTCTCTTATTTTCTTTCCATGATATTCTTAGTATAATATCAGTGTATGCTACTATAATGTCAGGGTGTGATAGTCTAATATCATTGTTTGATAGTATATTGTCAGGGTTCTTGATTCTTGATTAGAAACTAGCTTCACAGCACGTGGTGCATTCCCATAAGTGCTCCGCCCTCTGTTCCAGCAGACATCACAGTTTAAACCAGGTTTTCTGACTTGATGGTGTTCCGAGTCTTATGTTGCCGAAACAGAAGTCGACATCAGAGCACAGCTCTGGCCATCGCATAACGTCAGGTTGTGATAGTCTAACGTCAGGTTGTGATAGTCTAACGGCAGGGTGTGGGATATTCTTATGTCAGTGCGTGTGATAGTCAGATTACTGCACAAGTGGGTGTCTGATTTAAAGAATAAAGTAATTGTGACATATGCAGGAATAAAGTAATTGTGACATATGCAGGAATAAAGTAATTGTGACATATGCAGGAATAAATTAATTGTGACATATGCAGGAATAAAGTAATTGTGACATATAAAAGCTAGACGAGATAGAGCCGAATTGATACTTTGTTTAGGATGAGATAGAGCCGAATTGATCTCCACAACCTCCTTGGTTACATCTTGTAACATGCATGGCAAACCACATTGTCGCTTACTTGCGTTTCCTTATATCTTGTCATCATATTCCCCTAATTCTCCTTAATCATCTCATACGACATACATGAAAAGAAAACAAGTTTATCTAATTTTTCCCACCCTGTACTTAAAGCTCAGCCCCCTGTTCTCACACTGGAGTTCGGCAAGAAGATAATTCTAGAAACCTCCCATCATAGACAAAAGACAATAATATTATCACTTGTAATTCCATACAGATTTAAACCGACAACAAACAAACACACACAAACATATATACACACATACTTATAGAGTTATTGATATACATACTTATATCAACAAGCGATAATGAACCATGATAGATGATAATAGAAATTAAATGCAAACTGCAAAACTAAGAAGCGAAAATTTGCATTCAAATACAATGAAATACAATATTGAAATACAAGCATAGAAATGGACACATAATACAATTCAATATTGGAATACCTCCAAAAACTGGCAGGAACATTGATAAAGCTACTCGTAAACAAGTAGGCTCAGACTTCCGAGACCCACAACGAGGGTTTTTTCTCACGCGTCTTGTATAAAAATGTGAGAATCTGGACAGCTTTGCATTCAAATTGCCAGTTCGTCATACAAAGCTACAAATATTTTTTTTTTCTCTCGGAGAGATGGAATCAATGCTTCGTCATCACTAGGTCAACATAAATGACCTTCACAAATAGATTCCGTTATTTTTTTTTCTAATTCTTTGCGTTTTCTCTACCCGTAAACACCGTAGTAATGAAAGAGTTATTCCACATGTTCTAGGGGAAACTGCATCGAAATCAGATCCATGGTCTATTTGCAATTGTAAATTAATGAATTTTTTAAATTTATTATTCAGTGTTTGTCAAAAGACGTTAGTAGTGATTACAGCTCGTTGTAAGAAGTTAGTAATGATTACAGCTCATTGCAAGAAGTTAGTGATGATTACAGCTCATTGCAAGAAGTTAGTGATGATTACAGCTCGTTGTAAGAAGTTAGTAATGATTACAGCTCGTTGTAAGATGTTAGTAATGATTACAGCTCATTGCAAGAAGTTAGTAATGATTACAGCACATTGCATAGTGAAGCAATAAACTTTTTCCACTTTACTTGTTCACTGACCATCCCTTCAAATTCATCCCAGCTGTGTTCCATCATCTTCACTTCATATTCATCCCAGCTGTGTTCCATCATCTTCACTTCATATTCATCCCAGCTGTGTTCCATCATCTTCACTTCATATTCATCCCAGCTGTGTTCAATCATCTTCACTTCATATTCATCCCAGCTGTGTTCAATCATCTTCACTTCATATTCATCCCAGCTGTGTTCCATCATCTTCACTTCATATTCATCCCAGCTGTGTTCAATCATCTTCACTTCATATTCATCCCAGCTGTGTTCCATCATCTTCACTTCATATTCATCCCAGCTGTGTTCCATCATCTTCACTTCAAATTCATCCCAGCTGTGTTCAATCATCTTCACTTCATATTCATCCCAGCTGTGTTCCATCATCTTCACTTCATATTCATCCCAGCTGTGTTCCATCATCTTCACTTCATATTCATCCCAGCTGTGTTCCATCACCTTCACTTCATAAATGACTGCCAGGTTCACAATTTACGTCGAATTCTTCGGGAAATTTTTGAAAATCTTCATCTCCTTAGTCACCTGAATTTTCTGGCGTAGTAGTCAAGCCGTTTGTCTTTTGTTCAAGAGGTCCCATTTTCAAATCCCTGGCTAGTGACATCTTCTGTACACATGGAATTTGTTTTCTCCAGATCCCTGGGGATTATCGCGTTAATTTACAGAGTTACCTGATTTTAGTTATATTCTCAGCAGTATGCTTGCCGCTTCGCTGAAAGAAAGGGTTAACCCGAATACAATGAAAGCAGTTCTCTGGTCATATTCAACCTATTTAGAGTATTGAACTATAGCCAGTCTTAAACGAAATCAATATTTCGAAGTTGATCCTGTCCGACTCTGTCCCGTTCGAACCCCCCAGAATGAAATTGTGCATCCAGATTCATCATAAATCAATGACAAACTACTGAAGTATGTATATTGCCTAGAAAATACAGCAAAAAAGAAACTTGGGCTGATCCCGAAGATGATACGCTACCAATTATTGTTATTTGAATCCCGGAATAATAGAATCCCGGAATAATAGAATCCCGGAATAATAGAATCCCGGAATAATAGAATCCCGGAATAATAGAATCCCGGGTCTATGTACCTTCTACATATATAAGATCATGTCGGCATTCTGGCAAACATCCTTCAAAAATGTGACTGACCCATTTTAGGTTTCCCGTGATTTTCCTTTCATTCATTCATTTTCCTTTTGCGCTGAAGTTAGCGCATAGGGCAGATGTCAAATCTCTCCAATTCTGTCTGTTTAAAGCTATTCTGTGCAGTTCTTGAATAGTATGAATATTGGTTGCTTTACTTTCTCTAAGTATTGTTCTTCTGAGTGTTTCTTGTGGTCTACCCATGGCTTGAATGAAGAAGAATTGGAATTCTTCTTCTTCTTCTTTCGTTCACTTGAAACATGTCTATATCTGTAATTCTGTCTCCTTAATAAAACTCACTGTCTTTTGTAGTTCATACAGTGTCCCATAGAGCTTTGATTCCAGTGTTGTTTCCTCTGGCCAATATGTCTGCCTCAGCGTTTCATGCTCAGAACACTCTTGAAGTATATGCTTGGTACTCTGTGCTGCATGTCCACATGTACACATGGCCGTGTTGCCAATCTTGAACTTTGTATACATGTGACTGCGGAGTCGGTTGTGTCCTGTTCTGAGACGTAGAATTATAACTTGTTCTGATATGTTCGTAATGTGATTGTCATCTTGTGTTGGTGTTTGTGGCTTTCTTATTGACTTGATCATCTGTTTTTGTCCTGATGGTAGGTGATTGGTATATCTTGTTGGTCTTCGGCAGCACCTTCCTTAGCCAGTTGGTCTGCTTTTTCATTTCCTGGTATTCCACAGTGAGAATTTGAATGAACTGACTTCTGTTACACAAATCGGTCTGGACTTTACGATATTAGTTGATTAATCCAACGATCGACGGAATGACCCAATTTTCCCTTGGAAGTGCACTATTTCATTGCAAATACGATACTTGAGAAGGATGCTTCCGAATGAGCCAGCAGCGCTTGTCGACGGTGTCGATTCAACCCAACAATACACAATACATCCAGCTATAGTTAATACTCTAACCAACACAATCTCACGGGTAAGGATAAATGAATATTGAGAACGGTTTATATGGATCATTCAAGTTTATCCGTACTTTATCACACAGATAATACATATGTCATCTGGATATCAATGGTTGGATTGCCCTGGATAATGAATACATTTGTGGATGTCAATCAGTGAGATCACCTGGATTACTGCCTCGGATATCTCTATTATATTTGAAACTGTTACATGGCATACATTTTTTTTCTTCATATTTTCCTAATTCTAATACGAATCAATCATCCGTCTGTTTTCCTAATTCTAACACGAATCAATCATCCGTCTGTTTTCAACCAATCCTGGCTGCATAGGAGAGCACTAAGCTGCATACCTTTCTCCTTCAATACAATAGAATAGAGGCTGCTTCAGTTAAGATGGGAAGGGAAATTAACGAATATGTCATTTCTTCATTTCTATTAGTTATTTATTCGTTTTCCGTAGTCATTTCTGTTACTCATTTCTTCATTTCTGCTATTCATTTCTTCAATTCTGTTATTCATTTCTTCATTTCTAATAGTTATTTATTTGTTTTGAAGATCTCATATTTTAGTCTTGGTGGTGTCATTTCATCGCTTTGAGTATTATTTCTTACTTTTTGGGGTCTCATTTCTTAGTTTTGGGGGTCTCATTTCTTAGTTTTGGGGGTCTCATTTCTTAGTTTTGGGGGTCTCATTTCTTCGTTTTGAGGTGTCATATATTCGTTTTTGGGAGTGTAATTTCTTAGTTTTCGCTGGATTTCTGTATGATATTGTGAGGGAAAAATTAACTGGTGGCCCACAGAGATTAAGTAAGAGACAAAATATAACAAACAAAACAAAGATAAAGAGAGAGAGAGAGAGAGAGAGAGAGAGTCAACATACTTACGATTTGTGTTAAATAAAGTCAAACTGGATATTTAGCGAGTAATGGGAATATCTAATGTAGACAAGACAATGAAAAATGGAGATAAAAATTGCTGGATGATTTGTGCTCATGGCATGGGAGAATGTCATCGATTTGAGCTATTAACAACACAAGAGAAAGAGAGTTGTGGAGAAATATGGTGGACTACGTCAGTCGACACGACAGTTGATTGATTGATAGGATTATGAGACGAGTTGATCAAGGCTCCAACATGTGCCAGTGAATTAGAGCATACACGCTGCTAATTAAATGTTTAGGATTGCAACTCAAAAAATGTATTGCTGTTTGGAAAAAGCGATGAATGGCTAGAGGTCGTACAAGCAAACGATAGATCACAGGGACAGAAAAAACAGATGATACCCTCATGATATATGAGACATACGGCGTATTACGTCATAGAAACACGTTTATGACATGACATTCATATGGGCAAAAGGGTCAGAGAAGGCGTTCTCAAATCGTGACTTTTTGACAGTAGCTGTTCCATGTAAGACGTCGCTCCTCGTCAATGCGAGAGGATAATTCAAGCTTTCTATTGGTCGTGTCAGTATATTATGTGTCATTAGCCAATGAAAATATCTGAGCAACCTCTCACAGTGACGGCAGGTATACAGCACGAACCTTAGATATATGAGCTTTATAAATTATTAGATATATGAGCTTTAGAAATTATTAGATATATGAGCTTTAGAAATTATTAGATATATGAGCTGTAGAAATTATTAGATATATGAGCTGTAGAAATTATTAGATATATGAGCTGTAGAAATTATTAGATATATGAGCTGTAGAAATTATTAGATATACGAGATTTAGAAATTATTAGATATACGAGATTTAGAAATTATTAGATATATGAGCTTTAGAAATTATTAGATATATGAGCTTTAGAAATTATTAGATATATGAGCTGTAGAAATTATTAGATATACGAGATTTAGAAATTATTAGATATACGAGATTTAGAAATTATTAGATATATGAGCTGTAGAAATTATTAGATATATGAGATTTAGAAATTATTAGATATATGAGCTGTAGAAATTATTAGATATATGAGCTGTAGAAATTATTAGATATATGAGCTTTAGAAATTATTAGATATATGAGCTGTAGAAATTATTAGATATACGAGCTTTAGAAATTATTAGATATATGAGCTGTAGAAATTATTAGATATATGAGCTTTAGAAATTATTAGATATATGAGCTTTAGAAATTATTAGATATACGAGATTTAGAAATTATTAGATATATGAGATTTAGTAACTACTAGATAAAAATGATTCCGAAATTTTTTAGATAGGTAGGATTTCGAAATTATTAGATAGATTACAAAAAAGTGGTAACGTCTCCTATTCTCAACGTAGCCATCAGCCGAGCTTTTTTTGGCTGTAATGATTTTTCTAGGCACTATAAATACGTTCAGTAGTTTGCCATTACTTTCTGAACGGTCCGGATGCACAATTGCCTGTGGCGGGTTTCGAACCAGATACCTTAGCAGTAACAGATCACGTCGCTACATAGATAGGATTCCAATATTATCGGATGATAGGATTTTTCCAGTGTGTTGTGGTAACGAAAGAGAGACCAAAAATAAAGCCATAACATTGTCATGTATTTCGTAAGAGTAGACTAAGCATATTGTCGTGGTGTAGCTGCCTGTCCCATCATACAGTGCGTCAAAGTGAACCAGAAGTCATGCTGGTCATATGTATTAACCCGAAAGGCGTATATATCGCAGGCAAGATGCAAACCACGACACAACACATTCCGTTCCCAGGGCTACATCATTCTAATCTCAGGCGTTTCAGACCGAACGCAGAAACGGAAGAATCCCCAAATCAACAAATGTTAAAACACTTCCGACAGTTCAGGTGGGCCAATGTAATTTTTGTTTAAATTTAATTTTTGCCAATTTCCCAGTAAATCCTATAACGTCCGTCATTTGAACAAACTGATGCGGTTTCCTTGTAGTATAAGGACGCCACTGACATTCGTAATTGATAACAGAAATACGATAAATCCATTAACTCTATCTGGTCTCATTATTTTCTCATTGTTATTACAATATCTCAAATACTAACACAATTCAGAATCCACGTCTAGCTTCGCTTATAGACCAACATTCACACTTCCAGATCAGTCGTTCTTAAAGTATCTTTTGGTGTGGCTCATTTAAGGATACGATTTTGCTGTGACCAACAGCAAACTTAGAAATGATAAACATCAAGTCAGCCGACTGTCTTTCCCAATTGATTTGATACCCCTTTTCTTAGGTTTGTTCGACTTAGCCTGTATCAACCCAAAGTCGGCACGTGTCACATATTTACTGTCTCGATAGCAACCTAACGGCGACACATGTCACATTCGAGTTAGCTATTTGTTGTCAGGGCAAACAGACACACGTGATCATTTTCCGATCTTGATTTTGTAATAGCTAGTTGCTTGATATCCTCCCTGATTTTTTCAGAGGAAATGTAAGACCCCGTAGGTATACTTTATCTGCTCTCTTCATATTTACACATGTCCGATACTTTTCACTGTGGTACATCGCACGATACTTTTGACTATGGTGCATCGCACGACACTTTTGACTATGTTACAGTACTCGATTTTTTCATTATTGTACAGTGCTGATATTGTTCGTGAATTCTTCATGGATGCAGATTCTGACGATGATTTGGTAGGTTTCCGTGCTGTAATAACTATGATTCTTTAATATAATATTATATACGATAATATTAGTGATGTAATTGCTGTCAGTAATTGGTGCGGAAATTGAGGAAAGGAGTTCGTCTGTTGACATGATAGATTAACTTTAAACTGTCATTAATGCGCATTTTTTTTATTGCCCTCAATGTCCGTGCTGGTTGTCCACAAGATAACATTGACACACACAAACAAACAGCATCATCATATCCAGAATCCACGTATCTCTATTGTCTCCGAATTTGAAATCAATAATTCATTGAATAAAATAGTTAATCCAAAAATCAATAATTCATTGAATAAACAAATTAATAAAAAAATCAATAATTCATTGAATAAAATAGTTAATCCAAAAATCAATAATTCATTGAATAAAATAGTTCATCCAAAAATCAATAATTCATTGAATAAAAAAAATTAATCCAAAAATCAATAATTCATTGAATAAAATAGTTAATCCAAAAATAAATAATTCATTGTATAAAATAGTTAATCCAAAAATAAATAATTTATTGAATAAAATACTTACTCCAAAAATAAATCAATAAATAAAATAGTTACTCCAAAAATCAATAACTCATTAAATAAAATAGTTACTCCAAAAATCAATAACTCATTAAATAAAATAGTTACTCCAAAAATGCATACACATTTAAGAACTGTTGGGGATTTAAAAAAATTATTCGATCTTAGGTGGAAATCTCACCACCGTTCTCCGGACAGGGAAACCATTTCACTTTATAGGCAGCTACCGCAGCCTCACTGAAGGCCTCATTTCCACGCAGTAACCTCGACCTCCATGAAGGCCTCATTTCCACGCATCTACCGCAGCCTCACGAAAGAAGGTTTCATTTTCCCAAACGTTCGCAAGTATTTACCATCAGATGGAAAGCAAACGGCACATGTTAAGAACAAGCCTCCCGTCGAATACGGATGTGTCGGGCTATTGGCGTAAATATAACGGCGACATGTTTATGAACTAAATTATGTTAGAAATCTAGAAGGATCATTATCCTACTGCAAGAAAGATTAAGAGAAATTGCAAGAACGACCGCAAAAAATAACTCCTTCATGACACGCAACGCTGTCTACAGATGAAGTGAACTTCTTGACCCCCCATCAGGTAGGGACATCAGGGCTTCAATTATGAAAACTCGATTAGAAACTATCGACTTACATCCGCTGATACTACCCATGCATAAGACGGATCAGCACTCAAAGCTACCACCCGAGCGGGGTATGGAACTGTGATAAAATACCCCAAAATGCACCGAGAAGATCAAATCTACTTCGTTTAAAGATTCATGTCTTCAGTTTATTACAATTTCCTCGCAAATTTTCGCATGTATTCTACATATTTATTGCACGCGATCCGGGATTACTTATGACATGAGGAAAAAAATGAGGGGTCCATAAGTTCACAAGTAACTGATTGTGTACAACGATAACTTCTTTTGATATTTGAATATATATGCAAGATATCACGGCCAAGTGTTTAATTTTGATGTATTACAAATCAATTGCGTCTAACATACACTCGCATGCGTATCACTACCTACCCAGAATGCTATTCGGCTGAGCAGCTGTCTCTGTGATTTAGTATTTCTCCGTCACTGTTTACTAGTCTCTGTTTAAGAATATTCTACCATATTTAAAACTATTGTCTCTGATTTATGAATCTTTGTTCTATGATTCGCCCAACTCGTAACCTCGACTTTAAAAAGAAGTATTTGCTAATGGGAAATTAAAAACTTTTGTACCTTATTTCACTATTCCCCTGATTTTCATCTACTGTGACAGTCGCACACATATTGTGTCACACTGTGTCACACTGTGTCACACTGTGTCACACACAGTAGAATCATAGAGAACAATAAAAATCACAGAAAAAGTTAAATGAGTCTTTAAGAAGGTTTGATTTCCTATTAGTTAGTAGGTCTTATAATGTCGACGATCATGTCGCAACTCATGCTTCAGATTTACTGATTTACTATTTAAGATTTACTCATGATCTATCTCTCACTTTCTGTCGGTCTTTCTGTCTGTATGTTTGTCTGTCTTTCTGTCTGTCTCTCTCTCTCTTTCTGTGTGTCTGTCTTTCTGTCTGTCTGCATTTCTGTGTCTGTCTGTCTGTCTTTCTGACTGCCTGCCTGTCTCTGTCTGTCTGTTTTTCTATCTGTCTGTCTTTATGTCTGTCTGTCTATCTTTCTGTCTATCTTTCTGTCTATCTTTCTGTCTATCTGTCAGTGTCTGTCTTTCTATCTGCTTACCTATCAGTGTTTGTCTGCCTGTCTGTCTGTGTCTGTCTGTGTCTGTCTGTCTGCTTGTATGTCTGTCTGCCTGTCTGTATTTTATTTAAACAAATGTATGTCCTTCATTTACACAATTCATGTCTCTCATTTATATAATTGATGTCTCGGATTGACTAAATTCCTGTTGTATTTCCTCAACACTGTTTTTGAGAAACTAAAAATATGCCTAACATGTCCTGATGACATCCTGATGTAACATGTCCTGTTGACATCCTGTCTAACATGTCCTGATGACATCCTGTCTAACATGCCCTGATGACATCATGTCTAACATGTCCTAATGACATCATGTCTAACATGTCCTAATGACATCCTGATATAACATGTTCTAATGACATCCTGATGTAACATGTCCTGATGACATCCTGATATAACATGTCCTGATGACATCCTCCTGTAATATAACATGTCCTAATGACATCCTGATGTAACATGTCCTGATGACATCCTGTCTAACATGTCCTGATGACATCCTGATATAACATGTCCTAATGACATCCTGATGTAACATGTCCTGATGACATCCTCCTGTAATATAACGTGTCCTCCTTGTAATATGTCAATCTCAGTCTAAGTGCTGTCCATTCTCAGCTCATCATTCTCAGCTCATCATTCTCAGCTCATCATTCTCAGCTCATCATTCTCAGCTCATCATTCTCAGCTCATCATTCGATTGAAAATAAAAACTTCGAACATCAGAACACGAAAATTCGAATATCATTCGATTAGTGCCCAAGATTGACATTAAGCACTGCCACGTCATCACAGAAGCTTTATTAAAGATTATATATTTTTAATACTATAAAAGACTAGTACAAAGTGTTGGTCTCACGTACACAGATGTACACCCCCCCCCTCGAAACCTCGTCAACTCACTGACGGTTAGATGAAACACATATGAGTTTGAATGGCAGTTTATCAATTACTTTTTTCATTCCAAGCAGATGTTTCTGAATGTTAAAGTTGATTTCTTAGATGTTTCTGACTGAATATGACTTTACGTCTGGAACTGAAGTCTATAGCAGGATGTTTGCAGGAAAGTATAGTGATGAAGTATATGGCAGGATGTTTGCAGGAAAGTATAGTGATGAAGTATATGGCAGGATGTTTGCAGGAAAGTATAGTGATGAAGTATATGGCAGGATGTTTGCAGGAAAGTATAGTGATGAAGTATTGCAGGATGTTTGCAAGAAAGTATAGTGATGAAGTATATGGCAGGATGTTTGCAAGAAAGTATAGTGATGAAGTATATGGCAGGATGTTTGCAAGAAAGTATAGTGATGAAGTATATGGCAGGATGTTTGCAAGAAAGTATAGTGATGAAGTATATGGCAGGATGTTTGCAAGAAAGTATAGTGATGAAGTATATGGCAGGATGTTTGCAAGAAAGTATAGTGATGAAGTATATGGCAGGATGTTTGCAGGAAAGTATAGTGATGAAGTATATGGCAGGATGTTTGCAGGAAAGTATAGTGATGAAGTCTATAGCAGGATGTTTGCAGGAAAGTATAGTGATGAAGTATATGGCAGGATGTTTGCAGGAAAGTATAGTGATGAAGTATATGGCAGGATGTTTGCAGGAAAGTATAGTGATGAAGTATATGGCAGGATGTTTGCAGGAAAGTATAGTGATGAAGTATATGGCAGGATGTTTGCAGGAAAGTATAGTGATGAAGTATATGGCAGGATGTTTGCAGGAAAGTATAGTGATGAAGTATATGGCAGGATGTTTGCAGGAAAGTATAGTGATGAAGTATATGGCAGGATGTTTGCAGGAAAGTATAGTGATGAAGTCTATAGCAGGATGTTTGCAGGAAAGTATAGTGATGAAGTATATGGCAGGATGTTTGCAGGAAAGTATAGTGATGAAGTATATGGCAGGATGTTTGCAGGAAAGTATAGTGATGAAGTATATGGCAGGATGTTTGCAAGAAAGTATAGTGATGAAGTATATAGCAGGATGTTTGCAAGAAAGTATAGTGATGAAGTATATGGCAGGATGTTTGCAAGAATGTATAGTGATGAAGTATATGGCAGGATGTTTGCAAGAAAGTATAGTGATGAAGTATATAGCAGGATGTATGCAGGAAAGTATAGTGATGAAGTATATAGCAGGATGTATGCAGGAAAGTATAGTGATGAAGTATATGGCAGGATGTTTGCAGGAAAGTATAGTGATGAAGTATATAGCAGGATGTATGCAGGAAAGTATAGTGATGAAGTATATGGCAGGATGTTTGCAAGAAAGTATAGTGATGAAGTATATGGCAGGATGTTTGCAAGAAAGTATAGTGATGAAGTATATAGCAGGATGTATGCAGGAAAGTATAGTGATGAAGTATATGGCAGGATGTTTGCAGGAAAGTATAGTGATGAAGTATATAGCAGGATGTTTGCAGGAAAGTATAGTGATGAAGTATATAGCAGGATGTTTGCAGGAAAGTATAGTGATGAAGTATATAGCAGGATGTTTGCAGGAAAGTATAGTGATGAAGTATATGGCAGGATGTTTGCAGGAAAGTATAGTGATGAATGGTTTATCTCCAGATCTCAATGCAGATATCTACTATAATAGGACAATTGTTATATACCTACGGCATGCTGAAGACTGAGGCCCGTATTACAAATTCTATTAAACAAATGACGTATTACTTGAAGATATAAATATACACCAAGATCAGAAGAACATGAAAATGTATATTACAGCGTGCGTGCATGGACATCTTGATATTGAAAGTGGCATACTGTGACATCATAAATAAGAGGGTATTTACTTTGGAATTTCCCGTTTTGAATCAATTCTCCTTAATATAGCTAGAAAACTATTCTCCATGATAGTAATATATCAACATGTAACACGTCGTTAAAGGAATACTACAGATATGACAATATTAAGTTGGGGGGGGTGGTCTGTATTTCACTAGAGGTCCAAAGATAACAACGCTCAAAGATGCATCTAAGAAAATTAATTTAATTTGTTGCTCGGAGGTCGAGGTGGCAGGATAGCCTGAACTGCAACCACATTGATTTCTCTAGCTGTACTCTCAACTATCAGCATAACTACTTTGGAGGCAGGCGAAAATTGGAAGAGGGTAATGACGTTCTTCTAATTTCTAGTAAAACACACCCACACACACACACAACGAGTTTTGTAATCTCTAGTAACACATGCTAACACATACACCAAAACACACGACGAGTAAAATCTACTTTCATATCATAATGGCTATACGGTTACAGTCTCAGAACTCTTCATGTGAAAGGGGTCGTTCCTCACCGAAACAGGTTAACTGTCATTTTGTATGCCTTTCCGTTAAAAGTAAAATACGTTGTGATGTTTACAGACTCAATGTCCGCTCTTCAAACTCTAGAATGTGATGTTTACAGACTCAATGTCCGCTCTTCAAACTCTAGAATGTGATGTTTACAGACTCAATGTCCGCTCTTCAAACTCTAGAATGTGATGTTTACAGACTCAATGTCCGCTCTTCAAACTCTAGAATGTGATGTTTACAGACTCAATGTCCGCTCTTCAAACTCTAGAATGTGATGTTTACAGACTCAATGTCCGCTCTTCAAACTCTAGAATGTGATGTTTACAGACTCAATGTCCGCTCTTCAAACTCTAGAATGTGATGGATATTAAAATCCAAATCTAGTTCAAATATATCACCAGCAACATACATCTAATTAAGTCAATATTGTTATGCAATAAATTCATGAACATTGAAACACACCTGGTAGTGACAAGTAGATAGACTAGCAAAGAAGGTAGCAAATGTAACAGTTATATAAACAAACGAGCAGGCATACAGTTAAAATGATGTTGAAATCCGTGAATAAAGAGAATAGGTTGAACAGATGGGAAACCTCGGGAGAGAAATCTAAAATATAAGACAGTCAAAAGTCTTAAAGACATCAACCTCCGTGCAGGAAATATCAGAGTAGCATCATCCGACTTCGTACACAACATGTACAGCTTAACAATCACATGGACATCATACAACCACAACACACTCCAGGTTGTCGGATGTGCACTCATACTTACGAAACTCTCCGCTCTCATCACACACACAAATACATATACATATACACACACAACAAATAGTCACAAGAAAGACCAACGATAATCAAATACGTCACGAACGGGGTCCTAATTAATTCTATGTGAAGGTCTGTATTGGAGATGGCCAAGCCTCCGCCTTATTGAATATCCAGTGCTGGATTATGTTAGAGAAATAGTTTTACCTCCAAGACCAGATAAAAAGAACACCCTATATAAAAATGGTTTTACCTCCAAGACCAGATAAAAAGAACACCCTATATAAAAATGGTTTTACCTCCAAGACCAGATAAATAGACCACCCTATAAAAAAGAAGAAATAATCATCGCCCACAGACACATGCGTATATCACACAAGAGCATTGGCTCAAAGGGAATGAACGCCTGGATCGTAGGATCAGTCAATCATTCAATCATTAGACAAGGAAGTTGTCTGGGCCCGAAATGGAAGTAAAGATTAGCAATACTATTTACCCCAGGAGTCACGAGGAATTCAGATAACATTCCAGAGTAGAAGGTGGAACATCATTAACGTCTACATGGGAAATAACTCCCATATTAAGCCTGACGACTGGGAGTTCATCAGCGAACTTGAGCATCTCCCTGGAGAAATGCTACTGGTTTGTGGAGATTTTAATGCACGAAATGTCTCCTGGGGAAACCCAAACAACAACCATCAAGGACTGGCTTTAAATGAAGCGATACTCGAGACTGATCTAGCTCTTCTGAACTGCATGAGCATGACTAGATTAGCAACCAAAGAAACAGACTCCGATTCCAACATTGACCTCGCACTGATCTCAGGTCATGGAGTGACAGATGCGAGATGGACAGCTCTCAAATATCATGGAAGCGACCATTTGCCATGCGCCATAAGCTTCTCGAAAGGGCGTCATGACAGATTGATCAAGATTCACCACCCTTTTAGATATGCGCGCACAAAAGAATCAGTGTTTAGCAGCTTGAGAAAGAAGGCCTGGGAACGCATGTTGGTGCGACCTAAGATCCAACAGCCCCCATGGTGGAATAAAGAGACAGGCAATATGGCTACTAAAAAAGCAATCGATAAAGGATTGGCAACGCATTAGGAAACAAGCAAACACCACACTCAGTGATAGATTGGAGGTACGGAATGCAATGAAGAAGACAATAGAGTCTTTTAAACAAGTTGCCGAAGTAACAAAGAAGATGTGTTGGAATAAATTCACCGAGGAGGTCACGGCGGACAAAGCATTACACAAGTTTTGGAAACTACATAGGTCAATGAAGCGGAGAACAGAATCGAAACCCAGTACAAGTGTGAGGGACGACACAGGACAGACATTGATATCAGATGATATGAAAGGTAGAGCTTTCTTTGATATATATCTTCAACAAACTAATCAGGGTGACTTAGATCATCGCAAAGAAATGCTGCATATCCTGACATCCATCACGGATTTTAGGGCCAAAGAAGACCAGCTTGCAGATGTTAAAGAAGTGCAACTGGCTATTAAGAATGCATCCGATGGCGCTCCAGGTCCGGATGGAATCAGGTACAGCTTACTCAAGGACATTGAGGAGAATATGCTAGTTAAATAACAGACGATTATAATACGAGTCTGAAAACAGGAGTAGTACCAGAGGAGTGGCTACATAGCTATCTTATACCCGTGCCAAAACCAGGCAAAGATTCTACGGACATAAAAGTTTATCGCATCATCACACTGCAGAATGTATACGGTAAGATTCTGTAACGAATTGTGGCTAGACGCATAACCAGGGAACTAGAGATAAAAGGCGTTCTCCCAAATAACCTAGGGGCATACAGACCTAGACGAGACACAGTCACAAATGCAGCAGTTCTTGCATATGAAGTTTATGAAGGTTTTCAGAACAAAGAAGAATCTGCAGTTGCAGCGATAGACCTGGAAAATGCATACAATAGAGTTAGCTACACCCATCTCATCGACATGCTAAGGGAACAAGATATCCACCCCTGGATCATACGCTGGATAGCAAATGTGCTGATCTGTAGAAATGTCGCGCTGAGGTGTGGATCCTGGACGTCTGAGATCAGAACAATAGCACCTGGTCTGCCACAAGGATCTCCTCTGTCCCCAGTACTGTTTAATGTGTATACATTGAGAATTGCTCAATTGCAAACTCCCAGCAATTGTAGAGTTCTAACATACGCTGACGATATCCTACTATACAACATGGGCAGGAACAGAAGAGATATCGCTGACAGTGTACAGAATGGACTAGATCAATTGTCGATATGGTGCAGAGCATACAACGCTGTGATCAATCCCTCGAAAGCAAAGCTCGTCTGGTACTCCTTAAATAATAATATGGTTAATGACACACTGCCAGCTGTTAGTTGCATGGGCTCATTCATTGAAAGAAAACAGGACCTTAAATATCTTGGGATAATCTTTGATAGATGTCTCTCATTCAACAAGCACGTCACAAATATGATTCAGAAGGCTAGAAAAGGTATCAGTGTTATCTAGGTTATGGCGACCTACGACATGCAGCAATGGGTACTTTTTCTGCTCCTGCAAGTGGTGGTGCTATCTGTAATAGATTATGGCCTCGGCCTACTAACTTTGTCACAGACACAAGTCGATAGATTGGAAAAAGTTCAAAATGAGGCAATGAGAGCGGTACTGGGGTGTACTAGAGATACACCCATCTCTGCTATGAGATTTCTGCTTGATCTCCCCAGCATTAGAGTGCGACATCAAGTAGCACAAGTGAAGTCGTACCTTAAAGTGACATAATACAACCACCACCCATTACACCATCTTCTATATGAGTCAAAGGGAAAACGTATTAAGCGTGGCAGATCATGGATGGCAGAGGCTGAAGACACACTGCGAATAGTATGTGAATTGGAAGAAATAGGAAAGGGCAGTGAATGGGTGGAGGTAGACACTGAGAAGAAATCACTGACTAAAGTAATAATACAACTAGATAAAGCGTGTCAAAAATGGACGGCAGTCAGGGCTCAGGATGCAGTGCAAGAACTCGCCCAACTACACTCGAAACCACAAGACATAATTATATACACAGATGGATCTGTTAGCAGAAACACAAATAAAAGCGGTTGGGGTTTTGTTGCCTACAGAAATGGCGTGAAGTTGGTTGAGAAATCTTCAGCATATTCTACTGTCACATCGAGCATGAGGATGGAGATAGAGGGAGTTACAGCAGCTCTTAATTGGTTGATAACTGATACATCAACACACGCGGTAATACTCACAGACTCTCAAAGCATGTTGCGCAAAATAGAAAAGTTCATGCTAAGAAAAGAATTGTGGGACTTATTGAACAACTCAGTTGTCCAAAGCATTACATGGATATTCTGCCCTGGTCATGCTGGGGTCAGAGGAAACGAGAGAGCCGACTTATTGGCAGGCAATGCGGCGATAGACGGCACATTGCTGAGAAGAGATAAAGCAGATTTAATGAAGGCAGTAATAAATTCATTTCAAGATGCAGATGATGTCAATGAGGTTGAGAACGTACACATACAGAGAATGTTAGAAATGGGAGTATTCAGAGGTGAGGGGAGGAAAAGTTAGTCTTTTGGAAAGTCCAGAAGATCACACAATCAACACCTGACCGGAACTATGAGTCTACATACACTGGGATGGCTGCTGGAGCGGAGGGTGGAGCACTTATGGGAATGTCCCGCGTGCTGTGAAGCCAGTTTCTAATAAAGAATCAAGAATCACGATGAATTCGTTTTTGTAACAAGCCGAAAGGCGCATATACCATGTTAAGCTATAAACACGACACACGATATTCGTGTTTTGTAGACTACATTCCGCTAGCTCGCAGGAGTATGAGACTGACAAATATAAGAAGAAGAAGAAGAAACAGTAGCTTTCTTTCAAAACGATTTTTTATTCTACTCCACATTTCCATAAGGCCGAGGTTATAATTCTAATCTAGGTACACTATTAAATCAACTGTACCAGGGATTGAATACGTACGTTGGTGTGCAGTCATTTGACTGTATCCAAGCCATTCTTGCTAACATTCCCTACCAAAAGTCAAGCGTTGTGATGCTGTCTGTTTGTGAAAACGTCCGCTCTAGTTACACCAGGTTCTAGTCATGATTGTAACACAAAGTTACAGCGCATGCGCGCACCGATATCCTAACGCAGACGTCAATATTTCGTCCCACGCTCTATAAAAGATATAGCGGAAGCGGAAATCGTATTGTCTGTTAGTCAGCCATGACTAAGGCTCAGAAATGAAGGTTTCGGGTGAGCGAAAAAATCCTGAATACTCGAGAGAAGGAAAAACCCGAGAAAAGTCCTTAAATGTAATATAAATTTGTAATAATAAGTTACAGGAGCAAAGAACTGCCATGTTTCTGAGCGCATAAAACTTCACCTATCTGTCTCTGTAAAAATTTAAGTAAATTCTACATTGCTAACCCTTCTGTACTTCTTAGTTGTCCTTCTAATTGTCAGTTGCTTTTCACGGATTCTTCGCGTGCAGCGATGTTTTCCTCCACTCTACTCAGGACGTCCCAATTGATCTATTCTCTCTTCGCTAGATATTGTCTAGTCTCCCAACTCGCCTCTTCATCTGCGGGCTTCAGCTCTGAACTTTCATATTTATATTTTTAAGTATTATTGTGGGTGTGCCTCAATCACCTTCTTTTTCTATACATGACATTGACATGTTTCAGACTTCTTTTTTTTCTCTAAATTTCGGTTATAATTAGCAACAACCTTAAATCTGATCTTATCTTGGTGTTGGCTTTAGTCATGTCATATTTTATGGCGCTCGTGTGTTGCCGGGGCCCGAAAGGGGAACAAAGAATAACAACACTGTTAACCTTCAACGCATGTCGTAAAACGACTAAGGAAGTTATGGGATGGAGTTCGCTGTCCCATCCCATTTAGGGCCAGTTACTCAAAGCCATGCTGAAGTCGGATGTGTCAGGCCAAATGCGCAGATATCGCAGCAATGATGTAAAACATCACACGACGCATTCCGTTCTCCAGACTACATCCTGCTAATCTGCAGGGGTTTGAGAACGAACGCAGAAGAAGAAGAATATATTATGGTTTCTTCCTCAACAAAATTGTGGAAGTTCTCAAGTGGAGAAGTTATTTAGAGATTTGAACGACCGTTTACTGATCGAAGGGTCAGAGAAGACAGATTTGCGTTACTGTTACTAAGTACAAAATAAGACAGATTTCCGATACTGTTACAAAGCACAAAATAAGACAGATTTGTGATACTGTTACTAAGTACAAAATAAGACAGATTTGCGATACTGTTACTAAGCACAAAATAAGACAGATTTGTGATACTGTTACAAAGCACAAAATAAGACAGATTTGTGATATTGTTACTAAGTACAAAATAAGACAGATTTGTGATATTGTTACTAAGTACAAAATAAGACAGATTTGTGATACTGTACTAAGCACAAAATAATACAGATTTGTGATACTGTTACAAAGCACAAAATAAGACAGATTTGTGATACTGTTACAAAGCACAAAATAAGACAGATTTGTGATATTGTTACTAAGTACAAAATAAGACAGATTTCCGATACTGTACTAAGCACAAAATAAGACAGATTTGTGATACTGTTACAAAGCACAAAATAAGACAGATTTGTGATACTGTTACTAAGTACAAAAGAAGATAGAATCGACTTTTCAACGGAGACGACTTGAACAATAAAAAGATACAAAACAATGTATCGGACAAAACACTTCTAACGTATTCTGTTTTCTGGTATTGTTTTGTAGTTTAAAATTAGATTACGAATACTTTATGGAAGTTTTGTCGCGTCGTGTGTTTCCTTCACCCCTTCATATATTTCATTAATCCATTGTGTTCTGCTGGCGACCCCTATCTGTATTTTCATTGTGTTTAAGTGCTTGGTCTGTCTGTTATACAGAGTTGTGCCGTAATCTTGATATATGCCGGAACCAGGCGAGTTGCTGTCTCTTAACTTTGTCTGACACCGGTGCTGTGTTTACTGGTTTTGTGATATCGTTTCTGATTTTGTCACTCCTTGTTACATTTAGAATTAATCGTAGACATTTCATTTATGTTGCTTGGTTTCCTTGTGCACTTTTGTGTGTTGTTAATCTGAAGGTTTGCAATTGCTAGTGCAATGTTCGTACATTGTTAGCTAACATATGCAAATATTCTACAATATTCGTCACAAGTTCAAAATGTATATCGCAGCGGTTCTCAAACTGTGATACTTATCCTATTTTAATAGAAGGCTTAATCTTAAAGTATTGCACGCCGTAGAGAGTTGAAGCCTTATTGATATGAAACCTCCCATTGAATACGAGACTAAAAGCTGTATAGCTTAGAACTCCCGGGGACTGACAGAAAAGAAAAGAAAAATATGGTCCGCAGGGTGTCCGCAAAATTATTATTAAAGATATATGAACTCTTGACATTTACAGTAAAAATATAAATGCCAATATTGGGGGGGGAGGGGGGTGGTGGGTGTAGGGGTGGAGATCCACGGCAGAAAACGAAGTTTCAAGAGATCATCTGAGGTGACAAATGAAAACCACAGAAAGAAGTCAAATAGTGTAACTTTGAAAGATGAGACTGATGAATCCACATTACTGCATAATTGACGTGGGACCCGGCTGTATACTATAACCTAAAAGTCTAGCATACGTGTACCGTAACTGGAACCCACACAAGCAGTTTTACCCATGTCTAGATTATGTCTAGCATACGTGTACCGTAACTGGAACCCACACAAGCAGTTTTACCCATGTCTAGATTATGTTTAGCATACGTGTACCGTAACTGGAACCCACACAAGCAGTTTTACCGATGTCTAGATTATGTCTAGCATACGTGTACCATAACTGGAACCCACACAAGCAGTTTTACCCATGTCTAGATTATGTTTAGCATTCGCTAATTAGTCGCGCCATAAATCTGCGGTAACTGAATCGGACATCGCGGTAATCTTAGTTGAGAATATGGTGAAACTTTGCTCGAATTTTCTTGTGGTATGCAGACTTGACCGTCAAGTTTCCACTATGCCGTTTGGGTCAAATGGCATGGGCATATTTATCGCCGGAGTAGCAACCGACAGGGAGGTAGATCAAGGCAGGTGAAAGTAAAGACATTGGGTATAGAAAGTAAGATTTCATTCATGAAGTTTTTGATTGTTGATATTTTCGATGGTCATTATTTATATACACGGAGTCTCACGCCAAAAATAGCCAAGACCGACTAAAGAAAATCACGGAAACACAAAAAAAATCAGCCTTCTAGGTCGTGTTTACTTTCTCTACACCTAAGTTTCATGAAGCCTGGTCATGAGCAGATAACTTTTCCGTTACGGAAGGGGGGGGGGGGGGGGTTGTGTGTGGGGGTTTGTTTACCTAACAAAAGGAAAAATAAAAAACCAAAAAATGTTCACTCGTGCGTTTTCGCGGAAAAAATCCTCTATTTATTTTATGAAAAATTTCACGTCGTTGTCCACTTCTACTCCAAGTTTCTTGAACTTAAACTTATGTTCTGATTTGCTTTTGAAAGGGGGGGGGGGGGGGTTGGTTTACAACTAGATAACGGGAGGGGGGTTCCATCAACTTACCCCCCCCCTCCCGTTATCTAGTTATCTAGGGACACGTTTTGAAACGACTGTGCCGTTACTTTCCTATATACACACACGTATATATATATATATATATATATATATATATATATATATATATATATATATATATATATATATATATATATATATATATATATAACGAATATTTGGGGTGCAAAGGGAACGCATTGCTCTAGGCGGACCCAGGGTTAGCAGATAACCAAGATCCCAAATGTACCTCCACGCGGTGCACCCTGGAAACAGAAATACAGCAGCTCGAGCTGATTCTGGCCAAATCATTTGGGGATCGTGTCCGAAAATGTGGAGGTAGCAGATGGAAAGAGATTTGCCTGCACACGGACAGACATATCTCCGACACCACCAGCATCACCACATATAGCGACACTGTCGACATACAGTGAAGCTAGTCAGTCCAGTCCGAACATTGGAGGGGCAGCCAATGTAAAATGCACGTAAAGGTAGATACATGGCGAGAGACATAGATTTCATACCGAGTACAATGAAACAATGAAAGGGCAGAACAGCGCTAGAGGGCAGCGCGAACTGCAAATAGAAAGTGAAAAGTCCCTAGGAAAGGGGGAGCTACAAGCTCCGTCAGCTCGAGACGGGCTTCTAGTTACCTGAGTTCCTTACAGGCAGAGACCCAGACCCATCCACTGGTGTTCGGTAAAGCAAGAAGACCTAACCCAACTCTAAGGTCGAGCCTTCCTAAACCGGAAATATGCTCGCGAAGAGAAAGGGTTCTGTACCCAATGGGCTTAGGCAAGAAAGGGACAACGATGGTAGTCCTGGCCCAACTCTACTGTCAATGTTTCCTATACCGGAAGTACACTTGCAGAGAGAAAGGGTTCCGTACTTGATTCGCTCAGGCACAAAAGGGACAACGATTTAGCCCTGGCCCAACTCTACTGTCAAGTTTTCCTACACCGGAAATACACTTGAAGAGAGAAAGGGTTCAGTACCTGATGGGCTCAGGCGCTATTGGGACAAGGACGCTCAGCTCGAGAACGCCTTGCTCTCAAACGCGTGGTGTGAGACTCGAACTTGGACAAGGGGTACACGTCGGTGAATGACACCTCGGCTAAGAGGGCGAAAGAGCCTGGGTCCAACTCCTCTGTTGAGTTCTTCCCCTTAAGGAACCAGGCTCACGGATGAGAAACGGTTCAGTACCCAATGGGCACAGGCACAGCACGTCCAATTACACGAGGCAAGTTCATAGACAGTGGAACACCTCGTTTGAGTCAGAAAAAAGAGCAAGAAAATCGTCTGGGCGAAGAGTCTCCACTACGCGTGCCTGGAGACAGATATAGAGGCTGTCACAGGCTAAGGGTAGCCCACCCGAATTGTCAAGGCATGCCGAAATCGGATGTGCTAGGCCTACAAGGCGCATAACGGTGGCACAACGTAATCACGCTCCCGGCGGAAATCGCACGGATATCCGTGATGGTTACAATGGAGCGAACGAAAAACAAACAAACATAACGAATATTTGAAGAATTGGAAGCCCTTGTAATTGCACTATGTGAATTTCCACATTCAATAAATTGATAGTTGCACATTCTAAAAAAATAACAAATGGACCTGTCTCCGGCTGAAAGTTGTGTCTCTGGCAACAATGCGGCTTTAAAACTTCAACCCATCAACTACCAATTTGTATACAATAACCAGGTGGTTATGATTTCAAATTACTTTTATTATTTACAAAATAAATAAGATGGTTATGATTTTAACATTACTTTTACTAGGTATAAAATAACCAGATGGTTGTATTTTAAGGCTTTTAATTTCAAATCATGAAAATGGGTACCAGATGGCAAAAGAAAAAGAGTAAGACCAAAGAGAGATTCAGAACAACCATCAAAGTTTTTAAAATCACGTTTATGTAATGTTCTAGTTTTTTATATATCGTTTTATATAATGTTCTAGTTTTTAAAATCTTATTTTATCTAATATTCTGGTTTTTTTAAATCACGTTTATGTAATGTTCTAGTTTCTTATCACGTTTTTTCTAATGTTCTAGTTTTTATGACTTTTTAATCTAGTGTTCTTATTGATCACATTTTATCTGATTTTCTTATTGTTATCACATTGTACTCTAATATGCTCAGGATTTTGATCGTATATTTTTAACCTAATATTCTTGTTGTTTGTATAATGTAATTGGATGTTCGTATTTTTGAAGAATTTTCATGAATATTCCGTTTATTGGTCCAATAATCTGCGATGTTCTAGTTGTTTGTCTAATCTTCATTAATATTTCGCAAGTTTGTAAAATGTTCTTGAATGTTTCGGTTGTTTGTCGCACTTTCTGAGATTTTGGTGACATCGATTTAAGTGCGTTCAATTTGGTTAAAGTATAACAAGTTACTCTTAAGCTGAATAGTAAGTTCAGAATGAAATGAGTATAAAGTTAAGGAAGAAAATGTGAAGTTTAGGGGTATAAAGTTAAGGAAGAAGATGTGAAGTTTAGGGGTATAAAGTTAAGGAAGAAGATGTGAAGTTTAGGGGTATAAAGTTAAGGAAGAACATGTGAAGTTTAGTGGTATACATTTAGGGAAGAACATGTGAAGTTTAGTGGTATACATTTAGGGAAGAAAATGTGAAGTTTAGGAATATAAAGTTAAGAAAGAAAATTTGAAATTTAGTGGTGTAAAGTTAAGGACGAAAATGTCAAGTTTAGTGGCATAAAGTTAACGATGAAAATGTGAAGTTTAGAAAAATAAACTTAAGGAAGAGGATGTAAAGTTTAGTGGTATACAGTTAAGGAATAAAACGTGAAGTTTAGGAGCATAAAGTTAAGGGAGAAAATGTTTATGTGTATTATTAAAAACTTGAGGAAGTGAATGTGAAGTTTAGTGCTAACTAAACTTAGGGGGAAAATGTGGTGTAGTAGTAATAGAATAATAAGGAGAAATGAAGAAAAGAATTTCTGTGAAAGAATGCTGGTTTAATGTGAAGAGTGTAATTTCACGAATTTAAAAAAAAAATATGTTTCTCTGCTACTTTTCTACATTCTCTGCATGTTGAGGCACTATTAGGAAGAAATCTTCATCAAGTAGTTTATCCTTGCACAGCAGGAACTTCCCATCTGTCAGGTTTTATGGTAAAAAGCTTTTAATAAAGTCTTTAGTGTGTCTTTGAAGATCTTCATTTGGCCACCAAGGGAGTGTTTACACTTTTGTATTTTACCGTAAAATATTTTTTGGCGGCTGATTGTCTGGAATACGGACCTGCCTAAAGAGTATGAGATTGTATTAGTATATTGAATAATTATTATAGATTACAGTAGAGTAACTTGCGAACATGTTTATATATGATTAGGTAGCTCTGGGTGGAACAATATGGCCATGAGTCGAAATTAACATCTGAGAAGTTCAATATGAGATTGTTATTTATTGTAGTAAAGTTATCGTAACATTCCAGCCGGTTACCTCACCCTGTTACAGTCAATTTAATCTGTAACTTTCATGTGGTATCCGGGTCGTTTATTCACCAGGCGATCCGTGACAGGCGGTTCTCAAACCTACATTATCTAGGGTGCTGTTGACAACGGTTAAATTATTAACGTTCTTTTAATTCATGTTGTGAATTAACGTTTTCTAAATGGGTTTAGAATTCACTGCATACAATAATTCAGGTGGCTGGATAAGTGGATGGAATAATTCTAGTGGATGGATAAGTGAATGAAATAATTCTGGTGACTGGAATTATGTGATATTTGATGGTGCAATTCTAAGTAGTTTACAGTTAGGATTATGGAAAGTTTAGATGTACATTTATGGAAAGTTTAGAGGTACATTTATGGAAAGCTCCACAATTCAATCTATTTGTTATCTCAATTTATCTGTAAAAGTATTTCAAAGTGAGAGTATCTTGTCCTTAGTGCCCTCAGAAATGTGATAATTGCTTACAAAGATTCTGTGATTCAATATTAACTCTCCTGTATAAAGAAACCCCGAAAGCATTATTTGTATTACTGGCAGGTCGTAAGGGGCTGACAAAGCTGCTTAAAAGATGCAATCACTTGTCATAAAAAGAAACAAACTTTATTTCAATCCCCCCCCCCTAATCCTCTCCCCCCACCACACCAGTCAGTTATCGTGTTACTATTTAAAATTGATAATTGACAAGATGTATACGCTTTTAAAATGGCAGAAAAATGAATTTCTAACACACTTTTATACAACATTTGGTTACTTTGTAAAATTTATAATCAACATTTTATTTGTAAGCAATGTCTACATTACGTCTTCATTGATACTATGTACAAATGTTATCTTTATTGATCCTATGTACCAGCGTTGTCCTATGTACCAGTGTTGTCCTATGTACCAGCGTTGTCCTATGTACCAGTGTTGTCCTATGTACCAGTGTTGTCCTATGTACCAGCGTTGTCCTATGTACCAGTGTTGTCCTATGTACCAGCGTTGTCCTATGTACCAGCGTTGTCCTATGTACCAGTGTTGTCATATGTACCAGCGTTGTCCTATGTACCAGTGTTGTCATATGTACCAGTGTTGTCCTATGTACCAGTGTTGTCATATGTACCAGTGTTGTCCTATGTACCAGTGTTGTCATATGTACCAGCGTTGTCCTATGTACCAGTGTTGTCCTATGTACCAGTGTTGTCCTATGTACCAGCGTTGTCCTATGTACCAGTGTTGTCCTATGTACCAGCGTTGTCCTATGTACCAGCGTTGTCCTATGTACCAGTGTTGTCATATGTACCAGTGTTGTCCTATGTACCAGTGTTGTCATATGTACCAGCGTTGTCCTATGTACCAGTGTTGTCCTATGTACCAGTGTTGTCCTATGTACCAGTGTTGTCATATGTACCAGTGTTGTCCTATGTACCAGTGTTGTCATATGTACCAGCGTTGTCCTATGTACCAGTGTTGTCCTATGTACCAGTGTTGTCCTATGTACCAGCGTTGTCCTATGTACCAGTGTTGTCCTATGTACCAGCGTTGTCCTATGTACCAGTGTTGTCCTATGTACCAGCGTTGTCCTATGTACCAGTGTTGTCCTATGTACCAGTGTTGTCATATGTACCAGTGTTGTCCTATGTACCAGTGTTGTCCTATGTACCAGTGTTGTCCTATGTACCAGTATTGTCCTATGTACAATTGTTATCTTCTTTGCTCTTATCTGCCAGTAGTTCTTAACATCTTTCATGCTTCTACGCCCTCTTCCAAATTTTGTACACGTTTTCATTGTCCATATCCCCCTCGAAAAAAAACCGTTAAATTCCAAGACTGAGGTTTTTAAATTTATTTCAATATATATCTTGTTATATAAATTAAATGATAAATCATTGAAATAGTAATCTTATCTGCGCCCCCTCCCCCACCGATATGCGCCCCCCCCAATTCAATATTTTTTTCTGTGACCCACCTGCAAGTAGCCGTGGGCCAATGTTGATGACCACGGTTATACGCTATCTATTATTCGTGTAGGCCTATTGTTGAAATATTAGCACCACAATATATCAAATCACATCACCATTACAGCTTGGCTTTCGAATCACGAATGAATTCGACTGAGTTAGGTTTGTAAGGCGTGCGTACTAGCCACTCTACCATTAAGACGGCCGTCACTCCATAACAAATAATTTAATTTATGAATCGATAATGACCTTCCATGCAAATAAACTTTAGAATCAGGACATTACAACGCGGCCTTGAATAAAATTTATGCAAGAAACCTGGCTGCCATCTTTGTGTGATCCCGCTTAAATGTGTTTTGGACAAAGATAAAACCTGCACGAACTGTGGTTATACAGCCATAACGTTTCGACAGCCCATTAAACCGTATATCTTCCCAATGAAAACGTTTAGAGCCATTCCTGTATTGGGGTTGCTCCAAGCATTGAACGTTTATGAATGTCAGGCAAGGAGATCTCTTTAGAATGTTATGTTCCGGTGACGAGACTCGGCGACAAAAATTTTAATGATCAGCGTTTGGCCAACTTTTTTTTTAGTTCTGGAAAATCGATGGGCATGAATGTTGTAAATGATCTTCAGTCCTACGACTTAGTGATTGTAAACTAGAAACGTCCTTGCGATGGTCACTTTAATCTATTCTATCTATTGTCTTTCCCCAGGTGGTTTGTGATCCAATCTTGCCGTTAAGCGTAGGGCTGATTGGAGCTCAAGCGTGCGTTTCAAAGCCAGATGTGTGACCTCGGCTGTGCTATGACCGTGTCTGTTCAGGATGCCCTGGCGTTTTCTATCCATCTTTTCCGTGGTCTTCTTCTGGCTTTGTACCCTGATCTCATTTGGTTAAATGCATGCACGAGCAACTTGTCGTTGTGCATTCTTATAATGTGGCCAAACCCCTTGATCTGCTGCCTTTCTATGTAATATGTGCAAGATATTATACCTATTCTTTCCCTGATGTCTTCATTTCGTAATCTATCGAGCCTGGTGACCTCTGCAGCTTTCCTCCAGCATTTCATCTCCCATGTCACTCTAATACTTGTACAAATAGATAATATATCCACTTCTACAACAGATACACAATCTATCAACTTCTAAAGTGCTACAAAAATGAAATCCATCAATCCTTACAGTGCTACAAATATATCATGTATAAACTGCTACAGTGCTACAAGCGATTACAGCAGATGGATGAAGTTCAACATAAATAAGAAGCAGAATAGGGCAGACAAAAACAACATTCAGAAAAAGGAAAAGCATGTAACAATAATTGTGGGTGTTAGCAGACAATAACAAGACTAGCCGGTTAGTGTTTGTGTCTGCAGGTCGTGTTCAATTACAGTTTGATTTCAACTGCAGATGTTTTTTTTTGTAAAATGTTTTTATTTAATTTGAGAGAATCCACCTCATATCCGACATACATCTTTTCTTTATCTTCTCATAGGCGGCACACTTGTCATAGGCGGCGCACTTGTCAGTTGAGCGCCGCATTGTGCATCGCATCTATACAAGACAAATGATCTGACTGCCGTTTCAACAATCTCATGCACGGAAAATAAAAACATAATTTAAAATTGTGATTGGTGAAGTGATAAACGTAAAAAAAAACCAATAAAAAAACTCAGAGAAAGCGCTTTTAATGTAATTCTTTTTTAAGCACTTAACTTATCAACTGTTGTGGAAAATTTAAGTGGCGACGAATTATAAGCACTGCATTTTAATTTGTATGTCTTGCACCCAAATTATGTGATTTGATGTCGCGGTAGTTTAGTGCACCGGCTTCTTAGTCGGGTGGTCCAGGTTTCGATTGAAAGTTCTACCGGAGAAGGTCTTAGACCACCAATGGCGTATAGGTGGAGCGACAGTAAAGAAATGGGTACCAGATTTTCTGGGACAGTAATGCGAACCATGTAAATTGCTAGGTATATTGTTGGCTGAAGAAGAGAACGGTTTATTCTTCTTCTTCTGCGATCAGTTTATCTTATATGCTCAGAAGTCTATACAGGAAGTTGGCAGCCTCCATGAACTCAGGCGTCAGCTGGGGGTCCTGACGGTTGCCCCACAGCTTCACCTTCTGTTCTGTTTCTTTGTGTCACACTTTAGTTCTCATGTCATAGAAGAGTGGACATATCTTCAAAATATGTTCTTGAGTCTGGGAACTCTTTGGACATGCGCATTGGTCGGTGTGGACAGCCTTTTTTTTGGAGATGTGCTTGCAGTCTGGTGTCCTCTGCGGGGTCTAAAAACCTTGGTTTGATGTGACCTGCTCAGTTTTAGGATTGGTCCTTTGAAAAGTTGTTGCCTGTTCCCTGACTCCATGTGTGTTTGTATTTTCTTTTGATGATATTCTTTGCTTCTGTCGGTAATATTCTGTGGTGAAATTGTTCCTTTTCTGCACCTGCTTCTGCCATTCTGTCAGCTGCCTTATTTCCTGCAATTCCACAGTGTGCATGGATCTACTGTAGCACAACTTTATTGTTAGCAGACAGTTGATTAAAATGTTCTACAGTTGTTTTTGTTAGGAGATCTTTATGTTCATTTTGGATGGTATGGAGTACTGTCATGCAGTCACACAAGAAGATTGTATTAACTCCTTTGAGTCTCTGTTTCTCTAGATTCTTTTATGTTTCTAAGATTGCTTGTAGCTCTGCCCTGTAGTTCGTTGATAATTTGTCAGTTTTGATTGAGAGTTATAGTTTTGGGGTGTTTGAGATGAGTATTAGTATCCCAACTTCTCCTTTCTTTACTGCACCCTCTGATGATCCATCTGTGAAGACATGAATCCACTGTGAGGTAGGGTATTGGGTGTCTAGGTGATCAAGTGTTATGCCTTAAGGGCAGTAGGGATTTCCATAGTTTTGCTCTCAATATACGTTTCGCAGTATATATGGGTGAGGTGTATGCAATGTTGTAATATGCTTCTAGCTTCTTCTTCTTCTTCTGCGTTCGTTCTCAAACTCCTGCAGATTAGCAGGATGTAGTCCGGAGAACGGAATGCGTTATGTCATGGTTTACAGCATTGCTGCGATATCTGAGCCTTTCGGTCTAACACATCCGACTTCAGCATGGCTTTGGGTCACTGACCCTATATGGGATGGGACAGCCAACTCCATACCATAACCTCCTTAGTCGCCTTTTACGACATGCGTGGAAGGTAAACAGTGTTGCTATTCTTTGCTCCCCTTTCGGGCTCCGGCACACACGGGCGATATGCTTCTAGCTATTCGCATTCATCCAGATTGTTGCTGGTTGCCTCTTCATTGACTTTCATAAATTTTTTTGATAGGTGATTGCAACTTCGTATTTTGAGTCGGTGTTTATGTTGGTGAGTACGGTTTGATCATAGATTATCATATGTGCAGACAACATGCACGCAGGAATCATGTCTTGTATCATCATATATACGGTACTCTATTTGATTTCTCCCATACAGTGGAAATTCGATTATCCGAATCCCAAATAACCGAACCCCCAATTATCCGAATCGAATTTGGGTGAAATAATTTTAGAGCGAAAGCGTTGGCCAACGAAGTAGAGATGCCCTAGGGCAGTGCGCACGTGCCGTTACTATATAATTTATTTGCAATACATAGTTGCTAACACATTACTGTACTTTTATCAATAAAATTCTGATCATTTCAATGTATGATTGTATGTATGCACAATGCGTTGCTTCATTCCTGGACGATATCCAATTATCCGAATTTCCGATTATCCGAATCGACAAGATCCCAATTAAGTCGGATACTTGGATTGCTATAGTACTTATATCTCTGGGGGTCGTGGTGAGTGGATTATCAGAACCGCGACACCTCTGATATTTTTTGGTGTTTTAAAGCTCTGATATAACGAAATTGGACTACCATCCGCGGTTGAATGTAGAGTGTCTCACAATAGGAGGTGGTTTTCATTTAACCAAACAATATTTGTCATTGGTTTTCATTTGGTTGTAGACACAAGGCCAACATAGACTGACAATTGAACATCACGGGAAAAGTCAAATTGCGTTATTTTAGAAGGACAATTCTTAATGAGTTATTTGGACTGCTTAATAGTCCATAATAGTCGATAATAGTCATTGTCGAGGAACAAGAGTGAAATGATCACGTGAACGATCCAGAATATTCTGCCGTTAACTTAGATTACCACTGTATTTATCGATATGGCTGAATGACTTGAGATGGTATCAACTTTGTCTATTTATCGATATGGTTGAATGACTTGAGAAGGTAGCGACTTTGTCTATTTATCGATATGGTTGAATGACTTGAGAAGGTAGCGACTTTGTCTATTCATCGATATTATTTCATAGCTTGAGAAAGGAACTACTTTCTATATTAAACAGTATGGCTGCATGGCTTGAACAGTGACTTACTATGCTCTACTTGGTAATATTATATTATGTATACTTATTATTTACATGTATTTATGATTTTCTTGCTCCAGGTTGTTCAACACAGAAAAAATCAAAGTTCTGGATGGTGGATCAAGGTTAAGGCTGTCAAACATTACAGGAGCAGACAATGGCGTGTACTCATGCAGGGCAGAAAATATGGCTGGAGCGGTGGACAGCACGGAGAATTTTTTCCTTAACGTCCGAGGTAAGAATTTGTCCTGACATAAAAACTTTACAATTAGTTTTTAATTAATTCCTAATGCTTATACAAATAGTTTATCTGACAAGACACCAGATGTCATGTTAATTCCTAATGCTTATACAAATAGTTTGTCTGACAAGAGACCAGATGTCATATTAATTCCTAATTCTTATACAAATAGTTTGTTTGACAAAACTCCAGAGGCTACGTTTGGCAAGACACCAGAGGCCAGGTTAATTTATTCATTAAAACAACAAGCATATATATACCCAGCTTCGAATTTACGGTGGTGAAACATGGACACTTTATTTATCTATCTATTGTCGGTTTTCTTCTTTTGCTCTAAGGCGTCGCAGGATTGAATGACAATTGGTTTTTGGGCTACGACACGTTAGGTCACTTCATATGCAGTAATATTGAAACGTCTCACAATGTTGGTAACTCCTTCAGTCCACTTTCTTCTTGGTCTTCCTCTGTATCTCCCTTTCTAAATGTTCTTGTTGCATGCTCTTGCCGCTGTTCAATAATGGTTCATTTTCGTTAAATAACCGAATAATATCAGTCCATGTTTTTCAACATATTTGACCACAGACGTTGTTGTTCCAACAGTTCTTGTAATCTCTTTAATTTCTCACATGATCTCTTCTTGTTCTGTTTACTGCTTTTCTTAGACATCTCACTTTACACGTAGCAAGTTTTCTCTCTTGTTATTTATTTAGTGTCCATGTCTGACATTGATAACACAATGTTGGTATAAAGAGTGAATGTATGATTTGCCATGATTTCCATCGCGATAGATAGGACATTTTATAATGCAGGTTCGAACAGATGTGCTTCTTTAGAAAATAGATGCTTCCGAAGGATATTACGAATACAATAAACAGGACAAACAAAAACGAATCAAGAAGCTCAACAAACATTGCAACTGGAAATATACTTAACTCCTAAGTAACGTTATAAGAACATTTTTTTCTCTTATAAAGAAACATCTAGTTGGAGCGTTAAAATCTCAAACAGCATTGTGTTTCTACAACAATAAGAAGAAAACGTTGAACTTATATCAGACATGTGCTTAGAATGAATGAAAACAGACTGCCACTACGTGCATTAAGATTGACATCAGATGGCAAAACAAGAGAAAGATCAAGAGAGACTCAATAATACAACTATCACAGAGTAAAGGAGGTATGACTATGGGTCTCAAAAACATGCACAAATTACACACAGTAGCATTACAGTGCTTGTTTCTACTACATCGTATTCGGCGCTGAAGGAACATAAATAGATAGATTGGTCGATAGGTAGGTAGGTAGTTAAGTAGATAGGTAGGTAGATATTTAAGTAGATATAGACTGACAAATATAAAGAGACATAACCACATTATGGAACTAGTAACGGAAAGCATGATTGCTGACAACAGGAAAAAATGACTGCCCAAGTCGAGAATGGACACATTTCAAGTCTGTCAGCTCGCCCAGAATATACGTAATGATAAAAGTATCAAAAACACAAAGTTTTATATATATATATATATATATATATATATAATCAAACATGTGAAGAGGCATTCTTCAATGACAAAAGATGTTCTTCAAGGTACGGAGGAGATGGAAGAAGATGAGGTTAAACATGTTATAGTTAGATTCTGGGATATAACATGTTATAGTTAGATTCTGGGATATAACATGTTGTAGTCAGATCCTTTTTTTATAACATGTTATAGTTAGATTCTGGGACATAACATGCTATGACAGGTGAATAGTTATGTATTGAGTAACTCATGATAAAGAAGAGAGGACAGGAAGAAGATAAATCAATTTGAATAAGGATCTATCAGAGAGGATATATCACTCTGAAAGATGGCATACCATTAGGAGAGAAGGAAATTTTACCATTTTACCTAATTTTACCTAACAATTTTACCTAATTTTACCATTAGGAAAAAGGATATGCCACTATGAGAGAGGATATACCACTTTTAGAAATGATATACAAATAGGAGAGAGGATATACCACTAGGACAGGGGATATACCGTTAGGACAGAGCTATACTAACAGGAGAGATGACATAGGGAAGAGGATATACCACTCTGAGAGAGGATATACCATTAGTAGAGAAGATATATATCACTATGAGAGAGGACATACTACTAGAAGAGAGGACATACTACTAGAAAAGAGGACATACTACTAGAAGAGAGGACATACTACTAGAAAAGAGGACATACTACGAGAAAAGAGGACATACTACTAGAATAAAGGACACACTACTAGAAGAGAGGGCATACTACTAGAAAAGAGGACATAATACTAGAAGAAAGGACATACTACTAGAAGAGAGGGCATACTACTAGAAGAGAGGACATACTACTAGAAAAGAGGACATACTACTAGAAAAGAGGACATACTACTAGAAGAAAGGACATACTACTAGAAGAGAGGGCATACTACTAGAAGAGAGGACATACTACTAGAAAAGAGGACATACTACTAGAAAAGAGGACATACTACTAGAAGAAAGGACATACTACTAGAAGAGAGGACATACTACTAGAAGAGAGGACATACTACTAGAAGTGAGGACATACTACTAGAAGAGAGGACATACTACTAGAAAAGAGGACATACTACTCTGAGAGAGCAAGATAGCAAGAGTGAAGACAATGCGGTCTCGATGAGAGAAAACATCACTGGTGGCAAATGATGGTGCAGAGGTGTGGATCAAAGTGAAGCCAATGAAAAAATACCAAAAATTAAAGATTGAGTTAAAACACTTATCCACAAACATCCGTAGTCTATATAATACTTATCCATGACAATCATAGCGCATATTACATCTGGGTCGATGTTTTTCTATGGTAAACTTTCGAAATTTCTAATTTCCTTTTAATTTCAGAAATAACACACAAAAATATTTTAAAAATGATAGAAAATAGACTCCATGCAACACAACAACGTACCTCTATTCGCGTAAAATTCTAAATGCAACTATTTGTGAGCAGGATTCTTGTGTATTTTATTGTTGGTAAAATTATATATATATATATATATGGAGAGAGAGAGAGAGATAGAGAGAAAGAGAGAGAGAGAAAGAGAGAGAGAGAAGGGAGAAAGACATCATATTCAAATGCTAAATGTATCTGGCCCACATGTTTATGTTATAAAAACCGTGACCCATTTAGAAATGGCACATAAGAATCGTGACCCATTTAGAAATGGCACATTTTTAATCAATAATTTGAAACATTGATTATTGAAAAACTAGTATGCCGTATCGTAAATCCTGGACAATTTTGATTGTTTTGGCCTTCTTGACCCCACGCGTACTCCTTCCCATCCGATTTGGGTGAAATATTGTCCATTTAAGAAAAAATTTGTGAATGCAAAGTTTGAAAAAATAATTCTAAATCAAATCAGAGAAGCCATCGAAGGTTGCACACGATTCTGTTGGCATGTCGATTCTCTCCAATTATGTTGGACTCAGAACTCAGTTCTCAGAGTTCTGATCATCAGAGCTATTCATTTTCCTGTCGAGGAAACTCTGTGTAGAGCCCAAATTAAGGCATGCATGAAGATCCATAATTAAAATAAAGAGAAACTTTGTAAGGGCAAGCATGACCCCATGTCTGCGACCCAAATTCTGCTTTCGTCTTTTCAGTGATTGGATTCAAAATCACGTGATTACTCATTTCTGTCTTCGTTCAATGACAGGAACTGGAAACTGTTTATGCCAATGAAAATGAAACATCAAATTTTGCTACAACTAATTTTTCAGTTCATGGTCATGTCGTACTAAATACTAAAACAGAGCAACTCCATTTTCATTTTCTAATTTAGAAGGAAGATTTAAAAAAAAAAGAATGACTATAATAAACTGTACACATATGATTATATTAGGAAAGCTATAGGCCACTAGATTCATATCATCCGTCCGTATATTCCATTATGTATCAAGTTACTGAATATCATCCGTCCATATATTCCATTATGTATCAAGTTACTGAATATCATCCGTCCATATATTCCAATATGTATCAAGTTACTGAATATCATCCATCCATATATTCCAATATGTATCAAGTTACTGAATATCATCCATCCATATATTCCATTATGTATCAAGTTACTGGATATCATCCGTCCGTATATTCCATTATGTATCAAGTTACTGAATATCATCCATCCATATATTCCATTATGTATCAAGTTACTGAATATCATCCGTCCATATATTCCATTATGTATCAAGTTACTGAATATCATCCATCCATATATTCCATTATGTATCAAGTTACTGAAACCAGCACTACATATTTGAGGACTGCAAATACCCGCTGGTTAAAAATAAAATAAATCAGAAATTATGCAACAGTTCAATAATGTTCAGTATCTAAATGCTCAATATCTAAATACCTAAAAAAGTGGACCAGTAATGCAGTAGTGGGATGTAAATAAATCCCCCCTTTGCCCCTTTGTAAACAACTAGTAAACCATTAAGCCTCCCCTCCCTCCTAACCCCCCCCCCCGATTAATTATGTCTAAATAAATCCATCTTCCAATCTTTCATTATAAAAAAATATATTTTTGATCAGAAACAGTGCAAAAATGAGCTATATTTTTTTCAATTTGCACAATTTAATTGATATAAAAACAACTGTTTTGTTGACGTCAACTTTTGTCAAACAAACTCTTATCAACTATCAAAATTTTCTTGAGGACCTCCCCCCCCCCCCCCCATAATGTTGACGTAATGTATAGACAGCCCCCCTAGCAGGCATATTTCCATACGATAGTGATATTGTTGTGATATAATAAATATAGTATACGAATCATGACAATGATGGATGTGACTGACAAAACTAATCTGAGCCACCTAGAGTCTTCTATGGTATGTACAAGGAATCACAGACATACACTTCTACCATCGTGTGTACTGTTGCGTGTCTTCTTAGATATGCAGTCCTTAAACTAACTACTGTCCCTTTCTCCTTTGTCTTTATACCATTCCTGATTTGTCCCTCAGTACAACACTATTCACGAAATCATGTTCCCACGATTCCATACTCATGTTTATATCATGAGTATCGTATTTGCACACATTTTTGTACAGAAGTAGATTTGTACCAAAGTATATTTGCACCGAAGTATATTGTACCGAAATATATTTGTACCGAAGTATATTTGTACCGAAGTAGATTTGCACCGAAGTAGATTTGTACCGAAGTATATTTGTACCGAAGTAGATTTGTACCGAAGTATATTTGTACCGAAGTATATTTGTACCGAAGTAGAGACCGATCTTGAGATCTCGTTTCAGACTGTAACTCTCCATAAAGTAGATCATTTAATATTCTTCCATTTTTTATTCTCCTGTAGTATTTCCATCTGTATCTGCGCAGATTAGGCATAGAAAAACCATGTTCTTCTTGTCGGTTATGTTCACTACATCAGTACCATGTTGTTCTTGACTGTTCTGTTCACTACACCAGTACCATGTTGTTCTTGACTGTTCTGTTCACTACACCAGTACCATGTTGTTCTTGCCGGTTATGTTCACTACACCAGTACCATGTTGTTCTTGACTGTTCTGTTCACTACACCAGTACCATGTTGTTCTTGACTGTTCTGTTCACTACACCAGTACCATGTTGTTCTTGACTGTTCTGTTCACTACATCAGTACCATGTTCTTCTTGACTGTTCTGTTCACTACACCAGTACCATGTTCTTCTTGACTGTTCTGTTCACTACATCAGTGATGGTAACTATCATTCCACTTAACTCCAAGAATTCTAAGTAGGCATCTCGTATGAAAACTGTTTAAGTCTCTCTTGAAACATATAGGTTGTCCATGTTTCACTGTCGTAGAGGAGGCTGCTGAAAACAGAAGCCTGGTAAACTAGGAGTTTAGCTTTTATTGCTAGTTTTCTCTTTCTCCCCCCCCCCCCCACCTTTAACCTTGTCTATTAGAATGTTCATTGTAGTAGATGCCTGAACAACCATGATGTTTATTTCTTGATCCAGGGATAATTTATTGTTGACTGAGGAACCTAGATATGTAATCAGCAATCTCTAGTTCATAACCATCGATGTCAAATTGTGATTGATTGATAACAGCCGGCGTCATCATAACCATCGATGTCAAATTCTGATTGCTTGATAACAGCCGGCGTCATCGTTTTTGTCGTCTTTGTGCTCATTGCTAGTCCAACAAAAAAAAACGCACGATAAATCGCATAAAACGCATCAGAAATAACAACGCTTAAAATTCTATCAGCAATGATTGTATTAACTAATCATGCAGCCCTACATATGTATCGATTTTATCGATTTTATCAATACAATCATACTTGATCGTGCCATTTTGTGTAATCATTGGCACATTTATTTAGTTTATAAATACAGACATATTTATTTAGTTTACAATTATGGACATTTATTGAATTTATAATACGGACATATTTATTTAAGTTATAAATACTGAAATATTTATTTAATTTATAAATACGGACATATTTATTTAATTTATAAATACGGACATTTATTTAATTTATAAATACGGATATATGTATTTAATTTATACATACGGACATATTTATTTAATTTATAAATACGGACATATTTATGTAGTTTATAAATACGGATATATTTATTTAATTTATTAATACGGATATATTTATTTAATTTATAAATACGGACATATTTATGTAGTTTATAAATACGGATATATTTATTTAATTTATTAATACGGATATATTTATTTAATTTATTAATACGGACATGTTTATTTAATTTATAAATACGGACATTTATTTAATTTATAAATACGGATATATGTATTTAATTTATACATACGGACATATTTATGTAGTTTATAAATACGGATATATTTATTTAATTTATTAATACGGATATATTTATTTAATTTATTAATACGGACATATTTATATAGTTTGCAAATACGGACATGTTGATATAGTTTATAAATAAGACATATTTATATAGTTTTTAAATAGGTCATATTTATATAGTTTATAAATATGGGCATATTTATGCAGTTTATAAATACTGACATATTTACATACTCGAAAACATATTCGAAAATTTACGCTTTACAAATACGGTAATTTATATACTTTATAAATACGGAAAAATGTATATACCTTATAATTACGGACGAATTTGTATACTTTATAAATACGAAAACAATGATTATAGTTTACAAATGCAGGCATACCCACAAGTATATGTAGAAACGTCTAGAAACTATTTTTTTGGACAAAGGAAATATCAACCGACAACGAGAACTAGTTAAAAATGCCATAGGTGCGTACATTATCAATAGTTAAGTGCAGGATTGCCTCGTCTTCAGAATTGAATAATGATGATGCCCCTGTAAATGTCAGGAGTGAGCTGTGATGTCTGTGTAAGACGACCGCATTGAGGACATTTACTTAGTGTTTAGATGTGAAATGTCGTTCTTGGAAATGTTTAGATGTGAAATGTCGTTCTTGGAAATGTTTAGATGTGAAATGTCGTTCTTGGAAATGTTTAGATGTGAAATGTCGTTCTTGGAAATGTTTAGATGTGAAATGTCGTTCTTGGAAATGTTTAGATGTGAAATGTCGTTATTGGAAATGTTTAGATGTGAAATGTCGTTCTTGGAAATGTTTAGATGTGAAATGTCGTTCTTGGAAATGAGAAATCTTGAAACTATTATGTTTAGCATGATCCAAGCCAATGATCCGATTACATTAGATAAGGGGGATGTAGGGGTTCAAATCCTGCCCAATCCTCAGTCAAAGCATGCGTTCAAGTACTAAAAATGTAGCAAAAAGGCACACCGTACCCCCACCCCCAGCGATTTTTCACAAAAAGGTGGGCCCTAAGCTATAGCTTATAGGTAAATCCGGCATTGCACCCAACATTATGACCCTGTATGATCGACACAATACATCAATGTCATACACTTCAGTAATCATATCAGTACAAAGTACACAATACGTTGACATAACAATAATACAATCCTAGACCTAGGTTAAAATCAATACAGTCAAATAATACAGAAATCAATTCAATCAAATAATACCAAAATCAATACAGTAAAATAATACCTAAATCAGTACAATAAAAAAGTACATAAATCAATATGGTCAAATAATACATAAATCCATACAGTCAAATAATACATGTGACAAATGAAAATCATGGTGAAAGTCAAATGAGTAATTTTAGAAGGTAGTTTTACCATTAGCCATTAGGACTTATATAATAATCGACGGTCTGGATCTGATATTCACAACGCAAGAGAACTTGGTCGTGGTTACAGACACCAAACAGTCGAGACGGTTCACTGAACATTTGGAACTGGCAAGCAGACGTATTGCCTACATTGAACAATACTAGAGAAATACCGTCACAGACATGACATGAACCAACCGATGTTTTACTATTGCATATAGATATAACTACCAGACGAAAACGAAGCAGGAACCAGAAGATTGGCAGACTAACAAACAAACGTTCTGTCAATCTTGAGAATTCCCTCCCCTTTTCTCCTGGACTCACCCCCCCCCCCACTCAGGTAATAGTGTTTGCGTGTTTCATTTTTAGGCGCAAAAAATAAGACACAGTAATGATTTTCCCGGTCTGCTGAGTTCTAGAAAAAAACGTGCAAACCCGCGCTCAGATTGCAAACTGTGCTCACGAAACACTCCAGGTTGCAGAGTCACCTCTCTAACGCCGCGATCGCATGTTAAGAAAACACGCAGAGACATTAAACACGCATCAGCTGAGAATGGTACCAGAAATAGACTGAGTAATCTGACGCGCAGACTAAGTCAACGGGGAACAGAAAGACAAGAGTCCACAACTGATGTACTGGACATGAGTCTGATGTGATATGGTCAGATGTGTCTCAGGATCAGACAGTCACGCGGTTTTTTATATGTTCGACACTTTCACATTACATACGTAATCGACTGACTCCATCAATATTGCGTACGTATTTTGCTGACTCCATCAATATTGTATACGTATTTGGCTGACTCCATCAATGTTGCATACGTATTTGGCCGACTCCATCAATGTTGCATTCAGATACGACTGACTCACATTAATGTCGTTTCCAAATTTGACTCACTCGCTTCAATGTATTTTCGTATTCGACTCAATGTATTGCTATATTCGTATGTGACTCAATGTATTGCTATATTCGTATTTGACTCAATGTATTGCTATATTCGTATTCGACTGACAATTATATTTTAACTCATATTCGACTGACTCATTGCAGTGGATTCTTCAACAGACACCACAGACTTTTCATATCCGACTTTCTTATATTGGACTCACTTATCTTGTTAGTATTCCTGATATTGGACTCACTTATCTTGTTAGTATTCCTGATATTGTGGTAATGTCATCAACTTCAAATTCCACTATTTTGTCATTATCTCGCACGTTTCGGCTATTTTCTTTCATTGAATACATATAATAATAGTCAAACGACTCAATTAAAAATAACCATCAAATTCGAATGACTCACTAAATTGTCGAGTCTCGTGGAAATAGTGGTACGTTTTTAATTGTTTTACTCCGCGAAAATAATAAATATTTATTATAGGTGGCTTTATCTATTGTTCAATACTGTCTTTCCCTAAATCTCCACATTTCTCGATGAATTGTTCGTTATGGCACTAATTCACATTTAGCCAGTATAAACTGGAATATTTAAATTAAAGCGTTATAAATAGTTAATACTGAGGACTAACAACGAAACACAAGTCGATATTACGTTTCGAGTAAAAAAAGCATTCATCAGGACGAAAAACATCGGACGGAACACGGCAATCCTTAAAATATCAGAGACGAAACTAGGGAGATGTTAGAACATGGCACATAACATGTGATAGGATATTTTATAAAGGAGATGTATTATTGCTATTGTTAGTAATAGTGGTAGTATTAAAAGTGGTAGTATTAATAATGGTAGCAGTAATAGTAGTAGTAGTATTTGTATAGCTATTTAAACATGTAGTGGTAAGAGTAATCATAGTGGTAGCAGTAGTAGTTGTAGTAGTAGCAGTAGTAGTAGTAATAGTTGTAGTAGTATTAGTGGTAGTAGTATTAGTTGTAGTAGTATTAGTGGTAGTAAAAGTTGTAGTAGTGGTGGTAGTAGTAGTAGTAATTTTGCTTGTAGTAATATTAATATTTGTAGTAGCAGTAGTAATAGTAATAGTAATAGTAGTAACAGTTTAATAGTGTAGTAGTAGTAGTAGTAGTAGTAGTAGTAATTCTAGTGGCAGTCAGAGTAGTAGTAGTAATAATTGTAGTAGTAATAGTAGTGGTACTAGTAGTAGTAGCAAAAGAAGTAATAGTAGTAGTATTAGTAGTAGTAGTAATAATAGCAGTCACAGTAGTAGCAGTCAGAGTAGTAGTAGTAATAATTGTAGTAGTAATAGTAGTGGTACTAGTAGTAGTAGCAAAAGAAGTAATAGTAGTAGTATTAGTAGTAGTAATAATAGCAGTCACAGTAGTAGCAGTCAGAGTAGTAGCAGTCAGAGTAGTATTAACAGTCATAGTAGTAGTAATAATAGTGGCAATATTGGTAGTAGAAATAGCAGTAGTAGTACTAATATTAGTAGTAATTTATGTAGTAATTTACAAATGTAGTGGTAGTAGTAGCATCTGTAGTAGTGGTTTGTATATGTAATAGTACTCATAGTAGTAGTAGTAGTAGTAGTAGTAGTAGTAGTAGTAGTAGTAGCTGCAGTAGTAGTTGTTGTTGTAATTACCAGCAGACAGAAACTAATATAGCGTCGAGATATAAATCTTCCGCTGTCTCATTTATTGCCCATTTCATCTATACATCGTGTGGTCGATCTCGTATTTCTCAGACATAAACCCCTGTCTCCCACAGCGACTGTTGACAAGTAGTTTGGTATTTTGTCTAAATTGTATTGAGTCCTTTGACAACACTATCGGAAATAGTGCAACGTGTGTGGCCACGAATTTATGATGTGTTTTTATATCTTAGAAATGTTGTAGTTCCCCCGGACTATATTTGATCTAGAATGAGAATCAAGTTATTTCCCCTTCTCGAAACTCAGATTTGATGAGAGTAATATTCTCCAAAAACGAGTTTCATATTTGTATGGTCATTGCAATAATTGACAATATACTGTTAGTGTGTAATTTGCTACTGCCACGTGATGGTGATTGTTGTATTAATGACTCGCGGCGGTATTGAAATAAATATGGCAATATTCGATGAAGAATTATATCGGATATCAGGGTTTGAAGAGGGAATTTGATGCTCGATGCACCCATGAATGGTAATGTTAGTAATATAACTAAAATAATAGTTATTTTATTTTATCATGGATTCTTACTTTGATTAGTAGTCGTCGGTGACTGTTAGAATCGATACCCCCCGGTCATCCTCCCCCTCCCCCCATAAAAAATAATATAAGGCTGGCAGGTAGATAAGTAGATGGTCAAACTCCCATACCCCCCACCCCCACCCCCAGCATTAACAAATTAGAACGTGATATTTAGTACTAGGAATTAGCCAAAAGGTGGGTACCCCTTCCAATTAAACCTCCCATAAAAAGATCTTAAAACTTCTCTTGAAAATGAGGGAGTCAAACACGAGAATGAGTGAGTGATTTATATTTGACTGTAAGTAACAGTGAAGGCGTGTCTACGGTCCTGCTACAATCTACTCTACTTCTAGCTGTAATTTTTGATAGCAGGTTTCAACAACGTCGCGCATGAATCAAAAATCACGAACAAGTTGAACCTAAATATGTGAGTCAGATGTGATGATATGAGAGACGCAGATATCGCCGTACAAATGTCTAACCATACGGAACTTAACACCGTGTTCTGACCATATTTTGCAAACATGCATGAGTCTGCGAACTAACATATTCACATAGAAGACCTCATCTCCCTTGATATTATCACGTGATATCGGCTTCCAAATTAATAAATCGACAAATGAAGACATGCGGAGATATCATATCAGTGAGAGGTCTAACACACACACACACACACACACACACACACAACTTCCACAAAAAGCAATCTCTAAGTTAAAACAGAAAAAAAGTTCCAGATAGAAAATCTACAAGCATAAAACCTTTGAGATGTGTAGGTATACAAGAATCTAGCTTATTTTATGGAAATTAAATTAAGCAAACAAGTTTGCAAGTTCTTTAAAGAAGGTAATGATGAAAAGAAGCTTATCTTGAAAGATATTGTGCAAATCAAATGAAATAGATAGAAAGTTATATAGTTAATGCTGTGTATACTTTAGTAGAAGGTAACGTTGAGAAAAACGGGGGCACAGTTAAGACTGGTTTTTATACCTGAATATGAAGAGATAATGTACTTACTACTTTAGTACCACAGTTACTTCTGTGTGCTGAGTTGCAGACGGGCATACGTTCTCAGAGTGTCCACAAGAAGCGCTGCAATGAATCGTTACAGACTTCTGTGTAAGCCTTTAACAAAAATTAGGATACATAGAAATGCGCTGCACGAAAAAAGAACTACATGGAACTATACAGTAGAAAAAATACAGCATCGTGTGAAAAAAAGAGAAATACAACAGCTCAACATTGGAGAGCAGCTAGAAAGTCACTGGTAAATCAAAATACATCCACAGTGGTCATTCAATGTCCGAAGAGTGCAAGAATATTGTGGCTTGAGTAGGGAGTACTAGCCATCCCCGAACTCATAGTAAAGGATATTGTGTTTCAACTTCATTCTTAAATTCCCACTGGATCCCCCTTGTAGTAGGACCATTGTCCTACTAGATGTCCAGCAGGATGTAATCCAGAGAATGAAAATACGTTGTGTCGCCGTTTTATTTGCGCCAATGGCCCGACACATCCGTCTTCGGGGGGGGGGGGTCAAGGACATAACTCTAACTGAATTACATAACGTGGATGTAACAAATGATCATCATCATCATGTGATAGACAAACAGCGGTAGGAAGAAACATTGAGAAGAAACATGGAAATGGCAAGACAGTTGAGTATGTGCACATTTAAATAAGTACAGTGCGGAATATTTTAGTTGGATGAACCTTTGAGAGGAGACAAGGACGGGATAGATAGTGGTGTATGTGTGAATATAAGGAGATACGGAGCTGAATACTTTAGTAGGAGGAGTCGTTGAGAGAAAACAGGGACATGTAAGATAGTGGTGTGTGTGTGAATATAAGGAGATACGGAGCTCTCAACCTCTTCAGACGGTGAGCACAAGCTGCATGTAATTCTTAGTGATTGTACCAATGACAAGACTAGGTCAATGCATGAACTGGTGATTGTACCAATGACAAGACTAGGGCTATGTTTGAACTAGTGACTGTACCAATGACAAGACTAGGGCTATGCTTGAACTAATGACTGTATTAATGACAAGACTAGGGTTATGCTTGAACTAGTGGCTGTACCAATGACAAGACTAGGGCTATGCTTGAACTAATGACTGTATTAATGACAAGACTAGGGCTATGCTTGAACTAATGACTGTATTAATGACAAGACTGCTCAACAATTGTCATACTTTTTCAGAATCCCCCTCTCCACCCTTCCCCATCTCCTTAATTAGTGACGTAATGTACAGATCCTTAAGCTAAACATTCCGTTGTCTCATTGTCGTAGATATGTTCTCCTCAAGATGTGTGAGGGGGGGGGGATGTTACCTGAAAAAAGGATCTTCGGATGTAGCAACTTCTGTGTGATACAAAATTTGATGACCTTTCATATGCACAATCGCTGCAAAGGAAGGTCTGGGGTGGGGTTTGGCAGTTCATGTTAAGAAGATGTGGCTTACTTTTTACGGAACTAATCTCATACATTATTTCACGAAACGAAATTTTGCAGATGGCGCATAAAACTCAGCATCCATCGATCCGCGCGTAACGCACTGAAAGGCCACCCTTCCCACTCCCCTGGAACACCTTTTTTTGGGGGGGGGGGGGCTCTCAGTGCATTGCGCGAAGATCAATATAACTCTAGCAGACGCTTCGCGTTTTTTCTTTCTGCGTCACGGAAGTTCAATGAAATCAAACTTACTGTTAAAAAGATGGACTTATCACATGATGAGGCCACATTTGCCTAACAGGAACCGATTTGACTTTCTACCCGCCTTTTGATCAAGTTCCTAATAATAAAAGTCCTATTCCGATTTTCTAAGGAGGGTGAATAGTTGAACATGTCATCTCCCTCCTTATCTACGGACCTGCGTTTTTTGTAATACATTTTGCTAATCTTCAGAGGTTAAAGATCGAACATAAATGACGACGAGATTAAAGGGAATGATCGATAAAAAATATTTCAACGAAATGTGAAAAATTCAGCGGGAGGGGAGGAAAATATACAGACACCGATAATCGTTAAAAGAAAACAGCTCACAGGAAAACTGAAAATTTCAGATGTGTAGTATCGTCAGTTCCAACAAAAGACCAATCAAGAGCGCACAATCCAATGACGTCAAACCAAGCAATTGGAATGCAATTTCCTGTCTGGAAGAACTAACCAGGTCTAGAACTAGCTGATTCTCGAGGCTACCTCTCGTGTATCAAGTACCACATCTCAGACACATGCATGCCATAAACCGCTCACTCCAATTGAGTTTTCATGCTAACTCTTCCCCGACCGAAGATCGCTGTATAGGATAGACAAAGCCGTTATTGACCTTCGAACTGTGAACTGTAAATCTCAGCCAAGTACAGTTGTCCGGGAAACATGTCTTAACGTCTGGCCATTGCTTTTTGGTAGCTCTTTAATGAAGCCAGATTCCAAACGTCTTATTCAGAAATAATACCACGTTATCTCCCGTGAAACGTGTAAATGATGGAACGTTATGTTTATATTAAGATATTGTCCACACTGTAAGCGTCATCTTGGTTATGTAGTACCAGCTTGCTAGTGGCAACCGTGGCACACACATATATGCAAATAAAAACATTTTATATCTTTAGAAGGTGTTGTGTTTCATCCGTTTCCATATTTCGATTATCTGCCATGTTTTTGTACAAAGTCTTCCTTCCTAACCATTATTTATTTTATTGGATGAAAATTGATGTAATAAATATTCTACATGGTCCTTAGTCTGGTGGTTTTGGATCGAATCCCAATTCAGGCATGTTCTTTTTTCATGAATGATTTCCGTGTTAACAAGGATTGAGAAAATGTATTATTTCCGAGTTAACCAGGACTGAGAAAATGGACAAAATAAAATATGTTGTGACTGACCACCAAGGGTGTGGATATGGGAGTTAAATGTGGGGTGGGGGCGAGAGGTAGAGGGTTACATAACTCCCCAATTATGTAAATATGACTGAAAGAAAGAATTGCAGTGATTATGTAAATGGAACTGAAAGAAAGAATTACCCTGTAAAAGCAAAACTCTACCACTTTCCTGCTCTGTACGATCCTGTAACTACTTGAAAATGTCTAGCAGAAATGAATTATAATGAAATTTCGTCTCCGCAACGAATATTTGTTGGAATGGACCTTCAACATCATGTACCTCTTGGTTGGGTAGCGCACTCTGATAGACTATATCCTGTAAATTTCGTAATATTTCCCTCTGACTTGAATCTATGTCTGTGTCCTGCTCGCCTCCACACAACTCTACCTCCTCCATGGCATGTCTTCAACAAGGTGTCATGACATTTAATATCTCCATGTCATGTCTTCAACAAGGTGTCATGTCATTTAATATCTCCAACATATTGTACTTTTTTTAATTTGTATTTCATTTAATCGATCTTTTTCATACATAGTTGTCAGCACCCTACTTGTTTTCTCTGTTTCGTCCATGAAGTAATCCCTATTTCCCTATATATTGGCATCTCAAATCTATCATTAGTGTCTTCTAGTTATGTGTTCAATGTCCATGTTTCTGAGCCATTCATTACTGTAGAATAAATATAAAATTTAAAATTTTTCTATTTGTAGCTTGTTTGTAATTTGTTTAGTTTTTCATGTTTTCTTCATGTCATTGAAAGTATTTCACTATTTTTCTCATGTCATTGAAAGTATTTCAATATTTTTCTCATGTCAGTGAAAGTATTTCAATTTTTTTCTTCATGTCAGTGAAAGTATTCTAGGCCATGTTCTATTCTCATTTTAAATTCTATTTCACATCTACCATCATTTGTGAATTCACCTATCTTCAGTATGTAATCTCTGATGTCATTCACCTATCTTCAGTATGTAATCTCTGATGTCATTCACCTATCTTCAGTATGTAATCTCTGATGTCATTCACCTATCTTCAGTATATAATCTCTGATGTCATTCACCCATCTTCAGTATATAATCTCTGATGTCATTCACCTATCTTCAGTATATAATCTCTGATGTCATTCACCTATCTTCAGTATATAATCTTCCATTACTCTCACTAATCCAGGGTCAAGATATCATTTCCATTGACTGAACAATCACTAAAACTGTAATCACCCACAAAGAAAAACTACTTATCTCTATAACATATTGAACACGCCGAAGATGCTGTTGAGTCTAGTAGATTATTCAATTCTTACAGGTAATCATTGAGTAAACAGTAAAGTAGGTCCACACAAAACTGTAGTGTTTAGGGTACTACAACCAATCATTCACGTTTATGCCTACCATTTTGGACTTTACGAACTCCTAGTTTTGGTTCTGCTGTTGCTACACTAAGAAATGTATATATCTGCTATTTTGCATCCTAGTCCCTTGACCGAATAGAATCTGCGGAACAGATCTGTTTATTGTGTGCTTGTAAATCGTTATGTATCGCTCTATTTTGGATGTTAATGAGATTTTCGCCCATAATCCCCGCGGTTATTAATGTTTTATTTTCACAAGAGGGGAAAAGCCGACATAATAAATCACAGTTTGGAATCAGCCACAGAACGTCAGAAAAATCTGGCACCTTTAACCATCAACTTGCCAAGGAGGATTAAAAAAACCTTGTTTTGAAAAAAATAAATACCATTACTTTAGCAATATGTGAAACTGAAAAATAAATATAAAATCCAGCGAAGGAACGAAAAAAATCAGAATCCCATACTGTAATTATTTTACAAGGCGTTGTTTTTCGTCATTACGAGGCAATCCGAACATTGCTTATATTTTTTATGATGGTGCGATCGTTTTCACATGCGCCCAACTTGAGGCAGACGCGGTGCCGTAGAAAAATGTACAATTCCTGTATCAGACATTAGAAAGCGTGATAGCTCTGACAGTAACGTAGTTTTGGACTGGCGCTGTTCAATATCGATTATACGTGGATGTAGAATGGAAAGACAGGAGAAAGGAATGAAAAATGAGAGGGGGATGGAAAGTGAGAGTGTGAAATGAGAAAATAACAAGCTTGCTCTTCGAAATAATAAAAAAAAAAGTGACAACGAGGGAATGTTTCTAAACGTAAACAGAGAAGAGATTGTGAAATAAAAAGTTGAATGCGAGAAGAAAATGTAAAACTGGCATGGGAAAGTTAAAGATGAAAACGAAACAAATGAAGGAAAATGTAAAAAAAAAATAAAAATAGAATTGCAGAGTTGCAGTTTAAGAAGGAAATAAAAATAGATATATAGATAAATAAAGAAATAGGTTGATAGATAAATAGATAGATAGATGATGGATGATGGATAAATAGAATGACAGACAGCACAGACAGATACCATAGGCACAGGGCCGAACCTAACAATTGTGGGGCCCAATGCGAAATGGATTGCGCGGGGCCCAGTCTGGGTAGGGAAGAGGATAATAAAATACATTCTAATATGAATTTATGGGCCTATGAAGTGCGGGGCCCACTGCGGCCGCATAGGTTGCATTGGCATAAGACCGGCCCTGCATAGGCAGCACAGATAACACAGACAAGAGAAAGACGGACAAGATAGTCAAAAATAGGGGTGCAGATATTGACACAATTCAAGCTCAGTGTGTAAAACTAGGGGCACTATATTGTTTCCAATCTTGTCGAACTGGGCGATTACGGTAAGTTGGGGAATAGTCTGACAAACTATCAACTGTGTTCACTAATGGGCTGACTAATGGGCTACCTGATGGGCTGACTAATGGGCTGCCTAATGCGCTGATAACCTATCACATGTGTTGACTAATGGGCTGACTAATGTGCTGAGTAATGGGCTGACTAATTGGCTGTCTAATGGGCTGACTAATGGGTTGACTAATGGGCTGACAACCCATCACCTGTATTGACTAATAGGCTGCTTAATGGGTTGACTAATGGGCTGACAACCCATCACCTGTGTTGACTAATGGGCTTACTAATGGGCTACATGATGGGCTGACTAATGGGCTATCTGATGGCTGACTAATGGGCTAACAACCTATCACCTGTGACAAAAATCATCATTGCAACTGCATGTTTTGTATGTGTTTGTCTTCTGTCACATGGTCCCCATGGATGTGTTATTACATAAATATCTCGGCGGTATAGATCAATGTGTTATAGAGTGATTTGACTATATTTTTCAATTCTCAAACATATGATAGCCAACACTACTTACTGCGTAGCTATTAAACCACTCGCTTTGTGCTCGAGACGCCGATTCAAACTCCACTCGCTAGTTTTATACAGTAGATTTTCCCCCGTTGATCCCTGGGGCCTATCTCGTAAAGCTACGGAGTTACGTGCTGTTGGTAGGCGACGTACTGATTCGTTGAAAAGAACGAATTACAAGTGACTTAACGTGGATACAATAAAGTCAGTCCTCGTAAAATTCTGTAGCTTTTTAAAATTAAATTATCAACCGATCCATCTCTTTCTAAATATCCACTTTTTTTGGGTTCTCCCTTCTCTCTATATGTTTCCTATTTGTCTTCATAATTATCTCTATACCTCTGTTACCTTGTCTTCGATGTCGTCTCGTTCTCTAGAGATTCTCAAACTGTGATTGCTTCTGGATACTTATCCAATATTTTCATACTCAGCTTATCATCGATCGCCTCTTTTATTTTTTTTTTACTTCTGAAAACCAACAATTTCTTGTGAATAATATTGGTGGGATAATGTGAGAGATTGTTTTGCGAGCTGAATAGGTGTTCACTGAACGAACTTGTTTCATGCGTACTTATTTGAACCGCGTAGCGCAGTGGTTAGGCACTGGCTTTGTATATTAGTGGTTCTGGGTTCATTCCCCAGTTGAAGTGGAAATGTTTTTCTGATCGCAACGGCTCCAGGGTCGTCCACCCAGCCTTAAATGGGTACCGGATTAATCCGGGAAGTAAAAAATGCGAGGGAGAAAAGATGGCTACCGCCCTCACTTGCAGAGCCTGTGAAATGTGAGATCGCTAACATCTCACACCCCTACGGCATTAATAAATGTTATGAGTTACTTTACTTACTGTACTATATGAGCTCAATCCTTCATAGTTGTGAAAATGAGATCTGCGCACCGTTTTAAAATTAGCTCATTCAGTGATGGAGATCCCTTAGCTCATTCAGTGATGGAGATCCCTTAGCTCATTCAGTGATGGAGATCCCTATAATTTCTTCTATTAATCAGATAATCGGTTTATAGAACTATCCACTGGAGATTCTACAGTGTTGGGATTTGAATCAGCGTAGATTTGATATGTTATTCTAGTGTTCTAAGATCTGCTCTGCGCCCCTATACTCCATGAACAACTCTAAGATCTGCTCTGCGCCCCTATACTCCATGAACAACTCTAAGATCTGCTCTGCGCCCCTATACTCCATGAACAAATCTAAGATCTGCCCTGCGCCCCTATACTCCATGAACAACTCTAAGATCTGCCCTGCGCCCCTATACTCCATGAACAACTCTAAGATCTGCTCTGCGCCCCTATACTCCATGAACAATTCTAATAAGTTTATCAATGAGGATATTAATTTATTACATTAATTTAACCATTTTTTGCAATTTTTAAAAAACCCAAAACTGAAAAGAATTATCGAAAAGAAATCACAGCAGCTGGTATGAAAATGAACGATCTGGAAAAAGTGGCTGTTGATCAACAAGCATGGAGAGCTATGACATCTGCGCTATGTGCCACGCATGGAGAGCTATGACATCTGCCCTATGTGCCACGCATGGAGAGCTATGACATCTGCCCTATGTGCCACGCATGGAGAGCTATGACATCTGCCCTATGTGCCACGCTAGGCACAAGAGGAAAATGATGATTTCACCACAAAATGCTTTTGAAGTATCAACTCGAAATTTACTTTAATATTCTTTATTATTCCAGCTGATGGCGCCCCACGTCTACAGGCCGAGCAGTTCACGCCATTTAAGCTCGCACTCAAATACCAGGACACCAGACTGGACTGTCCATTCGAAGGCGCCACGCGGATAGACTGGTTTTCTAACTATGAAAAACTATCAAATAGCAGCAGGTGAGTACCATAATCGATAATACTGCTACAGCTGATTAGGTATGTTCATTATCGTCTTCACATACAGAACATACCAATAGGTGCTCAGGTCTCCGCTTCAGTAAATCTCCATGGTATAGCGGCTGATGATTCCGAATCTGTGTTGGTGTAGGAAAATAAAACACGACAATTAGTACTGGGAAATAAGTTTAAATTGGGTAAAAACCTCCCCATTTGCAATGTTTTTACAAAAAATAATCACCACAAATAATCCCCACAAATAATCTCCACAAATAATCCCCACAAATGTTGTCAGGTGATGTATTCTCATCAGAACGTTGTCTTCCCAATGAACTCCTTGAACCTTCTCCGTCTAGGGCCATACGGCTTGCATTTTCTAACGACGAACGACGTATTCACGTTATCTTTAATGTCGTCAGTTCATAGTCTTCTTGGTCTGCCCTTTCTCCTCTCAGGTGCTCTGCCCTCCATTATTTGTCTTTATATGACCAAACAAGTGTAGTCAAACAATCAACAACAACAAATTTAACAAATATAATCACCATAAATCTACAAACAATTGAAGAATTAACTACGAAATGAATGTAATGTCTGTTTTACTTGACTTTAACTTGTTTATTTAAACACCCCGCCCCCAATTCACTTACAATAAACATATATACGACCCTAATATATATATATATATATATATATATATATATATATATATATATATATATATATATATATATATATATATATATATATATATATATATATATATATATATATATATAATATATATATATATATATATATATATATATATGTATATATATATATATATACACCTCGACCTTATAGTAATATGGGTCTAGGAATCTAGCTCTGGGTACAAGCACAAGGACACTGTCTGCTTTACGGGCAACTAAGGAAGGCTGGGCGATATGCTAACAACCTGTCATCTGTGAAAAAAAATATCATTGTCACATCTCGTATAAATTTCATACTTTTGTCACATCTCGTATAAATTTCATACTTTTGTCACATCTCGTATAAATTAAATACTTTTGTCACATCTCGTATAAATTTCTTACTTTTGTCACATCTCGTATAAATTTCTTACTTTTGTCACATCTCGTATAAATTTCTTACTTTTGTTACATCTCGTATAAATTTCTTACTTTTGTCACATCTCGTATAAATTTCTTACTTTTGTCACATCTCGTATAAATTTCTTACTTTTGTCACATCTCGTATAAATTTCATACTTTTGTCACATCTCGTATAAATTTCTTACTTTTGTCACATCTCGTATAAATTTCATACTTTTGTCACATCTCGTATAAATTTCTTACTTTTGTCACATCTCGTATAAATTTCATACTTTTGTCACATCTCGTATAAATTTCTTACTTTTGTCACATCTCGTATAAATTTCTTACTTTTGTCACATCTCGTATAAATTTCTTACTTTTGTCACATCTCGTATAAATTTCTTACTTTTGTCACATCTCGTATAAATTTCTTACTTTTGTCACATCTCGTATAAATTTCATACTTTTGTCACATCTCGTATAAATTTCTTACTTTTGTCACATCTCGTATAAATTTCTTACTTTTGTCACATCTCGTATAAATTTCATACTTTTGTCACATCTCGTATAAATTTCTTACTTTTGTCACATCTCGTATAAATTTCATACTTTTGTCACATCTCGTATAAATTTCTTACTTTTGTCACATCTCGTATAAATTTCATACTTTTGTCACATCTCGTATAAATTTCTTACTTTTGTCACATCTCGTATAAATTTCTTACTTTTGTCACATCTCGTATAAATTTCTTACTTTTGTCACATCTCGTATAAATTTCTTACTTTTGTCACATCTCGTATAAATTTATTACATTTGTCACATCTCGTATAAATTTCTTACTTTTGTCACATCTCGTATAAATTTCTTACTTTTGTCACATCTCGTATAAATTCTTACTTTTGTCACATCTCGTATAAATTTCTTACTTTTGTCACATCTCGTATAAATTTCTTACTTTTGTCACATCTCGTATAAATTTCTTACTTTTGTCACATCTCGTATAAATTCTTACTTTTGTCACATCTCGTATAAATTTCATACTTTTGTCACATCTCGTATAAATTTCTTACTTTTGTCACATCTCGTATAAATTTCTTACTTTTGTCACATCTCGTATAAATTTCTTACTTTTGTTACATCTCGTATAAATTTCTTACATTTGTCACATCTCGTATAAATTTCTTACTTTTGTCACATCTCGTATAAATTTCTTACTTTTGTCACATCTCGTATAAATTTCATACTTTTGTCACATCTCGTATAAATTTCTTACTTTTGTCACATCTCGTATAAATTTCATACTTTTGTCACATCTCGTATAAATTTCTTACTTTTGTCACATCTCGTATAAATTTCTTACTTTTGTCACATCTCGTATAAATTTCTTACTTTTGTCACATCTCGTATAAATTTCTTACTTTTGTCACATCTCGTATAAATTTATTACATTTGTCACATCTTGTATAAATTTCTTACTTTTGTCACATCTCGTATAAATTTCTTACTTTTGTCACATCTCGTATAAATTTCATACTTTTGTCACATCTCGTATAAATTTATTACATTTGTCAACATCTCGTATAAATTTCATACTTTTGTCACATCTCGTATAAATTTCTTACTTTTGTCACATCTCGTATAAATTTCTTACTTTTGTCACATCTCATATAAATTTATTACATTTGTCACATCTCGTATAAATTTCTTACTTTTGTCACATCTCGTATAAATTTCTTACTTTTGTCACATCTCGTATAAATTTCTTACTTTTGTCACATCTCGTATAAATTTCTTACTTTTGTCACATCTCGTATAAATTTCTTACTTTTGTCACATCTCGTATAAATTTCTTACTTTTGTCACATCTCGTATAAATTTCTTACTTTTGTCACATCTCGTATAAATTTCTTACTTTTGTCACATCTCGTATAAATTTCTTACTTTTGTCACATCTCGTATAAATTTCTTACTTTTGTCACATCTCGTATAAATTTCTTACTTTTGTTACATCTCGTATAAATTTCTTACTTTTGTCACATCTCGTATAAATTTCTTACATTTGTCACATCTCGTATAAATTTCTTACTTTTGTCACATCTCGTATAAATTTCTTACTTTTGTTACATCTCGTATAAATTTCTTACATTTGTCACATCTCGTATAAATTTCTTACTTTTGTCACATCTCGTATAAATTTCTTACTTTTGTCACATCTCGTATAAATTTCTTACTTTTGTCACATCTCGTATAAATTTCATACTTTTGTCACATCTCGTATAAATTTCTTACTTTTGTCACATCTCGTATAAATTTCTTACTTTTGTCACATCTCGTATAAATTTCTTACTTTTGTCACATCTCGTATAAATTTCTTACTTTTGTCACATCTCGTATAAATTTATTACATTTGTCACATCTCGTATAAATTTCATACTTTTGTCACATCTCGTATAAATTTCTTACTTTTGTCACATCTCGTATAAATTTCTTACTTTTGTCACATCTCGTATAAATTTATTACATTTGTCACATCTCGTATAAATTTCATACTTTTGTCACATCTCGTATAAATTTCTTACTTTTGTCACATCTCGTATAAATTTCTTACTTTTGTCACATCTCGTATAAATTTATTACATTTGTCACATCTCGTATAAATTTCTTACTTTTGTCACATCTCGTATAAATTTCTTACTTTTGTCACATCTCGTATAAATTTCTTACTTTTGTCACATCTCGTATAAATTTCTTACTTTTGTTACATCTCGTATAAATTTCTTACTTTTGTCACATCTCGTATAAATTTCTTACTTTTGTCACATCTCGTATAAATTTCTTACTTTTGTCACATCTCGTATAAATTTCTTACTTTTGTCACATCTCGTATAAATTTCTTACTTTTGTCACATCTCGTATAAATTTCTTAATTTTGTCACATCTCGTATAAATTTCTTACTTTTGTTACATCTCGTATAAATTTCTTACTTTTGTCACATCTCGTATAAATTTCTTACATTTGTCACATCTCGTATAAATTTCTTACTTTTGTCACATCTCGTATAAATTTCTTACTTTTGTTACATCTCGTATAAATTTCTTACTTTTGTCACATCTCGTATAAATTTCTTACTTTTGTCACATCTCGTATAAATTTCTTACTTTTGTCACATCTCGTATAAATTTCTTACTTTTGTCACATCTCGTATAAATTTCTTACTTTTGTCACATCTCGTATAAATTTCTTACTTTTGTCACATCTCGTATAAATTTCTTACTTTTGTCACATCTCGTATAAATTTCTTACTTTTGTTACACATTGATGACAAATAGATACAGGTCTGCGTCCGTTGCATCTTTGTCCTTTTTGTGGCAGACAACTAGGTAACGAGGAATGCTAGATGTGCCATCACTGCGGATGTGACAACAAATCTGACAGAAGAATGATGATATTGTTGGTATAGAAATGTGTACTGTACTCTTGGCAGGATGTGGTCATCCTGGGATACTGGCTTAGTGGAATGATACACGAGGAGTGTGTTCTGTATTCCTGACAGGATGTGGCAATCCTGGGATATATATATATATATATATATATATATATATATATATATATATATATATATATATATATATATAGAGAGAGAGAGAGAGAGAGAGAGAGAGAGAGAATTAGGCACGTAGACAGACAGATAGAAAGAAGAATGAATGTATGAATACATGGATAGATAGATGGAAGCATGATGGACAAATGGGTAGACAGACACACATGTAGACTGTTACTCAGACAAGATGGCTGATATGCGGCGTATTTACATTTTACAGACACGTTGTATTCCCAAACGGATCCCTGTACTTCCCCAAAGTACGAGCTGCAGACGAGGGAACGTACAGATGTGAGGGGCTTAGTCTCACCGCTCCGGCACAAACATTCACCTCCGAGTTGGTCTTAGCGGGTGAGTACCTATTTTATCTTGGAATATATTAAGAGACAACAGATCAAATTTGCACACATAAGCAGACTAGCATCAGACATCATACCACAACAAGCTATGCTGCACAGATACAGATTCCTAGAAACCGACAACAAAAATGGCAAACCACCGAAATAAAAGAGGCAACGAATTCCACAATATACTCAGCACACAAGTGTGCCGTCTTCAGGAGACTCTACTACCCCTGACGCTGAGAGGCAACAAAGGGTTTAGCGAATAAATGTATTACATTATATAAAGCAGAAAATAAATAAACGAAAGATACGTGTAAAAATGATAAGGGAGATTGCTATACTGAATATATAAAGTATTTCTAGCACTTAGCATTTCTATGCTTCTTCTTTTTATCAGATATTTTATCGTTTCTCTCTTTCAACTTTTTATGGTACTTTCATACGTTTTTGAATCACACCTGTGTATCAGATAAGCAAGACATTACCTTTCCTAGCGACAGCTTCCCCAGTATGCCTTCAGATTTAGGCATAGGTGTATCGTGTACTCGTCGCTTGATAGAGTTCTTCTTGTGAATACTTTCATTTAATCTGCTATTGTACTTTTCAAGCGGTCTGTCTTTGTGTTTTAATGTTCCCATTTGTGTGTTGTTAACTGTGTGTTTGTCTTCCTGTGTTTGATGTACGACTTGAATGGAATCACCACGTTGTGCTTGGTTCAACAGACAGAAAGCTTACTTACTGCCGTAGATGCTGCCGATAACAGAAGCATGTTTGAATACACGAACCTTGCTTGTGGGGAGGTAATTTGTTATCGTATTGAAATATGAAAGATAAGGGGCAGGAACTCGCGTATAATGATTGCTATCTCGTTGCTTTCTTTTTGTACAGAAAAACATTACTTTTATAACAGAATAATGTATAATCTCTCTATAGAATCGAACATACTGAAGTAACATTATGAAAACGATGAGAAAATATAGTTGATATCATTATGTGCTCGAGAGTATCCAGGGGGCCCGAAAGAGCAGCGCGCATTAGCGATAATATCACTTCCCTTACATGTCGCGAGAAGAGAATAAATAGTGGTCGAGCGCCATGAAACCCAGGATGAGAATGGACAGAGCGAACCAGAACCAACAGAGACCAAGAAGCAGTCACCACCATGAAATCCAGGAGTAGACTGAACAGAGAGACTCATCTCAGTCAGATATTTCTCCCTCAAGGCGGACAGAAATCTGTTGCTTCTGTTAAAATATTTTAATGGGCAATCTGAGATTGGGAAGCTCACGCTTTCCATTATGTTTCATAATTTGTGGGTGTTACGCAGTCCAATTCTTTCGAGTAGTCTATGAAACAGGTGTGTTACACAGTCCAATTACTTCGAGTAGTCTATGAAACAGTTGTATTACACAGTCCAATTCCTTCGAGTAGTCTATGAAACAGTTGTGTTACACAGTCCAATTACTTCGAGTAGTCTATGAAACAGGTGTGTTACACAGTCCAATTACTTCGAGTAGTCTATGAAACAGTTGTGTTACACAGTCCAATTACTTCGAGTAGTCTATGAAACAGTTGTGTTACACAGTCCAATTACTTCGAGTAGTCTATGAAACAGTTGTGTTACACAGTCCAATTACTTCGAGTAGTCTATGAAACAGTTGTGTTTAATGTCATGTAGATATACACAAGAACATGTCACATCGCATAAATGTCGATTGTTATAAAATATATTTTTTTGTGACTGAACACTTGTAGGAAACATAATGCTTGTAGGAAACAAAAACGCTAATAAGAAAACAAAAACGCTAGTAGGAAACAAAAACGCTCGTAGGAAACAAAAACGGTCGTAGGAAACAAAAACGGTCGTAGGAAACAAAAACGCTAGTAAGAAACAAAAACGGTCGTAGGAAACAAAAACGCTAGTAAGAAACAAAAACGGTCGTAGGAAACAAAAACGCTAGTAAGAAACAAAAACGGTCGTAGGAAACAAAAACGCTAGTAAGAAACAAAAACGGTCGTAGGAAACAAAAACGCTAGTAATAAACAAAAACGCTAGTAAGAAACAAAAACGGTCGTAGAAAACAAAAACGCTAGTAAGAAACAAAAACATCGTAGGAAACAAAAACGCTAGTAAGAAACAAAAACGCTAGTAAGAAACAAAAACGGTCGTAGGAAACAAAAACGCTAGTAAGAAACAAAAACGCTAGTAAGAAACAAAAACGCTAGTAGAAAACAAAAACGGTCGTAGGAAACAAAAACGCTAGTAAGAAACAAAAACGCTAGTAGAAAACAAAAACGGTCGTAGGAAACAAAAAAGCTAGTAGAAAACAAAAACGGTCGTAGGAAACAAAAACGCTAGTAAGAAAACAAAGACGCTCGTATGAAACAAAAACGGAGTAACAATAAGAGACAGAATCAGAAACAAAAACATCAAAAGATTAACAAACACAATGTCAATTCTGGATTACATCAGAAGACAACGGATTAAGGGGTTTTTCGCATGTTTCCAGTCTACCCAGAGTGTCCCTCAAGCACTACCATACAGACACGATGGATACAAGCCAGGAGAAGATCATCAAAACGATGGAATACAGAAATAAAAGAATCAATGAAAACAAACATATACAAAATACGCAAAAAATGCATCTTCAGAGAGCTCTACTACAACTGACGCTGCAAGGCACATATGGGTATTAAGCAAAAAAAAGTTATCAAAAATAGTTGGTTATTTCCCGTATAATATTTTCCAAGCTCTTCTCGGGAATAATCTTGCGTGTTGATCTCACACAGCGGCAATCAAATTGGCTGATGCTGTTTTGTATTAGTTGCTGTGATTGTACTATATCTCGCCAGCCAGTTAAAAACATGGGAAAAGTCGGTTAAACAACGATATATAAAGCTGTTGGAGATCAGCCCACATGTCTTTTAAGGAGAAGGGCTTTCTGTGCAAGAGGCGTATACATTTTCCAGCTGTTTTCGTGAAAAATTGTTCTTATTTTTCTTCTTCAGCGATCATTCTCAAACTCCCACTGGATCTCTCTTGTAGCAGCACACTAGACCTACTAGATTTCCAGCAGGATCTAGTCCACGGAATTACAATACATTGTGTCGCCGTTTTATTTGCGCCAATTTTCCGACACATCCGTCTTCGGCGGATAAAAATGGTTCAAGGACGGAGCATCCTTGCAACGCTTCTTGACAACCGACTCTTTTTGTAAAACCGTAGCGTGACCTTAAATATCTAACTGACCGTTCAGAAACATACGGGTAATGTGGATAGAGAAATAGAACACATTTAACTTGTTTTTTTGGTTGTGTGACATTTGAAGCGTAGAAACAGTTGTTATAGAGATGTTTGACATGCACCATTAAGCACGGTCTAAGTAAGTGGGTGAATGGTTCACCTCTGTTACAGCGTTCTAGCAAAACATTATCGCTAATTAGCGGTGCGGTAAGGCAACTCCTGCTACTATATAGCGTTGCTAAGTGGTTAATGCGCTGGCTACTCAACCACAACGTGTTAAAACTAGGGTAGAGTCAGTATTGCAGAGTTACGCAAGATTTTCATGTAAACGAAAAACCCCATCCATAAGTTAGCCAGTGAAACAGTAATGATATTATGTAGGGGTTTCCTCCTCTTCATGCACACAATCCTGCACATTTTAGCAGGATGTAGCCAACGAACGGAATGCATTGTTTCGTGTCTTACAGCTTAGCTACGATAGCTGCTTATTTCGGTCTTAAACATCACTTTATGGTGATCTTTGAATCAACTTGTCTTATACGTTTGAACTGTCTTCTTCCACTCGCCAAATCATCTTTCGTCGCCTATTTCGGCATGTATTGCTAGTTACAGTGATTCTAATCTTTGCTACTCTTTCGATCATTATTTTGAGAATAAGGCGAACCAACAACCTGGCTCTTGAACATCATCATATCATCTCGTATTCCCTTCGTAATCTGCCGGAGAAGGCTGCTCAAACAGAAGAAACTTTGCCCCTCTTCTCTAATAAACAGAAGAAACTTTGCCCCTCTTCTCTAATAAACAGAAAGAAACTTTGCCCCTCTTCTCTAATAAACAGAAAGAAACTTTGCCCCTCTTCTCTAATAAACAGAAAGAAACTTTGCCCCTCTTCTCTAATAAACAGAAAGAAACTTTGCCCCTCTTCTCTAATAAACAGAAAGAAACTTTGCCCCTCTTCTCTAATAAACAGAAAGAAACTTTGCCCCTCTTCTCTAATAAACAGAAAGAAACTTTGCCCTTCTTCCCTAATACAGAGAAGAAATTGACCCCTCCCTATCAATACGTGTAGCAAAAATGTGTGTTATTAGTTGTTTTCTATCCTACTCCCTTGTTTGAAGATTTGTGAAATTTGAGAACTGTGTTAACTGCAAAAATAACTGATTTAGTACGATACAACAAAGCCGAAAGCCCAGACTGAAAATGTTTTTTCCCGTTGTCGAGAGCAGTGATTCTCCACCTTTGTGAATCCTGACACCTTTTGCAACAAATTTTGTTCCATGACCCCATGATGCCTTATAAAGAGAAAGATTATTGTTTTCTTTACGCGTGTTTCCAAATCAGGTCAGTTCAACGGGCACTTATTCACCTTGCAATTTGATTCAACACGTTTTCTTTATTCTATCAATATGGGATGCTTATTGGTCAATATGGAAAACGTGTTGGCTCGAGGCGAATAGATGCCAGCTGAACGGACCAGGTTCAAATCCCGTTTTCTGTCACGTGTTTTCAGTAATAATAACGTGTGGATGTTTCTTAGTTATGTAATACATTTACAGGTGACCAAGGTGACTCTTGTCTTTTTGTCAGGTGTCTCTGACTCGATAACATGTACAGGTGACCAAGGTGACTTTTGTCAGGTGACTCTGACTCGACAACATGTACAGGTGACCAAGGGGACTTTTGTCAGGTGACTCTGACTCGACAACATGTACAGGTGTCCAAGATTTTTAGAGCGTCATCACAATAATTATTTGTGTTCATCGTTCAATTGGTCACCGTCGTGTTGCTCCTCTGGACTGGTCTGTACTCCACCCCCAATATCAAATTTTTTTCTCCGTGGTCTCCTTTTCAGTTTATGTGGCCCTCTTGGTGGTCATATGGCACACATTATGTACCACTGTTCAAGAGTTAGCCGTTGATTTTCGTTGACTATGTAAAGATCATTGTACGAAGACACACACAGCTCTATTACTTCCAATTTGCTTCTATCGCCTCTTCTTATTTCTTTTTTTTTTTTAATCTCAAAATTATTTTTATTTAATAGAATGGGGGAAAAAAATCATGTATTAAAAAAAACACACCAGAAATGGGTACAAAATTAATCAGTAAAATGCCCTGACAGATATCACCACAAAATATAAACAGGACATGAGAAGCTCAAGTTCCATAATCGCTTGCATTATAGAATTCTGAAGTTTGCTGATCCGGCTAGAGTTGTCTCCCTGCACGCAATATTCCTATACCGTGTTTTCATTCAGCGTTGCCATGAACAGTGTTTTATGACTTATGGACTAAAGAGGTTAGACGAAAATTTTTTTAGATTTCTTCTGCAGAGCAGTGGGGCGCCCCTTTCGTTGAAATTCGGCGCTAACTTCTGGAACTAAAATTCATGACTGCATTTCATTCGTGAAAGGAATCATTAGTTGGGGATCACCCTGGCGTAATGGTTAATGTGTTCGCTTTGTTCAAGAGATCACGGGTTCGGATCCCGTTACGACATCTTATTTATGAAGTTTATTATGGAGACCACTTGAAGCTATGGAGTTACGTGTTGTGAGTGGTACTCTCGGTAGGCGGAGTACCGTTTCGTGAGATGGACGGAATACATATTGAATAACCCGAGTACAGTAAAGTCAATCCTCTAACCGTGTGCATTAAAAAACTGTCAATACTGCATTTTACCAGTTCAGTCGTTGCAGGGAGGGGATTGAATAGCTGTGTGATAAAGGCGGCACACTCTTGCTGTCGCCACGTCATGTACAGGGTAGTTTTTTTAATTTACTCTCCGACAGAAAAAAACCCAGTCCTTACCGGGGATCGAACTCTATACCTCACTTGTGTGAGACTAGCGTTTTAACCTCTTGGCCATGCACCACACCGTGTGCATAAATTATTAGAAAACTGCAAATAAACCCTGAAAGCGCACAAAATTTGGGTTATACGATTAGTCCTCGTATATGGTCAACACCTTTTATGGTCAATACCTTTTATGGTCAATAGTTTTTATGGTCAATACCTTTTATGGTCAATAGTTTTTATGGTCAATAGTTTTTATGGTCAATACCTTTTATGGTCAATACCTTTTACGGTCAATAGTTTTTATGGTCAATACCTTTTATGGTCAATAGTTTTTATGGTCAATACCTTTTATGGTCAACACCTTGTACGGTCAATAGTTTTTATGGCCAATAACGCACGTTGATAACACAGCCTACTTAGCACTTAACGATCAACTCAGCATGTCTTTGGGCTATATTATTTTTGTATATGGATGCGGAGCATGGACACTAAATAAAACATTGTCTAAAAGAATAACATCATTTGAAATTGAAGTACTACAGAAGAGTTCTGAGAATACCTTGCCTAGCCATGAAAAAAAAACCAGGTGGTGCTTAACACAATCAGCGTCCAAGAGGGCTGGCTTCTGAACACCATATCAGTTAAAAGACCTGACGAAATGGAGAGAGTTTCTTCTTTTTCATTTGTTCACTAGAAACATGTCTGTAAATCTGTCTCCTTTTGTAGTTTCCCATAGGGCTTTGATTCCAGTGTTGTTTCCACTGGCCAATATATTTGCCTCAGTGTTTCATACTCAGAACACTCCTGAAGTATATGTTTGGCACTCTGTGCTGCCTGTCCACATGTACACATGGCTGTGTATTTCTTTTCATGATATTCTTAGGATCTTTCTAAAACACTACATTTCATTTCGAGTGCCGACATTTTCTTGTTCATTGCGTATGTCTGTGTCCACGTCTCTCAACCATATGTTACCACTGGAAAAATCTAACTTCCTAAATTGTTGTAACTTTGTTTTTCTGTTTGCTCCTTGCAATATATTTTTCATTTGTGATGTTTTTTTAGGTCATTGCTAATATATTTCTGATCTCTGCTGAACAATCAACTGTGGCGTTGATGGTACCCCAAGATATTAAATTAAATGTTCACGTTTCTTGTGCAAATTTCACAAATTAAAAGAATAGTTTGATGCACTAGAAAAATCTGGTCACGTTTGAAATGTTTCAGTAAAGCTCTTCCAGTTACCAGAAGCGAGAGAATACACAATGAAGGCGTCAGAAGTATTACTCGTAGTATCACGTGACCAGTTCGTGAAACATACAACAAATCACGTGTTTTTGGCACCCAATGAGAATGATCTATAAGCAACTATCATCATGTGCATACAGCAGGAAACTGATCTGGATGTAGAACGAGAGAATGCTGTCACAGATGGACAGACATCATTAAGGATGTTGGTAGCGTACCCTATTCAGGACGTAGCCATCAACCCAGCATTTTTTGGCTGTAGTGTTTTTCTAGGCAATATAAAATGCGTTCAGTAGTTTGCCATTGCTTTCTGAACGGTCAGGATGCTCAAATATATGTGGCGGGATCGAACTTGGTACCGTGGCCGTCACAGACTCGTTCTGAACCACGTCGACACAGAGCCGGACCATTAAGAATATACTGCACACATATATTTAAACAATGAAACATTTGTGCTTTGAATAATAAATTCGCCGAAGACGAATGTGTCGGGCTATACTAGCAACACCCAATCTTAGAATATATTAAGATATAACAGATCAAATGTGAGTGTGTCAATGAATGGGGTAGTGTGAGTGGGTTGGAGAGTGTGAGTGGGTTCGAGAGTGTGAGTTGTTTCGAGAGTGTTAGTAGGATGGGGAGTGGGAGTGGGATGGGGAGTGTGAGTGGGTTGGAGAGTGTGAGTAGGATGGGATTGTGAGTGGGTTGGAGAGTGAGTTTTTCTTTATAAGCGGCGTGTTTATGCTGTAATGGATGAGATGTCATGGGTAAGAGTGCGAATGAGTGGCTGAGTGAGTGACTTTCCATGAGTGAGTGAGTGAGTTGATGAGTGAGTGAGTGGTGGAGTGAGTTGATGAGTGAGTTGATGAGTGAGTTATTGAGTGAATGGTGGAGTGAGTTGATGAGATGAGTAATTGAGTGAGTTGCTGAGATAATGAGTGAATGAATGAGTACATAAGTGAATGAATGAGTGAGTGAGTAGAAATGAGTGAATTAAAATGTTAATGAGTGATTCAACATATGAGAGAAAATTAAATATAAATTTGAAGTGCATGACATCCAGATACAAATTAAAATTTAAAAATATGACACGAATTATAAAAATGACGGTACCAATGATGGAATGAACTAACAATTGGAATGAGCACACACAAAACAGCTAAGTAATAGATTCGATCTTCCGGTCAACTTCAAGTTATCGGTTACTCAGTTATCGTGAAGTACAAATACATCGAGCCAAACAAAAAATACACGTTTCTACAAATTACTGCTTTCTTTTACATCGTTCAGGTAAGACTGGTCTGTTCTGCAGGTGTCGGAATAAGCGGCGCTCCTGCCAATCAAAGGCCACAGAGTTCTGCTCAAGGATTGCACTTGTTAGCAATAATTAATGTCACAAGAAAATAAACTATTTGTAAAAGATAGATTCAAAGGATGGTTGACTTGAAGTTACATTTTACACTCTGTCACACTTCTCCAAGTTATTTCTGAATTTCGAACGAAATGTATTCAGTTACCAGTATAAAACCGAATATTAACATATTCACTCCATGAAGTCGATCATTCTGCGCGATAATTGTCTTGAATTGTTGTAGAGTCGACTGGGCCGCATTTCTCATATATATTAAAGTGACAGCTGCGTCAGAAGGTGGCAATGCTCCGGAGTGAGCTACGGAAAAAAACTAGGAGCATCCGAATATAGATGAGATATTCTTTTCATCTAAAACAGGGTCAGTGTTGATACATTTTGAGAGATTTCAGCATCATTCAGCGAATACTTACTGTACTTTGTACTTGGTATCGAGTAAATTCGGGAGGATTTAGTACACCTCAGTGAGATAGAACAACGAACATTGATCAAATATAAAAAATTTGATCTCATTACTTCAGAGTTAACGATACCGGCATCAAGTGTTTCAGCAAAGTGCCCCAGTTTGTCTTCGACATTCTTTGTGTCTGTATTCATCCAACTACAGATGGGGTATGATGCGTTCCTTAAGGGCAAACCTCTGGTTGGTAGACAGGAATCGCTTCAATGAATCCATCAAAAGACTCTCTGTAGAGCTTCATTATAGGTTTCACCTTCTGTCATTTCCTCGCTTTAAATAAAAATCCATTTTGAGCATTAACAACAGTTAAAGATTCGAAGATATGACACAGGAAGTACACGAAAAACATGGAGAGAGAGAGAGAGAGAGAGAGAGAAAAGGAGAGTGAGAGAGATGGGAGAAGCTTAAAGTTACTGAGAAGGAGAGAAAACGTGCGAAAGAAAATTACAAAACAATATATACGGAGATTCTCCACCCTGAATTCACGTATACCAAAGATGGCAGGGGATTCTATGCCAGAATTATACTTTTTATTTATTTATAAACACATTAGAGAGATATAAAGCCTTCTACAGTAACTCCATTTAACAATGTCATTGATTTTCGTTGGTTACTTTGTATACATTTCGTATCGACAGTCAGTAAAGATCATGGAAAAAGTCAAAGTTACTTTAGAAGGACAACTTCCCACAAGTCCGCATGAATATATCGTCAAGGGAGTTGGCTGTGACGTGAATGGAATATCCAATATTTAAAATCTTTGTGTGGATATACTACCAACAACTAAAAACACTGATTTAATAATTATGTAAACATCTAAAAAAGTGACATCAGCTCCTAACTTGCCAACATAAAAATAGCTACTCATTTGCTACAATGTCATAATAAATCACCCGTGTATAGCTTTACTTTATCCTCATTCCTGAGACCACATTTTTCTGAACATAAAGCGCTCATATATTTTTACACGCCTACTTGGCATATCCTAAGCTTGATATAATCAATCTCTGAAATTGATTCCAGATTTTTTCACATTCTACTGTTCAACATCTTGTTATTAGTCTTCTTTCACGAGTTTCATACATGTATCCAATTGCATCATAGATATATTCATCTTCGCATTCTGATTTCAGGATACTGTCGTAAATTAATCGATTGGAAAATGAACTTTTTGTATGAATGCAGATCTCTTCAGAACACCGCTGGAATTGATTTCATTTTTCTTGAGTTTGACAGCAGCCATTTTGATCCCTTGTGGGATGCCTAATAATGTCTTTGCAAACTGAACGTCATGTAGAGGGCAGGTTTTTAATTTTGCATTCTGAGAGATTTTGATGATAAAATATTAGTTATTGGAGAAATTGATCTCGCAACAAAGATGTATTATTCGATTTCGTTGCGGAGTTTTTTAAGTGTAAATTATTTAATGTTATCGAAGGAGTTGAAATTTTTTTTGGGAGAAAGGATGAAATAAAGGTTATAAATAGAAAATAAAATGGAGAATTGTCGATGGATAGATAAAAAAAAATAAAGGATGAGAAACAAGATAGAACGTTAGAGAGAAGGAGTAGAGGAGAAAAGAGAGAAAATAGAAAAAAAGAACTACGTTGTCTTCATTTCATTCTCAAACTCCCACTAAATCTCTCGTGTAACAGTACAATGTTCCTACTAGATTTCAAACAGCATGGAGGTCAGACATTTACGCTATGTCGTTGTTTTATTCGGTACAATGACCTGACATATCCGACTTTGGTAACTAAAACGTTGAGTATTTTTTAGCCACTATAACTGAGCTGTGGTCATCTATAGCGTATTGATAGTAGACCTGCCGTACGAGAGAAATGGTTTCCGTACTGTACACTGAACACTAACCTAATAGCTATCTACAGTTAATCATGTTTGCTCGTTTCACAGCTGTGCGTATCCACATAGCCACAATGTGACTCCCCCATTAGATAACATACGAGCAAAATCACAACACGCCTTCATAAGCTATATTTACTACTGCCGTGTTTCTTGTTGGTCACTTTGTACATATTTTGTGTCGTCTGCCAAGTTTGTGTCGCGTGCCAAATTATTGTGGCCTGCCAAGTTTGTGTCACATATCAAGTTAGTGTCGCTTGCCAAGCTTGTGTGACCTGCCAAGTTTGTATCGCCTGTCAAGTATGTATCGCCTGCCAAGTTTTTGTTGCCTGCCAAGTTTGTATCGCCTGCCAAGTTTGTATTGGCTGCCAAGTTTTTGTGACCCACCAAGTTTGTTTCGCCTGCCAAGTTTGTGCCGCCTGCCAAGTTGTATCGCCTGCCAAGTTTGTGTCGCCTGGCAACACCGGTTAAATTAAAATACGCCCTCATACATGATAATATTGATTATTGCCGTGATTGTTGTTGATCACCGTGTATATAATTTGTGATGCTTGTCAACGCTGACTAACAAAATGCACGAACAAAAAAACTCGGGGGAAAAACTCGGGGAAAAAACTGTATGAGAGCGTCGTTGAATTCTGCTGGTTGGCGAGAGTCACGGATACAGACGCCAATGATCAAAAACTATCTATACTTCATTCTGGTTCTGTCAGTCATGTGAAATGCGCAGTAATTTACCTCGGAGGTTGTAGTTCATCAGACTGGATTTGTTCATATCGCTACTTCATGTAATATGTTTGTAATTATGAGGTTACTTAATTTAACTATACCCGCCATTGATGTTACTATCACACAAGATTTTACTCATGTATGGCTGGTGCCATCAAAAACTTCTAAAATCGAGAAATTCTATCAACAAAAGCACAAGTGAAAATGGCTCACTGAAAGATGCATACTTGAGATAGTACTTTATATTTACCATCGCAACAGATTGAAAATGGAAGAGGGGGTGATGGTGTTACTGGTCGAAATGCAGTAGTGAAATGACACGACCAAAGGACATTTGTCAACCTAAACAAACTCTGCAGGAGAAACCAATCGCTTATTTTTCAGCTCGATCTGGACACGCAGGGAGTCAATAACTATTCAAGCCGTATCAGATTCCAGAAAGTATAAATTTGTTGACACTGCTCTTATCCCAACGAAACAGCCGAACATTTCCTTAATGACTGCCCTTCCCTCTCAACTTCCAGGACAAGATTTTATAGACACCCTTAAAAGTGACTAACTTACCATATGTATGCAATTTTCTAAGAATTATTTTGTGTTGGAAAGAGTAGAACTACTAAGCGGCAATTTGATATCAACAACAACTATTCAAACAAATCTACTTTTCACCTAATTTTTAGGTCAGATTCTCTAGATTATGTGATTTTCCTGGTTTAGTTGTCAAATGGATGTCCATAAATGACGCTATTTTTGATCTGAAGAAGTTCGACAGTTATTGACAAGGAGAATGTGTGGAGAAGGTTTGACAAAAGTTGACATCAATCATACTGTGTTTATACACCAATAAAATTGTTGAAATTTGAAATTTGTTTTAAAAATGTGAAACACGACAGATGTTTCGTATCTTTTCCACTAAACATGTGTTTTTAGGGCGTTAGTGGGTGGTTTTCTTAGATTCTTTGACTTAAGCAGAGGAAGTTGCTGAATTCTTGACAGTTCTTGACAAGGCAAGGCTGGAGTGGGTGGCTTTCTGGGGCTCTTTGACTTAATTAAGCAAGGGAGATGGTTTAATTCTTGACATTTCTTGAAAATGGTGGGGTATAGGTCAAAAGTGGCAAATATTCTTTACTTAATTTTGGACATATCCTAAATCGCCAGCTTTGTGCCTAAGAGGTCAAGGGTTCAAATTTTACTCGCGGAATCATGTTTATAAAGTATATTTTTTAAAGATCCTCGGGAAATACAAACTGAGGCTACAGAGCTAAGCATTATAAATGGTGTTCAGAGCATTGGCTTCCACTTTATGGTGATCAGAGCATGTGACTTCCACTATGTGGTGCTCAGAGCATGTAGCCTCCACTTTGTGGTGCTCAGAGTAAGTGGCTTCCACTATGTGATGCTCAGAGCATGTGACTTCCACTGTGTGATGCTCAGAGCATGTGGCTTCGACTTTGTGGTTCTCAGAGCATGTTGCTTCCATTTTTTAGTATTGCTGAATACACATGGGCTAACCGAGTACAATAAAGTCAGTCCTCTAAGTCTTGCAATCTTTCTATTCGGATATAATTATGGCTATGCTCTATTTATTCATGTATTTGTGTGTTTGGTTTTGTTTGCAGATTTGGACGACATTACATCACAATCATTTGAGCCACGTCTTCTACCTTCATACCCAGTCGTGATCCCAGTCCAGGAGAGGTTTGAGATCAAGGTCTTTCCTCCAACTGGACGACCTGATCCAGATTTTCGGTGAGTTTCCAAGTTTTGTATACGCACAGTTCCATTCGTTTCAATGATATTATCTCAAATCGTATAGCAATTAAATAATTATCTGCCGTTTGATTCGATTTTCACCAGATACTTCATCATATATGCAAAGAAATAGATTTAATGTACCCTGAAATATGTATATCAAAATATACTGCGCAAATATCAGAAAGAGATTTGCAATGGCTTTACACACACACAAAAAAAACAACATCCCAGATGAAAAAAACTATGGAAAGGGGCAAACAGAAAAACAGCAACAACTATTCAGAAACTATATTTTTCCAACGTCAACATACGTTACTGAGACGTGGGAAATGGCATCCGAAATGAAAAAAATATATAGGAATTCGAAATGAAGTGTTATAGAAAATTCCAAAAAATATCATGGGCAGCAGACGAATCAACACATACGTTCGCAGAGGCATGAACATCCCAGAGGCGTGAACATCCCAGAAGATGGACTTTTAAAAACTATCAACAAATGCAAGTTAACATATTTTGAACATATAAAAATACACAATGTTGTAGAAAGATTAATCATGAAGCAAGGGTTCCAGGATAGAGAATAAGAGGCATACCAATACTACAATGGACACAGAATATCGAAGAGTTCTGGGAACAATACAGAAAAAAGGCTGGACAGTATGCACGGGAAGGTAAGGCTTACAGAGTTGCAGTGATGACACTGTGAAGTTACGTAGATGATTATAACAATGCAGTCTGACGCAGTTACAAGCTCATGTGATAGAAAGAAGGAAACGAGCTTCGCAGTAGGCTCTCTCTTTCCCCCCCCCCTCTCAAGCTCGTTAGTACTAAATAAAACCGACAAGAAAAAGTCGCTGGACCTAGTCGGCTCACTAAGGAAATAACCAAGGATCTCTTGAATTGAAACTATTCCACGTATTTGATCTCTTTAGTAATAATTTTGAAAAAAAAAATCAATTTGTGCAAAGAAATTTAACATTTGCCGTGTCCCGGGAAAAAAATCCCGGCAGTTGATAGAATTAGTTATTGATCGATATTTATTCTAATTTGGACTAGATCACCGAAACGAAAGGCTACACTAGTGATCAATATCAATATCTTAAATAATAGTCAATCATAATTTAGTAACAGCAAACAGACCCGTACATAAGACTTTACTTAAGAGATTTTCTATTATGAAAATTGTGCGCGATCAAGTTTCACGGTTATGAAAATTGTGCGCGATCAAGTGATATAGCCTCGTCTTACAGATTGGAAGAAGTAGGAAGAACACAGAGAATATACTACTGACAGTTTTAACATATCTAATCACATTTTTTGTAATCTATTGTCTTTTCTCTTATACTATCTTTTATCATATAGGCCTACTACAGCCCTGGTCCTACCTAGTGTAAGTTTCCCAGAATTTAGAACGTGCATTGACCTTTTTTCAAATAAATGTAAGTTATTAGTGAGTTTCAGAACCCACAATTATGCACTCCGGGCATTCCCATCAATTGTACAGGATTACTATCATGAAAAATCGTTTACCAAATGACAGAAAGCAAACTGTAATTATTAACAACCCTCCATACCGATAGACAACTATTCGTACGGTAAAAACTGAACTCTCTGACCTCTCGATAGACAAAAACATCCTGGATCCAATTTTTAAACCATCGCCATAGTAACCATCAACGTTAATGCACTAGATATTATTTTTCTCACATCTATGCAGATAGATTGACACTTCACGCTATCATCAACTTGGGATGGAAGACATCAATAAAACAGCACAATATGCGCCCGGAAGATTATCCCAGCATTCTTGGCCCCTGATGCGACATTTGATCTAATTATGTAGGAAAGATAGCAGCATTGGAAAAACAACTTTGCATCCAATTACTTCGGGTTGGAAAATAGTTTCATCACTTCATCTAAGGCCACAGTTGTATTTTCACAGATTTAAAACTAGTATTCCATGACCTAATTAACCCTGACAATGAAAATACACGGAGCGATTCTGCAACAAGTAAACTATTACAAATATCTTGAACACAATGAAAAATAATGGTAGATGTGAAACAGGTTACAGGAATGGTTAAAAGTACTCATGAAATGACACGAGAAAGATATTAACATTCCAACAAATCACAAGTAATGTATCCAATATTTGGAGAGTTAGACAACGAGAATTCATACGTCTACTCTAAATTAATGTATGGCTCAGAGACATGGGTAATGAACAAGTATGGCTCAGAGACATGGGTAATGAACAAGTATGGCTCAGAGACATGGGTAATGAACAAGTATGGCTCAGAGACATGGGTAATGAACAAGTATGGGTCAGAGACATGGGTAATGAACAAGTATGGCTCAGAGACATGGGTAATGAACAAGTATGGGTCAGAGACATGGGTAATGAACAAGTATGGGTCAGAGTTATGGGTAATGAACAAGTATGGCTCAGAGACATGGGTAATGAACAAGTATGGCTCAGAGTTATGGGTAATGAACAAGTATGGGTCAGAGACATGGGTAATGAACAAGTATGGGTCAGAGACATGGGTAATGAACAAGTATGGCTCAGAGACATGGGTAATGAACAAGTATGGGTCAGAGACATGGGTAATGAACAAGTATGGGTCAGAGTTATGGGTAATGAACAAGTATGGCTCAGAGACATGGGTAATGAACAAGTATGGCTCAGAGACATGGGTAATGAACAAGTATGGGTCAGAGACATGGGTAATGAACAAGTATGGGTCAGAGTTATGGGTAATGAACAAGTATGGCTCAGAGACATGGGTAATGAACAAGTATGGCTCAGAGACATGGGTAATGAACAAGTATGGCTCAGAGACATGGGTAATGAACAAGTATGGCTCAGAGACATGGGTAATGAACAAGTATGGGTCAGAGTTATGGGTAATGAACACACAATTAGAAGACAATTGATACATGTCAGGTGTGGAGATACATAGATTATGGAGAACTTCACGAACAGAGTTTCAAAAAGAGATTCTGACAGCACTGTATGTGGAAAAAGAGATATTAAAGAAATAAAAATGTATTCTCCTTTCCTCAATTTTCACTAAAAGAGAAGTTTATATGCCTCGTGTTTCACTTCTTCTTCTTCTTCTTCTTCTTTCATTCACATGAAACATGTCTATATCTGTAATTCTGTCTCCTGAATAGAACTCCCTGTCTTTTGTATTTCATACAGTGGCACATAGAGTTTTGATTCCCGTGGTTTGTTTTCCCAAGGCCAATATGTCTGCCTTAGCGTTTAATGCTCAGAACACTCCTGCAAGAATATATGTTTGGCACTCTATGCCACCTGTCCACATGTACACATGGCCATGTTGCAAATCTTGAACTTTGTTTACATGTGTCTGTGGAGTCGGTTGTGTTCCGTTCTGGTACAGATGTACAGACATATGCACATTGGAACAAACTAGAGACATTGTGCACATATAGGAACAGCGAACAGAGAGTGTAGTAACTAGAGTATATGGCGCGATACTAACAATTTGGCGCCCTCCCCTTAAAGCGAGCTGCTTTTTCCAGTGGAAACCAGTAATGATATCTAAACTTGGCATGACCTGAGCGCGAAGCCTCAGGAGGCAGATGCTGGACCAGATGCCCTTCTCTAGCAGAGTCACTGACTGCAGACAATATGTGTATGAAGAAACAAACTACATGAATGTAGCCTCATTCTGACAATCACTATAAACAATTGGACCGCTAGTAATTCCAACATTCTGACAATCACTATAAACAATTGGACCGCTAGTAATTCCAACATTTCTGTACATAAGGTTAACTCATACCGCCGAAGTCGGATATGACAGGCTAACGGCGCCAATAACCTCGCAACACAACACATTCCCGTTCACTGGTTTACATCCTGCTAGCATTCTGGAAATCTAGTAGTTGCCATTGTGTCCTGCTACAAAAGTGATACAGCGGGTCTTTGAAAACAAACATTTGAAAAACGCATACTTGGCTACCCACACGAGCCTAGCCTAGTTTAGCTGACCAAAGGCTCAGCATCAAGGCACACATGTATAGTAACTTACATCGTTTTCCAAGACTTCCTTATATACAAATTGTCCCCTTTTATTCATTCAAAAACATTCAAAGAAGAATCGTTTCTTGTAACATTATTCAAGTGAAAACTGCGCGTGAAAGAATCAAAGCGACAAGAATGTATGCATTCATTATCATGCACATACCTCAAGTGTCGGTACCTATTTTTAAACTCATCGTCTTCCCTACTCAAACCTTACCAAGAAAGTATATGCCAAGACGCCATTTTTCAACAAGAAAACAAATTACATAGTTTCCCTGATTTAACAATCTCTTGAGGCTGAAGAGCTAGCCTTTAACAACATTTCAGAACAGGTTACAAACCGCGATTACATCAGCGTTTCAGAGTTCCACATTCTCACGACAGTGGCGGATGTTCTTGGGAATTCTTGGTACGGCTTCCACGAGAACTAATGAATGTCAGAAAGTTCATTTGAGCATAAGGAATGTCTTGTTCCAGAATTCTTGACTAACGATGTCAATTTGTTTCCTGTCTTGTATATCACACACTGCTTACTTTACCTGCTTGTTCAGTTTCAATCATATGTTGTAGCGGCATACACAGGTACATATACTGTTCAACAAACAACAAATAAACGCACGTTTTTAAAAGTTACTTTTATACAAGATCACTGATTGGACATCATTCAACCTGTCGAATGTGTCTACCTTGTCATTAACTTCTCGTGGTTACCTGAATTGTAATCACCTCATGATTCGTCGGGTCATGTAAGAGATCACGGTCAAAACGTTTCTAAAAAAATCAATTACAATAGAATCTCTGTATAACAAATACGCATGCTGGTACATCTGTGGGTCTCACCAATGGCCTACTAGACACACCACCCATGCAACAGAAAACGTTAGTAGATGACACGCCGTTATATTGAGGCTCTCTTATGGAAGCTTTCTAGCATGTCATCTTTACAATTATAGACCCCATCTGAGTAGAAGGCTCATTCAATAGGCATTGCACTAAGCCGAAAGCTGAAGTCTTCTGGGTATGAAAGAAAGTTTAGAAAAACCACAACACTGTACATGGTACATAAGATCTAATCGCTCACAATTCCTGGGGTTCTCAAACAAATTGTATCACAAATTAGTTCGGGCAGACAAAATATATATGGTTTTTTTTCAACTGTTAACAGTGTAAAATTAATGAGCTGGTTACACTGACAGCGATTCCGAGTTTCTACCTCACAAAATCAAGCCCACATTAACCACTGGATGGACTAAGGATTCGACCATATCGTAAAACACATTTATTTTCTGAAAATTGATACTAATAGTTTTTGAAAATTCATTGATTTAACAGATGGATGGACAGGAATGACCGCGTGGTTGGGGATACTGGGCGCATACATGTTCAAGGAAATAACCTCGTGTTCGACTCCCCCCAGGAGATGGATTCTGGTAATTACACCTTCATCGCCAACAATACCTCCGGAGAGAAAAAGCAAAGCGTTTGGGTAATTGTGTCAGGTGAGTAATCATCATGTGTTTACATTATATTTTCTTTCTATCTAGTAGGAATGTGTTCCCAAAATAACACGTGACTTTGAAAAGTGTGTACACGGGTTTCCGTAGAATTAGTTATTGGTTTAAGCACAGATGTAATATTTTTCTGTGCGGTTTTGTGTGTGTTGTTGCTGTGTTTTGTTTTGCTTAGAGCAAAAATTGTAGAACGCAAATACTTAATTAAAGGAACTAGGAGTTTATTAATATACAGGAATGTATTCAATTTAAGTAACAACAGGGTACCAAAGACAAGAACAATCAAAATAACGCTGTCAATGCGCGTAGTAAAAAACAATAAGTGATAATAAATCATGTAATCATCATAAATAGTTCGTCGTAATTCTTGATGATTGAATTTGATTGGAAGTAATAGTATGTGATTAGAATTTCTAGCTGATGTGATACAGAAAATGATAACGAAAATAATAACATATTAAAAGTATTCATGATTTTTTAGTACGTAAGTACAACACAAAACTACGGAAACACGTGTAGATATATTTTCAAAGTTTGGTGTTTTGTTAGAAAAATGTACCTAAGTTCTTCTCCGACGTCTACTTCAGTCTTAAGTTGATTCAATCCCTTTTCAATATGAGGTCCTGTGGATTCATTAGGAATCATCCTTCAAAATGTACAATAATTGACTTATATAATATTATATTTTCACATTGTGTATACTTTGTATCGGCAGTCAGTACACATCACGGGAAAAAAACAAATAGTGACACTTCTAAATGGTTCATCCACATGACTGTATAATTTACAAAGGACTAGGTTGACATTGAGGACCACGATAACCTAGTTGATGGTGCGCTTGCTTACTATCACCGAGTTACAGCGTGTCAGGTTAGAACCTACATCTTGACTGTTGGGCACAACATCTGGACACAACAAAAACCGAGTCGTTTCCCTCTCCTGATCCAACAACCTATATTTTTGTTTAGTTCTCCACGTTGATCTAAAATTATTAAATTTACTGGCCCTCAAAGATAAGAAAATATTTTTGGAGCTTCAAAAGACTTTTAAAAAGCTTTCGTGTCCCACACCACATGAGAAAAAGCCGAATCCGGACCGCCGACCCAAAATAGGTTGCTCAGCTCATATTTAGAGTGGAATGCACTGTTTTATATATCCACGGCATAAATAATACATACTGATGACGTAGTCCACGGATAAAATGTGCGTAGAAAGCTTGATCTACACTCTGTTACAACTAATGCTTCGATAATTGCATCATTTTACAGTTCCACCAATCATCAGCCGAGTACCCCAACCAATAACAGTAGATGAAGATGGTAGCACGTCCTTCAGCTGTCAAGTGGCAGGGACACCTTATCCTGTCACCACAATACTGTGGATGAAAGATGGCATTCCACTGCCCATGGTATGATCTTTGATTATTATATTAACATTTTTTTGGTCTTTCATGATTGATCTGCATCGTGTCCGAAATTGAACGTGTGTAGACAGGTTCGTTGTATGTTGTGTGTGTTATCTTAGAGTGTAACTATCACAGAGTGTAACTATCACAGAGTGTAACTATCACAGAGTCTAACTATCAGAGAGTCTAACTATCACAGAGTCTAACTATCAGAGAGTCTAACTATCACAGAGTCTAACTATCACAGAGTGTAACTATCACAGAGTGTAACTATCACAGAGTGTAACTATCACAGAGTGTAACTATCACAGAGTGTAACTATCACAGAGTCTAACTATCACAGAGTGTAACTATCACAGAGTGTAACTATCACAGAGTGTAACTATCACATAGTGTAACTATCACATAGTGTAACTATCACAGAGTCTAACTATCACATAGTCTAACTATCACAGAGTGTAACTATCACATAGTGTAACTATCAGAGAGTCTAACTATCACATAGTGTAACTATCACATAGTGTAACTATCACAGAGTCTAACTATCACATAGTGTAACTATCACAGAGTCTAACTATCACATAGTGTAACTATCACAGAGTGTAACTATAATCGGTCATAAAAATAAACAGAAATAGGTATAATTGTTTTCAATATTGTTCAATAAAACAATATAGTACCGAGACACGGTGACAGCTATCGTTTCGACTAAAAGCCTTCATCAGGATGAAAGACAACAAACGAAAAAAACAACATACTGAACGCAGAGGAAAGCCCATATGAAGATGTGGAGGAAGATATTAAAGCGTTGTAAGAAATATGTGATAGAGAAGAAAAAGGTCAATGCTGGCAGGGTCCAGCTAAGAATGGGAAGATATAAATAGCGTGACGAGAAGAAATTGATAAGATAGTGATAATGAGATAGGCAATAAGATGAGACAAAAATAAATAAAACGGTGATCTATCTCAGTGTAGTCCAGGCAAAATGGTGACTTATCTCAGCTTATTTCAGGCAAAATGGTGACTTATCTCAGCTTAGTTCAGGCAAAATGGTGACTTATCTCAGCTTAGTTCAGGCAAAATGGTGACTTATCTCAGTGCAGTTCAGGCAAAATGGTGACTTATCTCAGCTTAGTTCAGGCAAAATGGTGACTTATCTCAGTGCAGTTCAGGCAAAATGGTGACTTATCTCAGCTTAGTTCAGGCAAAATGGATCACAGTGTAGTTCAGGCAAAATGGTGACTTATCACATTGTAGTTTAGGGAAAATGGATAAATTGTGGAAGAGTCCAAGGTATTAGGGAACATAACAAAAACCCAACCTTTAACCATTTTTCACAAACAAGACTTCAAATTCCCATCACACAGTGAAATTTACACAAACATTGACTTTTCTGTTAGGTAAAAACAACACCTTGAGGTAACCATATTTACGACCCTGATTAGCACATCAACAGTCTGATCACATTAAACAAAAGCCATCAGACATATTCTTCGTTACAGACTCCAGACATTACAGTTTGTTTTGGAGGCACTTAAGCAGAGCACATATGATAATCATGATATGCTCTACAAAGCAAGAGCAGTGCACAGTCTTATGTCCCATGTTCCATCAGTGTGATTGCAATATATCCATGGTAATATCGATCTAGCTGGAAATAAAACAGATGACATACTTGAAAAAAAGAGGCGCATCAATACAACAAGAGCAAAGACCATGTAGTAAGACAACAGTAAACCAGATTATCAGAAACAACACCAGGGAAATCTGGCTGAACAGGTAGGCACATGAGCTGACTCATCGAAATGTATTTCGTGAAATGAATGACACGGCTAAAGGATAATGACAACATAAACAAATTCTGCAGGAAAAATCAATCTTTCAGTTTCAAACAGGACATGCAAGGATCAATAGCCATTTAAACCGTATCAAACCCTACAAGTAGCCACTTGTAGACACTGCTCTCATCCCAATGAAACAGTGAAACACCTCCTTATTTACTGCTCTTATCTTTCAACTGTCCGGAAAAAGTACTTTTGCAGGCACCCTTAACAGTCACCAACTTACTGTATGGATCACTAAGTCAACTTCAGAAAACCAGCACTATTTTAAGAATGTCATTGCACATCGACATTTGGATATCGACAACAGACAACAATTTCACAAGAAATAATACTGCAGATCTAGACATTACTAGCGAATAGAAGATGAAGATGAATGCCATTATTCCTGAACGGTTTGCAAAAGTATCTTTACATTTCATAATGTTTGCAAAAGTATCATTACATTTCTGAACGGTTTGCAGAAGTATATGTACATTTCTGAATGGTTTGCATAAGTATCTTATAATTTTTAACGGTTTGCAATAGTATATTTACATTTATGAACGGTTCACAAAAAGTATATTTACATTCCTGAAAAACTTTACCGCCTACTCAGTTATATTTTTCTTCAAACATTTCAGCGTGATACATCTGAACGACATTTCTTAAGACGGCAGTTTTTACTTGTTTGTTTCAGGGTTCCAAGTTCTTTCACATTAACCCCAAAGAAGGAACACTGCTTATTCCAATAGTAAGGGCATCAGACGCAGGAAACTACGCATGCGTGGCTAACACAACTGGTCATGCCGTCAAAGTGTCGAGTCCAGCTAACTTAAGAGTTTCTAGTGAGTTAGTTAAATACAATTAGTGTCAATGTTCACAAATCGTGTTTCTATCCTTCGTCATATCGAGTTGTCTATGTTTGGTCACAGATTTCTAGATACAAGGAAATACAACATCACTACCTACGTCACGATAACAATTGGTTGTGAACACAAATATTGTTGGGGGCTCTCAAACAGTATATACATTATGCCCCTGTGTAGCCGGGGCCGCAATGACAGCAAATAATAGAAAAGCTGCTTACCTTCCATGCATGTCATAAGAGTAGACTAAAGGGGTTTTGCGATGGGGTTGGCTGCCCCATTCCATGTAGTCAAGGTGACCCGGAAGATGTTTTGATGTCGGATGTATCCGGCCAAATGGCGTAGATATTGCAGTTAAGCTGTAAACCATGATACAAAGCATTCCGTTGTCTTGACTGCATACTGCTAATCTGCAGTAGTTTGAGAACGAATGTAGAAGAATATATATATATATACTATAAACAATATCAAGCGTTGCCCGGGTAAGATTAAAAGAACATATAACGGAAGGCCGCCAATATATACGCTGTGTAGAATTTAATTTAATTGAATAAAAAAGGAATCAACGTCCCTTAGGAACGAACACCGAATGACGGAAAAAAGATCCGATGCTTTACCGACTTAGCTATCAAGACCACAAAGTCGAGTACGTAAAGTCGTATTTGTATAAACATTGTGCATAATCATCACAATCATAAATAAGGTCAGTTTTGCCGAACAACAGAACTTTTAAGATTTTCGCCACACCCGCCATTTGAGACAAACAATAAGGGTGCTAATTTTCGTCATTCTACGTGATATAATCTAGAAGCCTATAGCGAACAGGAAAGATATCGAATTACGGAGCTTATCCATTTATATATATATATATATATATATATACACACACCATATATATATATATATATATATATATATACACACACCATATATATAATATGCCATATATATATTGTATAGCTATACTGGTGAAGAATATATGGTATGCCATTTATACCATACAGTCTCTTGAATGGTATAACCACTTTAACAAGTTTTCAAAAGTCTAGCTCAAAAATGTATTTCTTTATTTCATTGAAAAACTCAAAAGTTCTGCAAGAGAACTGTGAACATTATTTATTTACAGCCCACTGCTATTGTGACGTATCTAGAGATCCGTGGTTGTGTTCATTATGATGTCATGTTGTGTGTTTGAAATTTGACTATGATTGTATTTTGGTTATAAACATGAGTGAAGTCAACCAGCAATTATTTTGTCTGTGTATCTAATCACTCATAAGCAGGGACTATTAGTCTTCCTTCTTCATCAACTGCTCGTGCCTGTGGTCGACTATGGATTATAAATTATCACTCTTTCGTCTAGAATGTGTGTAGAATGAGGGAATGCGGATAGTCCTTCACTGCACCAGGGATATCCGCATAGTGAAAGTTAGACATATGCTTGCACTCCTCTCACGTTGTTCTCGGTATGCCCTCACTTAAATTAAAGAATACATGTGTGTCACTGAATACCAGAGACACACAGTCTACAAGAGCATCAAAGACATAAACTGAGTAAGTATTAAGTGAGATATGTCATGGATGGTGCAAGCTGAAAGGACTATAGGAGAAGTAATTCTAATTTTTGACCTTACCAACAGGAGAAGAATGACGTTTACACGATCAGACCATGACATACTTTCACAAAGTAAGTACCACTCTTGTATGGTAATGTAGAGATCAGGAAATGGAAAATGAGAAAATGGAGATGAGAAAGTGGAGATTGAGAAAGTGGAGATTGAGGAAATTACATCAGGTCATGAAAAACGTAATGTTATTCGTCTGCACCAATATGGCATGTGCAGAACACTCCTGACATCAATGCAAACCATTCTGGACAAATTACAATAGTTATTGTCATGTTATTATCATTTCAATCAGATGTTTAACGTTTTCAGGTGAAACACCCTCTGGTACATAACTCACTTATATCAGATTTTTAACGTTTTCAGGTGAAACACCCTCTGGTATATAACTCATTTCTATGAGATGTTTAACGTTTTCAGGTGAAACACCCTCTGGTATATAACTCATTTCTATAAGATTTTTAACGTTTTCAGGTGAAACACCCTCTGGTACACAACTCACTTATATCAGATTTTTAACGTTTTCAGGTGAAACACCCTCTGGTACATAACTCACTTATATCAAATTTTTAACGTTTTCAGGTGAAACACCCTCTGGTACATAACTCACTTATATCAGATTTTTAACGTTTTCAGGTGAAACACCCTCTGGTATATAACTCATTTCTATAAGATTTTTAACGTTTTCAGGTGAAACACCCTCTGGTACACAACTCACTTATATCAGATTTTTAACGTTTTCAGGTGAAACACCCTCTGGTACATAACTCACTTATATCAAATTTTTAACGTTTTCAGGTGAAACACCCTCTGGTACATAACTCACTTATATCAAATTTTTAACGTTTTCAGGTGAAACACCCTCTGGTACATAACTCATTTCTATAAGATTTTTAACGTTTTCAGGTGAAACACCCTCTGGTACATAACTCATTTCTATCAGATTTTTAACGTTTTCATGTGATACACCCCCCTGACACATACATAATTTATCCGTTCTCTTATTGGATACAAAAGAAATGCAATTTAAATTAGTTATAAGCAATTTATAACTAATGCAAACGCACTTTCTGTACAGACGCACTTTTCACACCGAGACAACTGAGTGACAAATCAATCGAATACAATCAAGATTTAAACACAGTATTTGTAGACCAGGAAAAGGCATTCGACAGAGTAGATAGAAACATTCTATGGGAAACCTTAGAAATGTATAACATCAGAGGACAACTGTTAGATAATATAAAAGCGGTATATCAAAAATGTCAAAGCTCAGTAAGAACAACAGATGGAATGACTGAACCTTTTGAAACAAGATCTGGAGTAAGACAAGGATGCGTACTTTCACCCCTACTTTTCAACATATACATGGACAGAATAATAAAAGAATCTCACATCAACAAAGAGGAAAACATTGCAAATAAACCTGAGGAAGAACTTAATCATGAAATCAATGAACTATTATTTGCCGATGATCAAAGTTTAATATACAAAGATGAGGAAACTTTGCAAAAGCACATCAATGCATTGCTGTTAGAATGTCAGAAGTACAACATGAAAATTAATGTAAAAACAACAGAAGCTATGAAAATAGGCAAGTCTTGAACACCAATGGATATAACAATAAATAACACCAAAGTGAAACAAGCCAAAGAATTTAAGTATCTAGGCAGCATTTTTTCTGAAGATGGAAGACTAGACAGAGAAATAGAAACAAGGTGCCAGAAAGCAAACACGGTGACTTACCAACTTTCACCATTACTTCTTCATCCAAAGATCAAGATGGAAATTAAAAAACAAATAATATCTACAATTTTTATACCAACACTGTGCTACCAATGTCATACATGGTCTTTAACAGCTTCGCAGCAAAGAAAAATCGTCACGTGAAATGAAGTGTCTGAGGAAAGCTGCAATGGTTACCAAACTAGATAAAATAAGAAATGAAGAAATTAGGAAAAGAGTTGGTATAATATCATGTATCGAACATATTGAGAGACAGCAAGTAAAATGGTTCGGTCACCTTATGAGAATGAAGCCAAACCAAATACCAATAAGAGCATATAATACAAGAATATCCGGGTGTAAGGCCAAAGGTAAACCAAGAAAACGGTGGGTAGAAAACATCAAGATAGCCTTGAACAAACATGGACTAAATGCAGCCTCGGCGACACATCTGGCCTTGGAACGACAGCTTAAGCTCCCACCGCTACGCTTAACAGCAAGTGTGAATGCGATCAACAATCATTCACCTGGGGAAAGACAATAGATAGATAAGCAATTTACAGTTCTTTCCCCTACATTGATAAACACATGTGCATTCTTCTTCTTTCAGGGAAGCTCAAGTTTGACCCTCAACCTGACGAAGTCTACTACTTAGAACTTGATAAGGCAGCCAATATCAAATGCCAAGCCGCGGCCCTAACACCACCTCTCATTCAATGGCTGAAAATCAATAACGGTCTCAAGCTACCCGACCACATGTACGAAGAACGAGGAACTCTGCATTTTGTCAAAGTACGACGGGAAGACGAGGGCAAATACATGTGTGTGGCCACCCAGAAGCAACAGGGGTATATCAACGCTACTGTTACAGTCAGGATTGTTGGTAACTATCTTTGACTTATTTGCTGTAATTAAGGACGTAGATACTACTTTGGTAATAAGGGGGGGGGGGGGGTAATACATTTGGTAATAAGAGGGGATTTAAGGAAAAGGGGGGGGGGGTGTAATATATTTGGCAATAAGATATGTCTTACCGAGCAGACATACTCACTGCTGGTTGTGAGTCCTCACGAACAGAGGATTTTGAGATGAATGAGCATAAGTTAATATCGAGATTGCAAGAATTGGGAGTTAGGATGGGCGTGGCCCGAATAGAACCCCTGAAAAAGATTTCAAAAAGAGCAGTGAACCAGCATAAAACCGGAACCATCAGCCGTTATACCCTGAGCGATTTACTGAAGCGGATATCGGAGCACCTAGTGACGTGTCCGAAGTACAAAGAGGATAATGAACAGACCTAAGGGGGAGTGGGGTTAAAATAATTGAAGAGCAGTGAATCACTTTTTAAAAATGGAAATATTGATACATTTATATGGAAAAGATCTGGGGGGGGGTTGCTTTACTCTTATTTACTAGTTTCTATCCGCCGAAGACGAATGTGTCTGGTCATTGGCGCAAATAAAACGGTGACACAAGGAATGTCCGTGCTTGGACTACATCCTGCTGGTAGTCTAGAAGCACTATTGTACTACAAGAGAGACCCAACTGGAGTTTGATAATGTCCTACTACAAGAGAAGAGATACCCAACGGAAGTTTGATAATGTCCTATTACAAGAGAAGAGATACCCAACGGAAGTTTGATAATGTCCTATTACAAGAGAAGAGATACCCAACGGGAGTTTGATAATGTCCTATTACAAGAGAAGAGATACCCAACGGAAGTTTGATAATGTCCTATTACAAGAGAAGAGATACCAAACGGAAGTTTGATAATGTCCTACTACAAGAGAAGAGATACCAAACGGAAGTTTGATAATGTCCTATTACAAGAGAAGAGATACCCAACGGAAGTTTGATAATGTCCTACTACAAGAGAAGAGATACCAAACGGAAGTTTGATAATGTCCTACTACAAGAGAAGAGATACCAAACGGAAGTTTGATAATGTCCTATTACAAGAGAAGAGATACCAAACGGAAGTTTGATAATGTCCTACTACAAGAGAAGAGATACCCAACGGAAGTTTGATAATGAACGCTGTTTGAAAAGACTTATTTTTGAGCACTAAATATCATATTATATTTTCATAAGGAATGACATTGAACACCACCAATCCCCATACTCTATATACATCAGTGAATGCAACATCATCTTGCTTGATAGAGCAGTTAGTGTCAATGAAATTATTGATTCCAATGTCAATTATAATCATTGTCTTCGTGATTATAATAATTAGTAATTTAATAACACATTACTGTAAACAAAATTACCTTCTGAATCCGGGCTGGTGCCCATAGGCAATTATACGTTTTCTTTGCGTATGTTACTAGAGCCTAAAAGGGGAATAATGAATAGTCATACCGTTACCAGTAATGCATGTCGCAAAAGGCGACTAAGGAGATTATGGGTTTAATTTTCTCTACCCCCATCTCATATAGGGTCAATGTGAACCAGAAGCCGTTCTGAAGTCAAATGTCTCAGGCTGAAACGCATAGAGGGGTTCAAAGGGTCTCGCATTTCTCTCGTGCGGACCCAGTGTTAGCAGATAACCAAGATTATAAAAGTACCTCCTCGTGGTGCACACGGGAAACATAAACACAGCTTCTCTTGCTGTATTCATGGCTAACATGTTTAGGCTTGTGTCCGTGGAAGTAGATTGAATGATAATTGCTTACGAGAGACAAGAAATATCTCCGAAACCTCCACGACATTACATCCAACATCACTTTCTGCACACAGTGATGCTAGGCATCTGTGCATTTCATCTTGGCAGAATTAAACAGCAGAAATTTTGGAGGGGCTACCAATGCCAATGTCCCTAACATACAGTGACTTTACGAGTACGCACCGAATCTGGAAAAGGTAACACATGCTAGAGGCCATCCATGATCTGCCACGCTTAATACGTTTTCCCTTTGACTCATCTAGACGATGGTGTAATGGGTAGTGGTTGTATTCTGTCACTTTGAGGTACGACTTAACTTGTGCTACTTGATGTCGCACTCTAATGCTGGGGAGATCAAGCAGAAATCTCATATCAGAGATGGGTGTATCTCTAGTACACCCCAGTACCGCTCTCATTGCCTCATTTTGAACTTTTCCCAATCTATCGACTTGTGTCTGTGACAAAGTTAGTATAGTAGGCCGAGGCCATAATCTATTACAGATAGCACCACCACTTGCAGGAGCAGAAAAAGTACCCATTGCTGCATGTCGAAGGTCGCCATAACCTTGATAACACTGATCCCTCTTCTAGCCTTCTGAATCATATTTGTGACGTGCTTGTTGAATGAGAGACTTCTATCAAAGATTATCCCAAGATATTTAAGGTCCTGTTCTCTTTCAATGAATGAACCCATGCAACTAACAGCTGGCAGTGTGTCATTAACCAGATTATTATTTAAGAAGTACCAGACGACCTTTGCTTTCGAGGGATTGATCACAGCGTTGTATGCTCTGCACCATATCGACAATTGATCTAGTCCATTCTGTACACTGTCAGCGATATCTCTTCTGTTCCTGCCCATGTTGTATAGTAGGATATCGTCAGCGTATGTTAGAACTCTACAATTGCTGGGAGTTTGCAATTGAGCAATTCTCAATGTATACACATTAAACAGTACTGGGGACAGAGGAGATCCCTGGACTACATCCTGCTAATCTGCAGGAGTTTGAGAAGATTCCTTCAATAGGTATTGTACTAAGCTGAAAGCTGAAGCCCCCTGGATATGAAAGAAAGCTTGGAGAAACCTCCTCACTGCACATAGGAAGTAACAGCTAATCGCTACCAATTCATATGGTTCGAGAAGAAGAAGAAGAAGAAGAAGAAGAATCACAGCTTATGCAGTAAACCATGACACAACGCATTCCGTTCCCTGGACTACATCCTGCTAATCTGCAGGAGTTTGAGAACGAACACTGAAGAAGAAGATGGAGAAGCTAAGGAAAACTGGATGATCTGGTGTGTCATTAGTGAGGCCTTCAGTCCTTACACATCATCATCATGTGACATTAGTGAGATATTCAGTCCTTACACATCATGATCATGTGACATATTCTTACCAGAACGTGGTCTTTCTAACAGATTCTCTGAACGATCCGCGATTCTGGGCGAGTTGAGCTGCCGCAGCCAGAGGCATGTTTAAGACCTATATATATATATATATCACTGCACCATCGTCGTCTTGGGTGTCTCTTCCCTTTTTTCCTTTAGCTGTCTTCAGTTATTAATCATTCCAGGATGTTATGTCCCTTTATATTGCTACACTAACCCAGCTATCTTGTTATGATATAGTTAAGAAGCTAGCCCAATTCTAAGTTTATTGATCTTAACACTTCTCGATTTGTCTTTTTAACTGTCCATCAGAATATCCAAAATAGAATTACTAGGCACATTACTCCTGCAGTTTGCCATTGCTTTTAGGAAAAAATCCATTTATGCAAGATTCATCAATAATCCATTAAAAACGAAGTGATTAACTTTTTAAAAAAAATAACCCCTCATCCTTTTTTTAACCATAGTAAAAACCGTTCGACCCTTCCACATACGGTTTCTATATGTGCATGAATATTAACATAACTGTTAATGCACTGTAATTAAAATTAACACTTTTCAATCCCAAAGATATGTTTATTTTCAGAAAAACCTACCTTCAGTAGACACCCTCCTAATGTGACAATAGCTTACGAAGGCCAGCCAATGATGCTTCACTGTTATGCTGAAGGGGATCCAAAACCCCAAATTGTGTGGGATAAAGATGGAAGGATTATGCCTGTAACCGGAGCAGACCATGTGGCCACATCTAACAATAGATATTTGGTAGGATCTGTTTTGTGTCGATTAATGTCTTTTGTAAAGTATCATCATTTCGCTCGAAAGAGCTCTGGTTTATGCTCTATGCGTCGTGTTCGGAGTTGAAGAAACATATGTATATTATGTATTTTCTAAACATATAAAATGATCTTTATAAATAACTAATCTGTCAGATGATATCCGACAAGGTGGATATTGCATAACTATCTATACACTGTGGCCCTTGTTTGCCTTGCTGCATCAGGGGTAGAAGGGTTTCAGTAGAAGAATTCTCTGGAGATGGCCTTCTTGTGTACTTCTTGTATACAACAATGCCTATATCAAATTAATGTTAGAGAAACACAAAACAAATAACACACATAAGGAGTTGGATAGAGTATACACAATTATAACAAGTATATCACATAGATAGTCTATAGTATCACATGTATATCACACAGTGTCTATATTATCACAAGTATATCACATAGTCTATATTATCACATGTATATCACAGTCTATATTATCACAAGTATATCACATAGTGTATATTATCACATGTATATCACATAGTCTATATTATCACAAGTATATCACATAGTGTATATTATCACATGTATATCACATAGTCTATATTATCACAGGTATATCACATAGTCTATAGTATCACAAGTATATCACATAGATTGTCTATATTATCCATATCCATAAATCCATAACCTGTCAGTGTCGTAGAAGTTATTGGGATACATGTTCCAGTGTAGGGTAACAACCCTGAACAGAAAGTAAGTGGATGGAGTAACACAGTGCAAATATAAAGATAAACAAATACATGCTACCAAAATAAAACAAAACAAACTTAACAACGAGATACAGGGATAAACGACGTTTCGTCTAAAAAGCCTTCATCAGGACAAACCAAAGACCACTGTACAGCGAATCTTACGTGAAGACAAACATGGCTATGATGGGGAAGAAGGAAAAGGAGAGTCAGCGAATAGATAGCGGAACCCCTCCTCACTTACAACCATCTTCTCCCTATACCCTCTTCTTCCCTGTCATGTTGCTCCATCTTTGCTTCCTCCGCTATCTTCTCTTTTTCTTTCTTCCCTATCATAGCCACGTTTTTCTCCATGCCGCATGCTCCTGGCATGTCATGTACAGTGTGAGTTTTTTTTAATTTACCCTCCAACAGAAAAAAACCCAGTCCTTACCTGGAATCGAACTATAACCTCACTATTGTGAGACCAATGCTCTATCCTCTCGGTCATGCGCCACACCTTTATTTATATTATCCTTATAGTATATCAGTGTTTCTGTTATTATTTTATAAATGCTACAGAAAGATACTTAGAATATCATGGAAGGATAAAATCAGAAACTCAGATATTATAAACACATTGAATATTCCAGAGTGTTGGTTACTAAACACAATAACAAAAAGAAAACTACGCCTGTTTGGTCATATAAAGAGACATAACTGTTTAGAAAGACAAATAATGGAGGGAAGAGTACCTGGGTAGAGGAGAAGGGGCAGACCAAGAAGACGATGGACTGACGACATTAAAGATAACATGAATACATCGCTAGAAAATGCAAGCCACATCGCCCAAGACAGAGAGAGGTTCGGAGAGTTCATTGGGAAGACAACGTTCTGGAAGGAATACGTCACATGACAATCTTCTGTATTATACAAAACACTGGAAACCTCTCTGTAACCCCCTTACTGTATAAAACAAAATACTGGAAACCTCTCTGTAACCCCCTTACTTTATAAAACAAAACACTGGAAACCGCCTTGCAACTCCCTAACGGGAAAAAATACAGTATTGACAGTTTTTTTAAAGTATATATATTTCAAAACTAGAACCACAATTGGGAAACAAATCGTATGCAAAGCATAAATGTCAGTGATTGCTTTCAAATAGCACAGAGTATAACAACATTATAAGAATCTTTGTCCGATAGAACATCACACACAAGGTAGCGAGCGTATGTAGATGAAACGTCCTTCTATAAATGTCTTTCTATAAACGTCATTCCATATGTCGTTCTATAAATGCCTTTATACCTTTATAAACTTGGGTCAGGGTAGGCCTATTCTTCATTATGTATATAGGCCTATGTATAAATTCATGTACATAATGATATGTAGGCTATGTGTTAATGACTGTCAATGTTATCGTTGTTCATAATGTTATCATTGAAGATTATCATTGTTTCCTATTTTTATCAGGTATTTCCAAACGGTACTTTACTACTACAAAAAGTATTGATTGAAGACAAAGGAAAATATGGATGTACGGCCAATAACTCTGCTGGGAAAATCCGTACAGATTTCAATCTAGTGATTACACGTAAGTTATTCCTGCATTCATATCTGTGTACATACATGTTTATCAACTCATCTAATTACTGGTTAGTGCATACACGCAAATCTTGGGAGTAAACAAAATACACACAAATGTTCAAACATGTAACAAATAGAGACACATGTTGAGTAGGCCTATAACAAATACACAAACATTTTGAGTTTAGCAAATACACACATATGTAATATTGTTTATTATTGAAACATGAAGACACTTGAAAGATAAGGCTAATTTAAATATATGCGTAATTAATTGTTGATTTCCAGAGCCAGTAGAAGAAGATGAAGGTTTTGATATGGCAAAAACTGTGATCATTGCTGTCTGCAGCGCGGGAGCTTACCTGGCACTAGTCATCGGCCTCACTGCTTATTGCAGCTACCGACTGTTGATGCAGAGGAAGACTAGGAAGCAGCTACGTAAGTATATGTTTGAGAACCACTGCATTCATCGGCAACAAATGTATTCATTAGCAACAGATGTATTCATTAGCAACAGATGTGTTCATTAGCAACAGATGTATTCATTAGCAACAGATGTGTTCATTAGCAACAGATGGGTTTGTTTGTCATTAGCAATAGAGTATGTTCAACATCAGCAGCTGTCATCATTGACATTAGCATAGGGATATATTCATTTGGGAATGTCCAAATGGGCTCAGATGAGCTATATATATTAGCCCCTTTATTAGCATATATATTAGCCCCTTTATTAGCATATATATTAGCCCCTTTATTAGCATATATATTAGCCCCTTTTAAAAGTGTGAATACTGCACTTTTTGTAGCATATTTAGACAAAACAACACACAACAATTGACACCCAACCCAGAAGAATGTATCATATCAATACTGATAGGTCCCTTCAAAGACTACCATCACTACAGGTCCCTTCAAAGGCCACCATCACAGCAGGTCCCTTCCAAGTCCACCATCACAGCAGGTCCCTTCCAAGGTCACCATCACAAAAGGTCGCCTTCATCACAGCAGGTCCCTTCCAAGGCCCCCATCATAGCAGATCCCTTCCAAGGCTCCCATCAAAGCAGGTCCCTTCCAAGGCCACTATCACATCAGGTCGCCCCCATCACAGCAGGTCCCTTCCAAGGCCACCATCACAAAAGGTCGCCTTCATCACAGCAGGTCCCTTCCAAGGCCCCCATCATAGCAGATCCCTTCCAAGGCTCCCATCAAAGCAGGTCCCTTCCAAGGCCACTATCACATCAGGTCGCCCCCATCACAGCAGGTTCCTCCCATCACAGCAGGTTCCTCCCATCACAGCAGGTTCCTCCCATCACAGCAGGTTCCTTCCAAGGCCCTCATCACATCAGGTTATCGGTAGAATAATAAAAATAGTAATATTAATATTATATATATTCTCTAATATTTATATAAATATTATCTGATAAATTATTATTTATTTTCTGGCACTATAGTAGCATGCTGCAGTACATTTGTGCATGCAGACTGTTCAGAAAGCAATGGTAAACTACTGAAAGTATTTATATTGTCTAGAACATCACTGCCGCCAAAAAATGCTTGGTTGATGGGTACATACTGAAGAGAATACTCTCCAATTTGTCAAACAATATCTTGCAAAGAATACATAGACACTCAAATGATTCGGCCACCTGATCAGATTGAAACTAGAGCGCATTACACCAATAGCCTTCAATAAAAGATCATCTGAAAAGAGAAACAGGTGGAGACCCTGATAAAGATGGATGATGACATCAGAGAAATATTAGAACACCAAGGCTGCACTAAGGGAGGGGTATCACAGTTAGCAAAAGAAAGAGGATGTCGACACCTCATAAAGCTTAGCGGCACACATGGATAAGCCAAGACAAAATAAGACAAGACAAAATAAGCCAAGACAAAATAAGACAAGACAAAATAAGACAAGACAAAATAAGACAAGACAAAATAAGACAAGACAAAATAAGACAAGACAAAATAAGACAAGACAAAATAAGACAAGACAAAATAAGACAAAACCAATTTATTTTTAATTTAATCATTAAGTGAGAATCATAAAGCCAAAATAGTAGTACTACAACTTGACGTGCTCATTTTAACATTAAACCTTGCTCCATATTATTAAGACCATATGTGTCTCAAAGGATCGAAGGCATAGGGAATTGACTTCATTGTACTCGTGTAACTCTGTAATATCAGGCACCCAGGGATCTAAAAAAAATCTGCTTTATAAATAAGACGTTGTGAGCAGCATTTGAACCTGCATCCTCTTGAACACAAAGTGAATGGTTTAACCACCAAGCCAAAAAGTTTCATATTTTTTTTTTGTACTTAATGATCATCTACAAGATGAAAGCAGCCATACAATCACAATTCTTCATTAGTCATTCATCAGCTTCATTTCTAATGTTTCATCTTAACATTTTTATTTCATTCTACAGTAAACCCAAAGAATTTGAAATTAGGCACTGGAGAGTTCCAACATCACAGGGAACAACATGAGCTCTTGATGAAAGATCGTGACTCTGGTCTTCAATTCCGCAGTGACAGCGATAACCGTTCACATGTATCTGGCATGAGTTCAAACCCGTCACATTCTTCTACATCTGCTTCCGGAACTGCTTCCCATGTAACAGCATCAGCAGCTGCTAAAGGCCGTAGTATAGAAAAATTTGCTTTCCCCAGACAAGACTTGCACACATTAGGAATTATCGGTGAGTGTTTTATTTCAGATATTTTATATTAAACTGGGTACAGAGATTAGCAAAACTTCAGGGATATCACTTACTCTATCTAAGACTGTTCTTCTTCTCTAAATGCAGCCTCCTTCCATCAGATTTGTTTGACAAAGTTAATATTGACATCTCTGCTGCAATGAAACCTGCATATATTTTCACAACATTAAAGAAATATTCAGTTTAGCTCTTTTTTCCTCTATTATTCTATAGTACTATTGTTCTACAGTTTTTCTATATATTTTTCTATAGTTCTATTATTTTTCTACATATTTTTCTAGTTTACTGTGCTATAGTTTTTCTATATATTTTCTATAGTTCTTTTGTTCTATAGTTATATATATATATATATATTATTCTACAGTTTATTGTTCTGGTGAATGCCTTAGATAAAAATGTCAAACATTTTCGTCCTTGTTCTATTTTCTTATTACATACACCATCTTCATCATACATTCTCAAACTATTAGTTAGTGGAATTTGGTTCAGAGAATGGATTGCATTATCTCATATCTTACAGCTTAGCTGCGATATATGCGCCTTTCGGCCTAACATATCTGACATGAGCCTGGCTTCTGGGTCACGTGACCCTCTATGCATCAAGACAACCAATTCCACCCCAAAAAATCTCCTTAGTCACCTCTTACAACATGCCTGGCAGGTAATAGTATCCCTATTATTTTGCCCTCTTTCAGACTTGACAATACATGTGCGTTTTTAATCATTCTGTCTATTATTTTAGGGAGCCGCGTTAGCGCAGTGGTTAGCGCACTGGCTTCGCATATGAGTGGTCCTGGGTTCATTCCCCAGCTGAGGCGGAAATGTTTTCAGATCGCAACGGCTCCCAGGTCGACCCAGCCTTAAATGGGTACCGGATTAATCCGGGAAGTAAAGACTGCGAGGGAGAGGAGATGGCTACCGTGCTCATTTGCAGAGCCTGTGAGATGTGAGGTCGCTAACATCTCACACCCCTACGGCATTAATAAATGCTATGGGTTACTTTACTTACTACCTTGATTGGTGATACCTTGATTGGTGATACCTTGATTGGTGATACCTTGATTGGTGATACCTTGATTGGTGATACCTTGATTGGTGATACCTTGATTGGGGATACCTTGATTGGTGATACCTTGATTTATGAGAGGAAATCAATTATTGTATTTACAGCAAGCCTCAAAATTGACCACAAAAAATCATGATAAAGTCATTCTGGAATAGAGAACTGCCCAGCTCATCAATGCATTGTCATGTAACTTGCATAGTCTAACATTCTTTCCATCAAAAGGAGTGCTCTTATAAATAACAATCAATTGGTTCAAAGGGCATGAGAGCATAGACCACTGGATCAGAGACCAACCAACCAACCAGAAATAACAATCTGGCACTGAATGTAAAACTTCACCACCTGGCACAGTGAACACGAGTGGAAAACTCATAAGTTTTTGAGGTTTTAACAGAGAATAGCACAATATGAGACATAAATAATCTGCCGAAGATGGATGTTTCGGGCCATTGGCGCAAATAAAGCGGTGACGCGACACATTTCCATTCACTGAACAGACAATTGCTGTGTTTAAAAAAATGAAATATTCAGTATATGTCCCTGTGATTAGATGTCAGAACAAGAGTTCTTCAGAACTACTTAACACTGATTCTATCATATGGTTGTGAATCATCATCATCATGTGAGATATTCTTTCCAGAACGTAGTCTTTCCTATGGATCTCTTGAATTCTCCGCGGTCTTGAGTAAGTTGTCCTTCATCTTTAAGTGACATGCGCAGACATTCTTGAATGTCTTTTGTCCAACGCGTCTTTGTCGGCCTTTGCCGCTGTGAATCATGAACAATAAATAAACAAGATAATCGTATATTAGAAGTAATAGAAGTGCTTGTATCGAAGAGTATTGTGAGAACCATGGACAGATTGATAAAATAATGAGGAGGGTGCAAAAAGGGACAAATACAAAACAGTAATTATTTATACTAATATCGGAAAGAGATAGTCGTTATCTTTTGGTAATTCTATGAGATGAGGGGAGGGAATTCGATAGAACAGTAACAATTACTCATATTGAAGAAGAAAGAGACAGAGAATAACAGAATGTTAGATAGTTTAACATATTGGCATGGCAGATAGTCAACAATGAAACTGATTCATGAAACTAGAGATAGGGCGTTGTGAAGATATGTGATCTCCCATGCCAGGCTGATGAAACTTGATGAAATCATAAAAATTATAATTGTGATTCAGGGAATTAATATTAATCTTTAGTTATGATACACCTTAAACAGACTTTGAAATATTTCTTGATGTCAAAATGCATAATTTTGGAATATCTTGAGGTCAAAATACATAATTTAGAATTTTCTTGAGGTCAAAATAGATAATATCAGGATTATCTTGAAATCAAAATACAGAATCTTTTTGTTTGTCTTCTGCATTCATTCTCAAACTCCCTACACATTAACAAGATGTAGTCTGGAGAACATAATGTGTTTTGCAATGGTTAACAGCTTACCTGTGATATCTGTGCCTTTCAGCCCAACACTTCCATCTTCAGCATGGCTTCTGAGTCACTTTGACCCTCTATGGCATGGGATAATCAACTCTACCCCAAAACCTCCTTATTCGCATCTTACTGCATGCATGAAAGATAAACAGTGTTGTTATTCTTTACTTCCCTTTCAGGCTTCTGCATGCTGACGAAATACAGCATAAACGTTCCGAACAAAATTTTGAAGTGAGACTTAGACCTACGTGTTAGAATAATGTTGTAATGTTCCGAACATAAATGTGTAGTAAGACTTAGACCTACGTGTTAGAATAACGTTGTAATGTTTTTAACTGTAGCAGCAGCACAGGTGCATATTACAAATAAATGATTAACTTTGCAGGTAAAGGCAAATTTGGTGATGTCTTTTTGGCCAAAGCAAGAGCTATACGTGCCCCCGAGCCCGAGACTCTTGTTGTTGTCAAGTCCTTGTTGACAAAAGGGGAGGCCATCAATGTTGAGTTTCAAAGTGAGTTGGAAATGTACAGCAAACTAGATCATCCAAACATTGTCAAACTACTTGGAGTCTGCAGGGAGGCTGAGCCATTTTTCATGATCACCGAATATTGTGATTGGGTATGTTGTTATGTTATTTGTTATTTAGATTTGTTGTAGCTGCCATTAGTTATTGTTCTCATTTATTACGAGAAAATGTGTCCACATTTTTTACGAAACAAATCATACATTATTTAATGAAACAAACGTTCGCTAAAGACGCATATAATACAGTATCCATCAATCTGTGTGCAACACACTGAGGCCCTACTTTTTCCTCTCCCTGGAAGAACCTTATGGGGGGGGGGGGGAAGGCTCTCAGTGCATTGTGCGCAGATCAAATAATCGGTAGCAGATGTTGCATGTTGTTTATCTCTGCATTATGGAAGCTGTATAAAATCAAGCCTAATATAAATAAGTTGGAATCTGTGGGACACATCTCCTCATAATCAGCTATTGTTCAGAAGTTATTTGTTATAACAGTGTTATAGCTGTCATCAGTTATTGTTCTCATTTGTTATAAAATTGTTATAGCTGTCATCAGTTATTGTTGTAAGTTTATTTAACATAAATATCACTTAAAAATTACTACAGCTCAGAAAACGTATAGATCTATATTGTACAGTGGTCAAGCCAGTTACCTTGCGATTAAGGTAGTGAGTTCAAATTCTTGTTTATATCTTATTTCAAGCAATATCTTGTTTATAACTGCATTTTTGTCAGAAGTCCCTTGGACTTTACACTAAAGCTACATAGATATGCTGAGGCACTCGACACTCAACACTTAGCTTTGTTAAGAGTATATATGTTGAAGCCTGAATACAATAAAGTTGATTCTCTGATATATTTTAGCCTATATGAGTTCTTTGCAGCTTAATAAACTAGGACTGTTGAAGGTGGATGTCAGATCAATGGCTCACATAAAACGGCGACACAATGTGTCTTCGTTTTCTGGACTTCATGGTGCTAGCAAAAAAATTTATAAGGCCATTGTCCTGTTACTGAAAAGAGAATATTTTCTGATGACTGATGTTGTGGAACTGAAAACAAAATATTTTCTGATATCAATCAATCAATAAACCCGTAACCCTTCAGGGTCGTAGGGGTACCACATTGGATGCCTCAGCGCACAGAGTCCTCCAGCGAATTCTATCCTCAGCAATGCGGATGAGTGTGGAAATATCTTGCCCTGTCCATTCCTTGATGTTGTCTGTCCATGCCTTTATTTGTCCTCCTCTGCTTCTTCCACCCTCGACAGTGCCCTGCAGTATTGTTTTTGACAAGGAATCGTGCCTGCATACATGTATCCATTGTAGTATTTCAGTGGGCAAAAGGTTTAGCTAGTGGTGCCCATCTCCTCTTCAGGTTTTCTGATATATGGGGGGGTCAAAAGGGTTTTTTTAAAAAAAAGGTAATTTGTGTGTTTTCATGGGATAGACGAAAAATGTGCTGTCAATTATGTCTAAAAATAGCTGGGGGCTGGGTGGCTTGACTTTTGGTCACATTCCAGGGGGGGGGGGCTTGACTTTTGGTCACATTCCCAAAGGGGGGGTGAACCTTCCTCCCTCTCCCCTTATTTGTGGGCCTGTTAGCTGGTGTTTGAACTGTGGGTGCCTTTTCTTTTAACTTATCTTCATTGTTAACCCCTTAGATGCGGAGGTATCCTTAAGGATAAGATGAGGTGTTGCCACCATTTTGCCGAGATCTTCTTTTTCTTAGTTTCCCAGGTAAACAATTCACTTGGATGCTTTATTATAAGCTTCCAGATGGATTTCTTCCCTGGGAAGCTAAGAAGAGAAGGATCTCTGCAACATGGCGGTGGCTTTTCATTGTATCCTTAAAAATCCTCCTAGATAAGTGGTTACGCTGCTGCATTTCTCCATTTTTCACAAGATGTTGCGATGCCTATATTGTACCTTATTTATTCTTGTTCAGTCAGAGCTGTTTGCCTACCAGGTCTTCTATTTGTGTTCAAGTATATAATTATATTAAAACTATTTCTGAAACTATTCATATATTTTCTCTTTAATAGCAAATGTAAGCCATTCTATAGTTTCTGAACTGAATTACTTTCTCAAGTGTTACTTTATCAAGTGTTACTTTCTCAGGTGTTACTTTCTCAGGTGATACTTTATCAAATGTTACTTTCTCAGGTGTTACTTACTCAGGTGATACTTACTCAGGTGATACTTTATCAAGTGTCACTTTCTCAGGTGTTACTTTCTCAGGTGATACTTACTCAGGTGATACTTTATCAAGTGTTACTTTATCAGGTGATACTTTATCAAGTGTTACTTTCTCAGGTGATACTTTATCAAGTGTTACTTTCTCAGGTGATACTTTATCAAGTATTACTTTCTCAGGTGTTACTTTATCAAGTGTTACTTTCTCAGGTGATACTTTATCAAGTGTTACTTTATCAAATGTTACTTTCTCAGGTGTTACTTACTCAGGTGATACTTACTCAGGTGATACTTTATCAAGTGTCACTTTCTCAGGTGTTACTTTCTCAGGTGATACTTACTCAGGTGATACTTTATCAAGTGTTACTTTATCAGGTGATACTTTATCAAGTGTTACTTTCTCAGGTGATACTTTATCAAGTGTTACTTTCTCAGGTGATACTTTATCAAGTATTACTTTCTCAGGTGTTACTTTATCAAGTGTTACTTTCTCAGGTGATACTTTATCAAGTGTTACTTTCTCAGGTGATACTCACTCAGGTGATACTTTATCAAGTGTTACTTTCTCAGGTGATACTTTATCAAGTGTTACTTTCTCAGGTGATACTTTATCAAGTGTTACTTTCTCAGGTGTTAATTTCTTAGGTGATACTTACTCAGGTGATACTTTATCAAGTGTTACTTTCTCAGGTGTTACTTTCTCAGGTGATACTTACTCAGGTGATACTTTCTCAGGTGTTACTTTCTCAGGTGTTACTTTCTCAGGTGTTACTTTATCAAGTGTTACTTTCTCAGGTGATACTTTCTCAGGTGTTACTTTCTCAGGTGTTACTTTCTCAGGTGATACTCAAGTGTTGCTTAATCAGGTGTTACTTTCTCAGGTGATACTTACTCAGGTGTTACTTTCTCAGGTGTTACTTTATCAGGTGTTACTTACTCAGGTGATACTCAGGTGGGTCTCAAACAACATCAGTTCCATCTCTTTTAAGTCTGTTTTTATAGATTTACCTGTTAACAATTACATGCTCCTGAACAGTCCATACAAAAATGGAGGTATAAGCTCATCATTGATGCTATTGACTTGTGATTATTCAAGATGACATATATATTAAATAATTCCAAGTTTATGTGAAAGTAATTTACTTCAGTGGCAGCAACTATGGATGTTTTAGAACAGATTGTGCTGTATATAAAGTGAGAAAGGGGTAGCTTAATATTTACATGTACGATGTAACAACGATACTTGAAGAGGAAATGGACACCACCAAGCAAAACTCTTCACCCACAGAAATGTCACAATGAGTTTTCAGCATGACACTATCCTTAATTGATTTCACACTTTTATTTGTGTTTAGGGAGATCTGAAACAATTTCTGTTGGCCACGCGAAGTGATAATGGCCGTCGAACACCAGCTACAAGAGTACCCACCATTTCTTCCATTCAGAAATTGAAAATGTGCCAGCAGGTAGCTCTTGGGATGGAGTACCTCTCTGGATGTAAATTCACACACAAAGATCTTGCGGCTAGAAACATTCTTCTATCATCTCGAATGGAACTCAAGGTAAAATATATATCTGTTGAGTTACTTATTTTTATTTAGGGCCTTGTGAATTTGAACTCCAGAGAGGAATTATATGGCAAGATATTGGTGACTAGTGGTACTGAGGTCCCACTGGTATCCTGTTAGACCAAGGGTGGCCAATATTTGTAATAAATGCACACATTTTTCATGCTATTACTCAAATGTATTAATCAACACATGTACCCACATTCAATTCAATAGAAAAATATATTCATATGGAAATATTTATATTTGGTATAGACATAACTTCTAGTACCTTGAATTTCTTGTTGTTTAAATTCTTAAATTGATTAGCAGTTAATACGTTTGTGTGGATACGCTTTCTTTTTCATTATTAGCACTGACAAGTCAATTATCATTTATAATAAATCACATCACGGAGGGAATCATGGGTGGACCATCCCTGAGTTAGATAATCACAAATTGGAAGAGATTGCCACCTTCAAATGTCTTGAGTCCCAAATGTGTAATGATGGCAGGTTGGAGAGTGAGACCAAGATAGGAATTGAAATGGCGATGACTGACATTCCAAGGTTTACTAGTGATGTAGAGGAGTAGGATCAATGCTGCAGTAGAGATCAGTCTCTACAGAACACTGGGGCTGACTGTTTTTCTATACATGTGTGAGAGCAGGATGCTCAATGTAGATTTGGAGGGAAGGATTCAAGCTTTTAGATGTGGCTGCAGACGTCCGGTACAGATCAGTTGTATAAAATATGAGATAAATGTGTTTGTTTGGGGCATGGACTTGCTTGATTTGGTAATGTGGTCAGACACTGTTCATTTTATTAAGTTATTTTTAAGGGAATGGTTGGGGTTGAAGGGAGACTAGGCCGCTGAGGAGAATTTTGGATAGACATTACCTGGTAATGGTCTTGGCACTTATCTTGGTGATGTCAATGAGTATTTTAATATTAGGATTACTTATATCTGACAGTTCCGCTCTATGGCGGAGTGGTGCAGAGCACATCTGTGATGGCCAAGGTACCAAGTTTGATCCCTACCACAGGCAGTTGTGCATCTGGACCTTTCAGAAAGCAATAAGGAATCGCAAACTACTGAACATATTTCTATTGCCTTGAAAATCACTACAGTAAAAAAAGGCTGCGTCCTGAATAGGATAAGCTGCCCATTTTTGTTTTTATTTGACATGTGAACAACAATGGTATAGAGATTAATTCACTGCCTTCCTAAATGGGTGATCCAGATTCAATTTTTCCGTTCGATCAGAAATAATTTTAGACCTACGTTAAACCCTACAAAATGGGTGCAAGATCTTCTGGGTACATAAAGGCGGTGAGCATAATGCTGATCACATCGTCCCTTATCATGTAATGTCATTGGCTGTGTATTGCTATGGCCCAAATAGGGAGCAATAGTGACACTATTACCTGTCATAGGAGGTGTTTGTGGGTGGGGTTGACTGTCCTAACCCATAGATTGTCAAAGTGATCCAGAAGTCATGTTGAAGTCTGATGTCTCAAGCTGAATGGCACAATTATTACAACCAGGCTGCAAACCATGATACACCCACACAGGCCTATTCTGTTCAACTGACGACTTCCTACTAATCTGCAGCAGGTTGAGAATGGGTCCAGAAGAAGATTTCATGCGATTAGTCAGCAAAATAAATTGGGCTTAACACCATATTAACCAATACCTCAGTGGGCTATGTCACAAGTACACACACTCTGTGTCACTGCCTTTATGTACCCAGAAGATCTTTTACCCATTTCTTAGGATGGTTTAACGTAGGTCTAAATTATTTCTGATAGAATGGAAAAATTGAATCTGGACCACCCAATTAGGAAGGCAGTGAATTAATCTCTATACCATTGTGATTCACATGTCAAAAACAAAAATGGGTAGCGTATCCTATTCAAGATGTAGCTATAGCCATCAACCCAGCATTTTTGTGTGTCACAAGTACACACACTCTTTGTCACAAGTACATACACTCTGCTCAGATTTTCAAACTTGTGAATCATGGTCACAGTCAAGACTGCGTGTGATTGGTGTAAAGATCAGAACAGTCTGTAGAGAAAAACATAATAGATATACGAAGAGACTCATATATCAGCATGAAACTGGAACTGTCAGCCGCTACGTTCTGATAGATTTATTGAGACAGAAATCTGATAACTTATGGACTTGTCTGTTGTGAGCCGATGATAACCTGCCATCATAACTCATAACCAATACAATTAATGGTGAGAAGAAATGTCTTTTTCATATGTGAACATGATGTGAACATGATGTGAACATGATGTGAACATGATAATGATGTGATTGTGCTCACAGACTGTCTGCGAGCATGCCTGCATACTCAGTGACTCCATGAGCATGCCTGCATACTCAGTGACTCCATGAGCATGATTGTCAAAGTTCATGTGGGGTACGTTCGGGAACAGTGAATAACTCCTGTGTGCGTAGAGTGACTTTTATTTTTGTGGCGGGACATGCGGGAGTCCGAGGTAATGAGAGAGCAGATAGGTTGGCCGCCTACGCTGGTACTACAGCTGTTGGCGGAGTGATGGATCGGGCAGAAATTTTGAACGCTCTACGGAAAAACGCATGAACAAATGACTGTACAAGTGACAATGACTCTTGTTCCATCACTAGAATAAGGGAGCTTGGTTTGAAATGTAGTTTCGCTAGAAAGGAGCGGTTTCATGGGCGAGAAAGAATGATGGTCAATCAACGTGTAATGGCGGATACACTCATGGAGAGATCTGAGCACCTATGGACTTGTCCAGAGTGCAATGACAATGATCCAACGACTAACTAACTATGAACATGACATAAATATGAAAGTGATATAAATATGAAAGTGATATAAATATGAAAGTGATATAAATATGAAAGTGATATAAATATGAAATTGAATAAAATTATATGAAGTCATAAAATGTTGTAATAAATAAGAACAGACATTTCTTGTTTGTACATGTTGTTTTATCTGTTATCTATTATTTTATCTGTTACCTGGTCTAAAAAATAACAACAAATATAGAATGATTTCCTCTGTCTTCAGATCTGCAGCTTATCTCTACTCAAAGATGTCTATGCCAGTGAATATTTTGCTCATCCAACACGACCGTTACATATCTCTATCCGATGGCTACCACCAGAAACTGTTCGGGATGTGGAATATTCTTTGCAAACAGATGTCTGGTCCTATGGCATTTTTGTATGGGAGGTCTTCCACCTGTGTGATCTTCCCTACCGTCTGCATAGTGATGATGAGATATACAAGTCTCTGTGTGGAACAGCTGCGACTGCCAGTACATTACCACGTTTAGACTTCGCTGAGCAGTGCCCCAGCCAGATTGTAGACCTTGTGATGCAGTGCTGCGCCACAACTCCTTCAAGCAGACCAGTGTTTTCAGACCTTGTTGTGACATTAGGTCAATTATTGACTAATGGAGACTGTGTCTGATTGTAGTTATAATTGTAACACTGACAGTTAAGAACCTGTAGTCACAGCAAAGGCAATGTTCTTGATGTTCTGCTCACGTAGATTTGATATGACCAGGAGACTAGATTGCTGTGTAATCAATCCATGTGAACTATAAAAGAACCCATCATAACAGCAACAATTAATGGCACTAATCCACACTCCACAAAATGAAAGAACTGCAATCTAATGCAAAATCAACCAGAAATTATTTTCAGTTTGTTTCGTTAATTTCATTAAAAAACATAATTCTTTATTTACCTCATGTCGTGTACATTTTAGTAAAACTAGATTTAGTCACGTAAATTTATGTTTATAAATAAGCTTACCGATCATATTTTGTGAAGCTAAATTTAAAAAAAAACAACTTTGGCTTGACTAGGTATAAAGATGCAGGTAATCATGTTTTATCTGGTACAAAAATGAAAATATTTGGGAAGTGAATATTGAAAGTAAGGCCATGTTGTTTCTCCAGAAATAGTAATACAAACACTTGCAATAAATACTTATATTTATGAAATGTTGAATGTGTAATTATGTTGATAACTTGTACTTTTGTATGTTTTTTTATGATAATTGATATGCTATCACATTATCACTGTCATATGCAATAAGAAGTCATTGTAACTGTGCTACTATATAGTTGTATAAGTTCCCTGAGGGTGAGGACAGAAGACGGGACGCAGATGAACAGCGCATGAGTCCTTACATACAAATTTGTTCTGTATATTTCTTTCTTACCCTGTAGATAAAATTAGCCATGAGAGAGGCTGCAATTTGAGGGCTACATAGTCAGCTATGAGAGAGGCTGCAATTTGAGGTCTTCATAGTCAGCTATGAGAGAGGCTGCAATTTGAGAGCTTCATAGTCAGCTATGAGAGAGGCTGCAATTTGAGGTCTTCATAGTCAGCTATGAGAGAGGCTGCAATTTGAGGGCTTCATAGTATGCTATGAGAGAGGCTGCAATTTAAGGGCTTCATAGTCAGTCACGAGAGAGGCTGCAATTTGACGGCTTCATAGTCAGCCACGAGAGAGGCTGCAATGTGACGGCTTCATAGTCAGCCACGAGAGAGGCTGCAATTTGACGGCTTCATAGTGCATTTGTAATGTTCACACTGACCCCCTTCTTGATATCTGTAAATGCATGTAAGGTCAGAATAGACGTATGCTGATCTGTAAATAGATGTAAGGACATCAGAATAGACGTATGCTGATCTGTAAATAGATGTAAGGACATCAGAATAGATGTATGCTGAAATAAATTCTCACAATCCTAGCATTGTTTCAACTGGTTCACATGCAAATATGTATATTATGTTATTATGAAAATTTGATGTTGGAAGGAAATGTTAGAAACTGTAATGTCTGGAGAACATATTATGTTTGGTAAATAAAGCAGGAAATGAATGAGATAAAAGTTCATATTTGCTTAAAGCTCTACCAGTTTTTGAGAAATGTGAAACTAATTAAGTTACAAGGTGCAGGCAAATCTGTGTTCTATGTTTTTCTTCAGCAATTGTTTCCCTTGGCTATAATTACAGTAGGTGAATGAGATATATGGATGTATGGGTGGGGCTATCAGTGAGTGGACTGTACATGGGGGGGGGGGGGCTCTTTGTGGGTGACACGCACATCTGTGTATCCAGTAGCAGCCCTTGCACCTGTGACAACCATGCTGCTTTAAGCAAACATGAACTGAAATAACAAGCCTATAATACTATTCCTGAAGCATAAACTATTATTTCAAGAACATGTCAATGATGATAGATAACGCTAACATTACACTCTATGTTAGATAACGCTAACATTAAACTATGATAGATAACACTAACATTAAACTCTATGATAGATAACGCTAACATTAAACTCTATGATAGATAATGCTAACATTAAACTCTATGATAGATAACGCTAACATTAAACTCTATGATAGATAACGCTAACATTAAACTCTATGATAGATAACGCTAACATTAAACTCTATGATAGATAACGCTAACATTAAACTCTATGATAGATAACGCTAACATTAAACTCTATGATAGATAACGCTAACATTAAACTCTATGATAGATAACGCTAACATTAAACTCTATGATAGATAACGCTAACATTAAACTCTATGATAGATAACGCTAACATTAAACTCTATGATAGATAACGCTAACATTAAACTCTATGATAGATAACGCTAACATTAAACTCTATGATAGATAATGCTAACATTAAACTATGATAGATAACACTAACATTAAACTCTATGATAGATAATGCTAACATTAAACTCTATGATAGATAACGTTAACATTAAACTCTATGATAGATAACGCTAACATTAAACTCTATGATAGATAACGCTAACATTAAACTCTATGATAGATAACGCTAACATTAAACTCTATGATAGATAACGCTAACATTAAACTCTATGATAGATAACGCTAACATTAAACTCTATGATAGATAACGCTAACATTAAACTCTTTCAGAAATGAGAAACAATGTGTGTTCAATAATATTTTATCAATAATCGAAACATTTAGCAGCCATTTTGGATTCATATATCAATATGTTGTTGTTTTGTTTCTCTGTTCTCACAAAAAGATATACTTATGTTTCCAACTGTATTTGCTTACTCTTGTTTCGGAACTGATTTGTCAGTGTTACTTCAGGGTCCCTGAAATGGGGGCAAAGAATAGTGACACTGTTACCTGACATGCATGTTGTAAGAGAAAAATAAGAAGGTTTCAGGGTGGAGCTGGCTGTTCCATCTCATAGAGGGTTAAAGTAACCCTCAGAATCTATGCTGAAGTTGGATGTGTCAGGCCAAAATATGCAGATATTGTAATCATTTTGCAGACCATGATGCAGTGCATTCCATTCTCAGGGCTACATCCTGTTAATCTGCGAGAGTGTGGGAATAAATGCAGAAAAAAAGCGTGAAAAAAACCCAGACAAAAAATCTATTGTTCAATTATAATTCTCTTTCCATTTTTTCCTCTCCCCTGCATTAAATCACTTCCTGTTTCTAACGTAACTATTGAAAGTGACATATTTATAGATTATTTAACACTAACCTGCCTGACACATGTGATCAGGACCCTTTACTTCTCACTAACCGTAGTCGTAACCTTTGATAACAGTTACCATGTTGTTCCGACAGGCCGACGTTGTGCTTCAACTAGTTACGGGCACGAGGTGGGTGTGCGGAACAACAAAGAAATCTGTTGCAAGGGTCAGAGTTGTGCCCTGATGTCAATGTTTGTTTTGGTGGCATTAGCCTCGAAACACCATTGAGTCTGATGGCTGCTGGAACAGTGGGCAGAGCTCTTTTGGGAATGCCCCACATACTGTGATGCCAGTTTCTAATCAAGAATCTAAGTGACAGCTGTGGTCAGATCCCCTTACTTCTCACTAGCCTGACAGCTGTGGTCAGATCCCCTTACTTCTCACTAGCCTGACAGCTGTGGTCAGATCCCCTTACTTCTCACTAGCCTGACAGCTGTGGTCAGATCCCCTTACTTCTCACTAGCCTGACAGCTGTAATCAGGTCCCCCAGAAAATCTCAGTTCGTGACAGGTATCAATGATATACATCCATGCAGTTATAACATTATCATCATCATCAGGCACCATGCCGGCTGGTGTAGGCGATCATGGCTCTCCACAGCTCTCTGTCTCCAGTATTATGTATCAAGATCATTGTTGTTTCCCTGCCATGCCAGGTTGTTAAATTAATATTTTTCTCACGTTGTCGCCCTCTGTTTCTGTTGCCCTCAATCTTGCCTGTTGTGACTAAGTTCTCCAAACCTCCTTGTCTCATAACATGGCCAAAAAATGAAGATTGTTTTTTCTTATATTATTGAATAAGCTCTGCCTCACATTTGGCTCTTTAAACACCTCCACATTAGTTTTTCCGGCAGTCCATGGTATTCTCAGCATTCTTCTGTAGAACCACATCTCTATTTTCTCTAATTTCCCACTTTCCTGTTTGTTTATTGTCCAAGACTCCCATCCATATGTTAATATAGGAGTTATATAGCACTGCAGAACTCTCTTCCTCACCTCTAATGACAAGGTCATATTACACAATATATTATTATATTTTATTATTAGATAACATTATATGAAGTTTACATTTCATGTATTAACACCTTGGCTGTGGGGTCAAATGGTCAAATCATAACTGCAGCACCGGAAAATTGTAAGGGTTGTTGAATTTTTTTCACCTAACCAATTTGCCCACTGCATTCTCATGTTCAACAAATTCAGTATATTCTCCTTTAGCATGCTACAGGCAACTTTATTTTCCAATATTTTTCCATTTACGCTGATGGCAAATATATTTTCCGCCATTGCTTGGAACACTTCAATCAGTTAAGATACTCCAATTTTTAATATTTTGGTTATCAGATTAGATAAATCTGGCAAGTGATTAAATTGACTACCCTTTCCTGCAATTTTAGTGGGAACCATGTGCCAAATGTCATTGAAATATTGATTATTTCTGCAATCTATCCAAATCTTGACATTGGTATGGTGCCATGACAGTGAATCGGGTTTTATAGACTTTTGTTTTATCATATTTTCATTAAAATCATTATGGATTTTCATTCGGATAATGAAGATATGATAGGTAAGTTGTTTACGCACTAGAAAATAGTTTAGACCACGTTTTTTACTTTAATTTGAGGTTAAATATCAACTGTTGTGGATTGATTCAGTTTTGAACTAGATCTAGGTTTAGAGAAGGATTTTACAACAAATGAGGTTTATTCATTTTTCTCAGTGAAACTATGACAATTTGACCATAAATATGGTAGAATTAGGTCTACATCCTACTGTTGCCCCTCCAGAAAAATTACCCAAAAAAAGTCAGACATTTTACAAATTATTTTGTTTCTGGTTTTTAAAAAAAAATAATTTTATTTTGGGTGAAAAAATGTCTTTTATACTTTCTCACACGTCTCGTATCACACACACACACAAACAAAACTTACACCAGTATATGCATAATTCATTTCTTTATTTTATGTGCAAATATTATTTAAATATCTCTAACAACAAAAAAGTTATCACGTTTTCAAAACAGCCACCAACTATTACGTAACATTTCCAAAAAATAATTTAGCTGCAGTAGAGAAATTACGTATTTGTAAACATGCTAAAGGTTATTACTGTATAATCTAATGTATAAATTTACAAGCATAATGCTAATTTATATTATAGAGGAGATGTGAAAACCTTTAACATAACATTATTTCTAACAAATAATCATAATTTTCGGTTTTATTCTGGACGCAAAGTTTTTCGTATTAGTAATATGCTTGTCAGCATATTTATTTGTCTAATCACAAATATGTTGTATAATAGTATAATTTGATGCACATTCCAAGATTCTTAAAACATCTGCGTGATTATTAAAACATCTGCGTGATCAATGTTTTGAATTTTGACATCATTATTGCCAGAAATAGAAAATGAGGACGTTACCGTATCACATGTGTCTGACCATGAATTTAAAACATGTGCACTGCAGATATCATCAGAATGATCTATATCCTGCAAATCAGTACTAGTATCACAATGATCTATATCCTGCAAATCAGTACTAGTATCACAATGCAAACTAACACTTTCTAAATCACTTCTTACGACAGATAAATTAATGCTAGAATTATAAGAAAAACTTTCTTCCAAAAGTTTAGAAATTTCAGATTCATCCTCGTCATATTTGTAGGTTGAGATATGAATACTCACAAAGAAATTGTATAAATTATGTTTATAAGCGTGTACAATTACACAATCTCAATTGTTAGATGACCTTTAGATAGCTTGAAATAGCCAATCAGAGTATTTGAACACTTTGAAGTACTATCAGGGGTAAATTATATGAATACATGGCCAATCGCTCCATAAGAAGAAGCCCGCAAAATGAAGGTAATTGTTCATTGTATCCTTATGTATACCTCCACAGCCAAGTGGTTAATAGACCAGTCTCTACTTGTTGTTACAGAGTTCAGTCAATCAATTCATCAATCAATTACTTAATAAATCAATTACTTAATCAATCAATCAATCAATTAATCAAACATTACCATTGGTTCCTATGAGGTCACAGATTAGTTGTAAATGTTCTGAATTATTATCATGTGTTTCATCTTTCATTTGTGTTCTCATGTTTCATCTTAATATGTTCTTTCATCTTTCTCAGTTTTTATTTATTTCTGCATTCTTTGACTGAGGCTAACTATTAGGCTCTATTCTTTGACTGAGGCTGACAATTTCTATTCTTTGACTGAAGCTGACAATAAGGTTGTATTCTCTGAGGCTGACAATTAAGCTCTATTCTCTGAGGCTGACAATTAAGTTATATTCTCTGAGGCTGGCAATTAAGTTATATTCTCTGAGGCTGGCAATTAAGCTCTATTCTTTGACTGAGGTTGACAATTAAGCTCTATTCTTTGACTGAGGCTGACAATTAGGCTCTATTCTGTGACTGACAATTAAGCTCTATTCTTTGATTGAGGCTGACAATAAGTACTATTCTATGACTGAGGCTGACAATTAGGCTCTATTCCTCTTGCTGTTTTCATAATTGTTCTATCCTGCTCCTGACATCTTTCTCATCTGTTACTTCCTGTTCTATTTTGAATGTCTTTAGTGTTTACTCTCAGGGTATTTACAAATAAATATTGTTTCACATTATTTTCAATCATCAAATTCAGCTTTTTATGTTCATATTTGACCATGTCCTATAGGGCCTATATGGTATTCTTGTTGATGCTGGTCAAAGTTGTCAAGTTTATCCAATAACAACTTTTATCATAAAGAGACAGCCTTTGGGGGCGTGCGGGGGGGGGAAGAAAGGGGAAGTACAGAAACTATTTATTAACAAAACAAGTCATTTAATTAAATTATCTCTGTAACTGACTTTAAAAAATCCTCAAGCTTAAATATGGTACAGGATATGTAAAAAAGGGGGATAATCAACACTAGGATCTGATCAAATCAGAAATCAAATCCAGTTATCTCCCCCCCTGCAAAATGAGCTCTCTTTGTCAGCTATTTCTTAACTTTAAAAAATCCAAATTTTAAGACCTTTCAGTTTTATTACTACAGATTAGCTAGTGTCACATCACTTATATAATTTCGTTAGTTCCTTTTAGCCCAAAGATGGCACAAATGACAGTAGTCATTTCTTTCCATGTTGAGTGCCTCATTACAATTTGCTGTACTTCCTGTGTATTGCTTACGCCCAATATTGTGCTTTCTCTGTTGATACTCAATTGTATAATGTAATTTAATGCATAGTTGCCACATCTGTCTGGATAGAATTTGAAGTTTTTAAATGTTTAAATGTGCTTTCAAAAAAGACATCTTTGATTATAGGTCTATGCTCAAGCTAAAACAGATCACTATAAAACAAGCTGCTTCTTACTGAGATTTATTTTTGCTTCCATTCGTTCTCAAACTCCTGCAGATTAGTAGAATATAGTCCAGAGAACAGAATGTGCTGTGTCATGGTTTTAAAGTTTGGATATGATATCCCTACCTTCGGCTGGACACATCTGACTTGAGCATGGTTTCTCAAAAACACTCGTAACAATCTCCGGGATAGAGCAACAAATCCACCCTAACACGTCCTTGTCATCTCTTACAACATACATGGAAGATAAATAGTTCTGCTATTCTTTTCTCCCCTTTCAGACCTCGGTGACACATTCACTAGAGTAGCATGATAACAGAAATTATGGCGGTGACCGGGGTCTTAAACTTGAGGAGCACAGAGAATTAAACTCATGTCTACATTTTCAATGATCATGATCACAAAACTACAAACGGGCTATACTCATAACATTCAGTTCACTTTAAGCTTTTTTGTTTACAGTCCACGTTTCGCAACCATAGAAAAGAAATTGTTCCATATATTACCCACACACTTGAATTCAATGTATATCATCCCATTACTTATACAACGTGTTATTCAAATGATATTAGTTCTTACAGCGATATATTAAAAGTATATTTTTTGTATTAGGCCGTATATATTAAATACTCATATTTATTTTTCATGTACACTTTCAAAGCTTGGTATCCTGTAGGTCTAACCATGGCAGTTTGGAAATTACAACCTAACTGCTCATTGGAAATTTCCATTCTTGTGGGCTGGTTCATGGCCTCATGATCGCTTCAGGATTTTATTTTATCATAACACTGTAAGTCAATGAGGAAGTTCACTGTGAGCTTTTAATTTGTCCCTTTCTGTATACTTGTGTCATAGTTCGAAGGTCATAGTGTTATGAAGCCCTAGAGTGGTGTTTCACAACATGGGGTCCACGCCCCACACGGGAACAAGTCGAAAAAAAAGTATTTTTCACTTGAGTTTTAGTTATCTATTAAATGTTTAGAAAATTTATTTACTATATTTTTCTTCATAATTTCCCCCTAAAGTCTAAGTCTTGTGATCTGAACAAGTTGTAATTAATTACGCTTCATTTACGGAACAACTCAATTATTTTATATATTATATATATATATATTACAATAAGAATTTTAGAAAGACTGGCGGGTAAAAAAAAAAGTGTGGGGGGAAAAGTGACCTAGAGAATGGGAATCACAATTCAGCAGTTAGACCTTAAATATAACCTTGTCTAGGCTTTATTAACCCTGTCTAGGCCTATAATAACTCTGTCTAGACCAAATACCACAGCTATTTCAATCTTGATCGTTCATAACATCTTCCTCCGTAGCATTTAATCTTAGAAATAAGATAAATATTATAACAATTTGTTGTTGCACATTTAGTTTATTATGTTGTTGATTTGTAAACATACTTCATATAAACTTGGTATCCTAATTTGAACTTATATTTGCATTAGTTCTACGGTTGCTTCATACACTAGTCTCAGCAATCACTGCCGATTATATTGTATAATTCTGATTATTATGAGTTTTTCAGTTATGTTTTCGATATTATTATACTGTATTAGAGATGTTAAATTATTTGAACTATTTTTTTGTGTTCATATGAGCATAAACGATGACAAACTCAAACTATTTAATGTATTTTTATGCAATCTAACAAAACTTGCTCTGTACATTTATCCTGTCTTTTATTCAAATTTTCTGTTGAAAAAAAAAAAGCTCTGATAAATATTCCTTAATTTAACTTTTATGTATCAAGCAATTTCACGTCTGCTTTTTTTCTTGTCCTAATTGTCTCTTACAGATCTATTTGATGTTTCTCAATGAAGTTATTCTTTTCTCTTTCCCTTATTGTATTTATTTGACTTATGTAATTACTATGCATTCAATATTGATTTATACTCTGTATGTCCTGTTTGTAAAATTGATAGCAGGAAATAACTGCAGGTAAACTGTAATCCAAAAGGTGAAATGCAGAAAAGGGTAACACAATTTTGCTAATCTGTTCCACTAGTAACACACATAAATTGATATTTTACCAAATGGCTTTTATCAAGAAAACACGATGGGTAAGTCACAAGACAGTGCCGTTTGTTACTCGACGTGTGTATGTTGTCTTCTAGATAAAGGCCTTTTGGTGAAAATGTTTATTTGTTTGTGTTGTCATGTGTGGTAAGCTATTAGCACAACTTCATTACCTTGAAATTCTATTTCAAGGTTCCACTGTATGTGAAATTGTCCAGTTTAACAGAATGCGAGTAAAAGAAAATGTAAAGTCTGTGAAACTGTAAAATTTAATGGAAGGTCACATTTGTGGAAGTGTCGAATTTGATATGGTTAGGTGTATGAAAGTGTTAAATATCATATTATGAAAATTGTGTGAAAGTGTCAAATATGATATTAGGAAAATTGTGTGAAAGTGTCAAATATGATATTAGGAAAATTGTGTGAAAGTGTCAAATATGATATTAGGAAAATTGTGTGAAAGTGTCAAATATGATATTAGGAAAATTGTGTGAAAGTGTCAAATATGATATTAGGAAAATTGTGTGAAAGTGTCAAATATGATTTTACAATTGTGTGAAAGTGTCAAAATATATAATGGTAGACCTCCTGTTAAATTAATCAAAAAGTAAGTATTGTCTGAGAAAATGTCAAACCAGATAGATCTCCATCAGTAAAAGTGTTAACACTGATAATAAATGGTTACAAAATGAAAGTGTCATCACTGATAAATGGTTACGAAATTATCAGATTTCAAATTAATAATATAATGTATTATTAGGCATGAGATGTGGTAAAAACCGGAAAACATGGTGACATAAGTTGTGAGGCGAGTAGGTGTCATCTGAGCAGACCTGGTTTAAATCCTCGTTACTGAATTATGATTTTTCAGATTTCAAAGCAGTTCATATGTTAAAGTATTATAAACCGATCATATGTATATTGTCATACTTTTCAAATGTATGTTTTGGCCAAAAGCAATTCAGCATTACATCACAGAATGTGTCATCATTTAATCAGACTTAACTTCTGTTGAACATCTGCCATCAGTGGTTCCATAGTCATTATATCAATTTTCCTATGCTAATTTCAGAATGTTGTAGTATAGTTGTAACTGAAGTTATATGTTCTATTGTCAAATATCAAACTAAGTCAAATAAAATTGTGTCATATTTATCAAGTCTACATTAAGTCATCTCATTAATAGTTGTGTGTTTTTTCCAATTATAAGTTATCTCATTCACGATCGAATTAAAAAACACTGTGACTGAAGCAATCTTGAGTTGAATTTTCTTTATGAAAACGTGTGTACTGTTATGACTGCAGGTTAGCATTAACACACACTGGATTAGTCCGTAAGTGCTTTAATCCCCATCTCAATAAATCCATCGGAGTGAAGCGGCTGATAGTTCCAGTTCCATGTTGATTATTTATCAGTTTCTTCGTATATCTATTATGTTTTTCTTCACGGGCTGTTCCAATCTTTACACCGATCTCATTCGCTGTCATGAAATAGACCATGATGTGAAAATCTTCTGATCGGACAAGGTCCCCTAACACATTAAATATGTCAGATCTATCCACTGATGTACTTATTGACACTGTGGGCATAGGCCATACTTGACAAAGCATCAGCTCGCTCAATGCCTTCAACCCCTGCATGTCCTACCACAAGTAGAAATGTACTCTTTCTGATCATGAATAGTGTCAATAACTCCACCCAATGATGGTGTACCACTCCCATTTCAACTCTGTGGATCATGTTCATCGAGTCACTAAGTCATGCATGCATGAGAATAGTCCTGTAACATCAGCCAATACAGTGCCTTCACTGCAGCCTCGTATCTACATCAGTCCTGTAACATCAGCCAATACAGTGCCTTCACTGCAGCCTCGTATCTACATCAGTTCTGTAACATCAGCCAATACAGTGCCTTCACTGCAGCCTCGTATCTACATCAGTCCTGTAACATCAGCCAATACAGTGCCTTCACTGCAGCCTCGTATCTACATCAGTCCTGTAACATCAGCCAATACAGTGCCTTCACTGCAGCCTCGTATCTACATCAGTCCTGTAACATCAGCCAATACAGTGCCTTCACTGCAGCCTCGTATCTACATCAGTCCTGTAACATCAGCCAATACAGTGCCTTCACTGCAGCCTCGTATCTACATCAGTCCTGTAACATCAGCCAATACAGTGCCTTCACTGCAGCCTCGTATCTACATAAAACTGACACTCAGAAACTAACGAGGTAGGGGAATCCTGAGGTGAAACAATCCAATTCAGGATATGACAATCCTACATGTCTGTCCAAATTTGGCAGACATGTCACACATCAGATCCACTATGCCCTACTTTAGAGGAAACATGTAAATCAGCTTTCTAGTGGAAAAGCATCTGCCTCCAATTCAATACCAATCGAAATATACAAATATGGTGGAAAAAATCTTATTGAGAAACTTCATAACATTTTCCAAGTCATGGAAAAGCAAAATTGTTCCACAAAATTTCAGGGATCAACAATAATTATACACATGTATAAACGCAAAGGGAACTGCCAGTCCTGTAATAACCATCGTGGTATCTCTCTACTGTCCATCGCTGGAAAGATATTTGCTAGAATCCTTTTGAACGGCCTTACATCTCATCTTAATGTAGGACTACTACCCGAAAGCCAATGTGGTTTCAGAAAAGAACGTGGAACTGATATGGTCTTTGTTGAAAGACAGCTTCAAGCACAATGTCAAGAACAACACTGTGACCTGTATACAGCATTCATAGACTTAACAAAAACATTTGACACAGTAAGTAGAGAGGGGCTGTGGAGGATTATGGCAAAATATGGATGCCCACAGAAATTTATCTCAATGGTGCAGCAATTGCATGATGGAATGCAAGCTAGAGTTCATGATAATGGAGGGTTATCTGAAACGCTTCCTGTCTCAAATGGAGTATAACAGAGATATGTATTAGCACCTACCATATTTATCATCATGTTCTCTGCTATGTTGGATGATTCGTTCAGAGATCTAGACCTGGGAGTAAACATCATATATCGCATAGCACAATATACATCATATATATATAATGGAAGGGTTGGGAGAGAAAGGATTAAACTACAAACAAGATCAGCTTACCAACATGACGAGTGGATTAAACTACAAACAAGATCAGCTTACCAACATGACGAGTGGATTAAACTACAAACAAGATCAGCTTACCAACATGACGAGTGGATTAATACTGGCACTTTGTTCTGTTCGGCTTGAGATTAAATATAACTCGTTGTTGTGTTCGGCTTGAGATTAAATATAACTCGTTGTTGTGTTCGGCTTGAGATTATAACTCGTTGTTGTTGCAACTTTACACATTCACGACTTAGCTTCATTATACGTGTACAGTATAGGATATTCTTGTTGACCGTGTTTGGTATATCAGATTTTAGAAGACATCAGGTTTTTCACTACCCACACTATGATGAGGACCCACTTTATGATGGGGACCCACATTATAATGGGGACCCACTTTATGATGGTGACCCACTTGAGATCACAACTAGCTTTCATTGAAACAAAAATAATATAATGGAATTAACATGAGAAAACTTTAATACCAAATATAACAGATTACTTAAAAGCAACAAGGATGGAACAAGCTACAAACATAGAATGAAAATCAACAGATTCAAGCTTGGTGTGAACTATTTTCTGAGCAACAGATTCAAGCTTGGTGTGAACTATTTTCTGAGCAACAGATTCAAGCTTGGTGTGAACTATTTTCTTAGCAACATAATCAGTTCAAACTGAAGTTTTTCCTCCCCATCTTCGACGTTTGTTCTCAAACTCTTGCTTTAACAAGAGCTTCAGGTGGTTATCCAAATAGCGGAATGTGTTGTGTTATGGCTTACAGCTTGATTATGATATCTGCATCATTAAGTCTGACACATCCGACTTCAGCATATCTTCTGAGTCACCCTGACCATTTACGGGATAGGACAGCCAATCCCACTCCCTAAACCTTAGTTGCTTCTGACGACATGCATGACAAGTGATTTGTTTCCCTATCAGACCCAGCAACCAGCCTTATTTTTGATTCTTTCACACTTTGGTTTTTTAATAATTTATTTGTGCGCCTGTGTCAGGACTCAAAACGTGTAGTAAAGAATGGAAACACCATTTACCTTCCATGCATGTCGTAAGAGGCAACTAAGGATGTTATGGGGTAAAGTTGGCTATCTCATTCCAAATAAGAACCAAGTGACCCAGAAGCCATGCTGATGATTAATGTTAGGTCAAAAAGTGCTGATATTGCAGCAAAGATGTAAACCATAACACAATGCATTCTGGATGACATTCTTCTATTCTGGAGTTTGAGAACAAGCGCAGAATAAGGATTTATTTTTGGCTCATACATACTTGCACACATTCACTCATTTCTAGTCATTGACAAAACATAAGTCTCCACTAAAAAAAACATAAAGAACATGTCTATACTAAAGAAAACAACTGCTCAAAGGCATGTATTACTGAGACTTAATAGTACTCAGTTATCCTCATACGTAACCTGTCCCCCCCTCCCCCCGTCTCAGCTGAGCAGCAACTCTGCCTGCTGACATCACTCACAGCACATTGCTCAGCAGCTTCAAGACATATTTCCAGGAAAGTCCAACAATGTACTTTTAAACACGATACATAGGTCAGTATTGAAACCGTAACATCTTGAACACAAGGCAGATGACTGAACACTATTCAGAAAGCTGGACTTGTGTGGACATGTTAAACTGTGAATCAGAAGATGACAATTAGCTAAATAACCCATTTTGAAGTGGCACTTGAAAAAAAAATATCATCATAAAATCTCTGATTATCAGAGTTGGATCAATCCAATCAAGGTTGCCACTATATTTTCCAATCATATTTCCAATAGACAGGAACTATAGCCCTGAATAATACTATTGCTAGGTCAGCAACATTCTCCCCAAAAAAAAGTCATACCCACAGGCAGTTGTTTGTGGCAGTGAAAGAGACTTTGTGCTTCAACAACTTTTGTCATCCACTGCAGCAAAAGTATTTCAGTCACAAGAATACTGTTTACAACTTACATGTAAAAAGTTATAAAACAAAACAAGTACAACAGAAACCTTCACATGTGTAGTAAGTACTTCAACGACCGTGACAACTGATCAATCTTGTTCATAATATTATTGATAAACCAAAAACTTAAACCACGCAGACAACTGAGAACAATGTCTTAATATCCAACTTTGCCTAGCCGGCTGTCAGTTTTAGGATCTGCTGTTATTTTCTGTACTTCAACTATTGCTCCATTGATCTTTGTTTGCAGGTCTCGTAGGTCTCTAATATGGATCAGCCTCAGAATCTTCGCAGCTTCAGTTACTATATTATCTAAATGAAAGATAGCCAGAATGTGTTATTTATGTTCTGCACATAATTATCGAAATCAAAACTAGCTTAAATGAAACATCTTTGGTAAGGTTTGGATCGTCTCCGGATTACTTTGACCCTCTATAGCAGTGTTTACCAATCCCCTTTTAATTAACCATGCCACACCTAAGCCTTTCTAAAATTCAGAAGCCCCTCTAAGTAACAAATAATTTTTAATATTCAAACATTGTATTATTCCCCACCCCCATAACAATCAATTTGCCACCCCCCCCCCATGTGAGGCGTGGATCCCACGTTGCAAAGACATCCCCAAAATCTCCTTAGCAACCTCTTATAATATGCATGGCAACCAGTGTCACTATTCTTTGGTTCCTATAATAAGCTGAATGAAATTTAAATATTCACAGATATGAAAGAAAATGTAATATTTGCAGATCTGAACACAATTTAAATATTCACAATTCTGAACAATAAGCTGAACCTCTTCTTATATTCATTCTCAAACTCCTGCAGATTAGCAGGATGTAGTCTGAAGAATGAAATGTAGCTTATCCATATAGTCATGGCTTATAGCTTAGCTGCAATATCTGCACTTTTCTGCTGGATAATCTGACTTCAGTATGGCTTCTGAGTCACTTTGACCGTATATTGAATGGGACAACCAACACCACCCCAAAACCACCTTATATATCTCTTACAATAAGCATTAAAGGTAAACAGTATTCTTTTCTTCCCTTTTGGGCAGTACAACACACAGGCAAAGCTGAACTAAATTTAATTATGCACAGATATGAACTATCAGCTGAATATAATGTAAATATGCACAGATATGAACTATCAGCTGAACATAATGTAAATATTAAAATGAGAGGAGATAGATCTTTCTTCTATCCTTGGCCAGAGAAAGAAGAAATCAATGACTGATGTAGATGATAGACAGAACAAAATATACCAGAAGATTTATCAACTTCTTTCTCCACACAAGACTGATCTTCAGTTGAAGAAATGAAGACCAGTTCCAGTCAATGTGGAGAAAGAAAAAAGACAGTTGAGGAAAGGATGTGACCAAACAAATAACTCTTTACCTCCAGCTTCAAATCCTAGCTCAGTTTTTTCCAGTGGTATATGTTCATCCTAAAAGATATATAGTTGGAAAGAAAAGTTTCTATATAGAATCACTTTTACTTAGTTGAGTTCTAACTAACTTCTATAACAATCAGTTATGTTCTAACAAACTTCTATAACAATTAGTTATGTTCTAACAAACTTCTATAACAATTAGTTATGTTCTAACAAACTTCTATAACAATTAGTTATGTTCTAACAAACTTCTATAACAATTAGTTATGTTCTAACAAACTTCTATAACAATTAGTTATGTTCTAACAAACTTCTATAACAATTAGTTATGTTCTAACAAACTTCTATAACAATTAGTTATGTTCTAACAAACTTCTATAACAATTAGTTATGTTCTAACAAACTTCTATAACAATTAGTTATGTTCTAACAAACTTCTATAACAATTAGTTATGTTCTAACAAACTTCTATAACAATTAGTTATGTTCTAACAAACTTCTATAACAATTAGTTATGTTCTAACAAACTTCTATAACAATTAGTTATGTTCTAACAAACTTCTATAACAATTAGTTATGTTCTAACAAACTTCTATAACAATTAGTTATGTTCTAACAAACTTCTATAACAATTAGTTATGTTCTAACAAACTTCTATAACAATTAGTTATGTTCTAACAAACTTCTATAACAATCAGTTATGTTCTAACAAACTTCTATAACAATCACAATTGAGGCAATAAAATCATGAATTCTCCCAATTATCTGTGTTGAATTGAGGCAATAAAATCATTAATTCTCCAAATTATCAGTGTTGAATTGAGGCAATAAAATCATGAATTCTCCAAATTATCCGTGTTGAAATGAGGCAATAAAATCATGAATTCTCCAAATTATCCGTGTTGAATTGAGGCAATAAAATCATGAATTCTCCCAATTATCAGTGTTGAATTGAGGCAATAAAATCATGAATTCTCCCAATTATCCGTGTTGAATTGAGGCAATAAAATTATGAATTCTCCCAATTATCTGTGTTGAATTGAGGCAATAATGGACACTGCTACATTGGAACAACATTTTCAATATACAGGAAGTACCACAGTGCATGGTACAACTGTTGGGTCCGCAAAATACCTCTAAATAAGTCAGTCACAGACGACAAAAGATCATGGCAGTGAAAGGGACTTTTATTCATCTGCTGCAACAAAAGTGGTAAAAATAAAGTCATCATCGTAGGCTTAATGATAAATGCTAGGTCTTGTGTGTTGCCAGGGCCCAATAGACGAGTAAAAAATAGCAACAATGTTTACCTTCTATACATGTCATAAAAAGAGCTAAGGAGGTTATGGAGTGAAATTGTTGACTGCTCTATCTCTAATAGGGTCAAAATGACACTGAAGCCATGCTGAAATTGGATATGTCATGTCAAAAGATGTAGATATCGCAGCGAAAATGTAAATGATGACAAAACACATTTTATTCTCCAGACTATATCTTACTAATGTGCAGGAGTTTGAGAACAAACGCAGAAGAATAATTATGCGGAAGATTTGTACCTTAATGTTTGTGTGTTTAAGAGCTGAATCCAATGCATCCTGGGAAAATCTCTCTGAAACTACAATACATATTGCCTGCAACAAAAGTATTTTACAATTATGTTAACATATTCACAATACATAAATACTAATGTTAACATACCCACCATATAAAAATAATAATGTTAACAAATCCACAATACATATGTACTAATGTTAATATATCCACAATTACATACATACTAATAAAACTACAATATTTAATAATGATAAGATATTTCTCTTGTATACTGTTCCAACAGTAGAATTACGGATCGTGTGGACATTTTACTAGAAACAACATGAGAAAATGAAATGAATGAGGTGGATGATTTCTTCTCCATGTCCAGAATTAATAAATTGGGCTTGAAATGTTGCTTCTCCAGAAAAAAAGAGTTCTACTGTGGGCTTAGGAGATTGTTTGTCAAACAACAGAGAACTGGGACTGTCAGTCATCATGTAATGGCGGATATACTCAAGTGAAGATCGGATTACGAATGGATATGCCAAGAGTGCAATGGTGATGATCTGATGACTAACTTGTATACTGTATATTCCATACCCATTATTTACTTTCCTCTCTCTTTCTTACTCCCAGACTGCTCAGTTTCCACAATAAATGACATGCAGTCTTCGGTCCACTTTGGTGTTACATTGTATTTTCTATGCACCTTGATAAAGACCTTTTGGTTGAAATGTTGATTCAGTGTATTTGTTCCAGGTAAAAATTGATATTTGACACTTTTTATATTTTAAAAAATATTGATTTTTCTTGTGCACAGTCTTACTGTAGTTTCTCATTCATCATTTTTTTAACCTTCTTTTCTTTTCATGTCTTCTATTTTAGGTTTACTAGTCACTGTACTGTTTTCTTATATAAGTACTATGTACTGTGACATCACAGGTTTACTAGTCACTGTACTGTTTTCTTATATATGTACTGTGACATCATACAGTTGATAAACAAAAAAAGACAAAATTCACCAGTATGTTGACAAGACCCGATAGAGGAGCAAAGAATAGCGATACTGTTACCTGCCATACAAGTTGAAAAAGGCGACTAAGGAGCTTGGGGGGGGGGGGGGGTGGAGTTTGCTGTTCCATCCCATTGAGGGTCAAAATTCCAGAAGCCATGCTGAAATTGGATTTTTCTGACCAAAAGTTGCACATAATGCAACTGTAAACCACGACACAGCACATTCTGTTTTCCAGAATTTACTCTGCTAGTCTGAAAAAGTTTGAGAACAAATACAGAAGAGGAAACAACCTAATTTAATTCTTAGATGGAACCCGTTACGAGTAGAAGAAAACAACAGCTGAATTATTACCTTCAGTAAGTCTAAGTGATCATCATGCAGAGGTATTTGTAACAAGGTCGCTAGAGACATGACACCTGCTTTGAATTCTGCATCATCAACTGAAATAATAATGAAGATCAAGTCAGTGTCTTGAATTGCAGTTTTATTAGGTTTTTTTAAGCACCAGACTATATCAATTAGGTTAACCTTAAGATGTAGTTTTATTAGGTTTATTATTCACTCCTTTATTTACAAGTGCAAAAATGATTTTGATATCTAAAAACAAAAAAGTTATCACGCTTACCAAACATCCACCAAAAATAATGCACATTGTCAAAAAAGAATCCGTGACCAGGGAAGAAATTCTGTAATTTTAATCTGGAATCCTAAAGGTTAATGGATATTTATATCAAGTTAAAAAATTTGGATATTTATATCAAGTTTAATCAGTGGATATTTATATCAAGTTTAATCAGTGGATATTTATATCACAATATTTCCATAGGTACTCATATAAGGATATTCCCATGGATATTTATAGCATTATTTCAATATAAGGCTATTTCTGTGAATATTAATATCATATTTCCATAGATATTTATATAAGACTATATCTTTAGATATTTATATTATATTTTCATATGTTTCCATATAAGGCTATTTCTGTGGATATTTATAATGGGCTATTAAATGTATATTTATACCAGGCTGATGCAATGGATATTTATATCAAGTTATTGAAATTGGTCCAGCTCTGTGGCACAGAGCGCATCTGTGATGGCCAAGGTACGGAGTTTGATCCCACCACAGGCAATTGTGCATCCGGACCATTCAGAAAGCAATGGCAAATTACTGACGTATTTATATTGCCTAGAAAATCACCACAGCCAACAAATGCTGGGTTGATAGCTAAGTCCTGTAAAGGATATGCTACCAATTTTTTTTTATTGAAATTGATTTTTATGAGGCTATTACAATGGACAAGACAGGTGCTGAACTGGATTTCACAAGGAAAGAGAAGAGTTGGAAGACAGAGGAACAGCTGGAGAAGAATAGTGAAGGAAGAGATCAAATCAATTGTCATCTCATAGGCACAGTTGAAGAAAACAGCGCAGCACAGAAATTACTAGAGAGTGATAGTTGCAGCCTTATGTTCCACAGGGAACTGAAAGGGGAAAAGAAATTCCAAAAGACATTTAAAAGAAGGTTCGTCGAGTTTCCTGGTTTCTGTACTAGAAAGATCATAAGTAAAAAGTAAAGTAACCCAAAGCATTTATTAATGCCGCATAGGTGTGAGATAGTGATCTTACATTTCAGTGGCTCTGCAAATGAGGGCAGTAGCCATCTCCTCTCCCTCGTAGTCTTCACTGCCCGGATTAATCCGTTACCCATTTAAGGCTGGGTCGACTTGGGAGCCGTTGCGATCTCAAAAACATTTCCGCCTCAACTGGGGAATAAACCCAGCATCACTCATATGCGAAGCCAGCGTGCTAACCATTGCGCTATGCGGGTCCGAAAGATCATACTCACAATCGAAGATTGTCTAGAGGGTTGGTCGAGTTTGATCTCGAAAGATCATACTTACAATCAAGATTGTCTAGAGGGTTGGTCGAGTTTCCTGGTTTCTGTGCTAAACGCTGCTGGACCTTATCTACTGACACAGCTTTGTATTTCTCCACTAGAAGAAAAAAATATAGATATTAGAAACCAACCAACATAGTTAATAGAATAATCTTGTCTTTAAAATCTAATCCAATATTTTCAATAATCAATCCGAGTTTGTTAAAATGTGCATTCTTAAGGTAAAGGTAAACTGAATTATGAACCAGTGTCATAACACACGATTTCCCATAAGTGCTAAGCTACCGTATCAGTGGTTGACCAGAAACTGCCACCTACTACAATTGTCCAGTTTGAATACTATGGCACTCTTCACCTTGTCGGATATCCTCTCACAGTTTGAATACTGTGGCACTCTTCACCTTGTCGGATATCCTTTCACAGTTTGATTACTGTAGCACTCTTCACCTTGTCGGATATCCTCTCACAGTTTGATTACTATGGCACTCTTCACCTTGTCGGATATCCTCTCACAGTTTGATTACTATGGCACTCTTCACCTTGTCGGATATCCTCTCACAGTTTGATTACTATGGCACTCTTCACCTTGTCGGATATCCTCTCACAGTTTGATTACTATGGCACTCTTCACCTTGTCGGATATCCTCTCACAGTTTGAATACTGTAGCACTCTTCACCTTGTCGGATATCCTCTCACAGTTTGAATACTATGGCACTCTTCACCTTGTCGGATATCCTATCACAGTTTGAATACTGTGGCACTCTTCACCTTGTCGGATATCCTTTCACAGTTTGATTACTGTAGCACTCTTCACCTTGTCGGATATCCTCTCACAGTTTGATTACTGTAGCACTTTTCACCTTGTCGGATATCCTTTCACAGTTTGATTACTGTAGCACTTTTCACCTTGTCGGATATCCTCTCACAGTTTGATTACTGTAGCATTTTTCACCTTGTCGGATATCCTTTCACAGTTTGAATACTGTGGCACTCTTCACCTTGTCGGATATCCTCTGACACTTTCATTATTTTTACACATTGAATAAAACATTCACCTGGGACTAACAGAAGCACTTTCAATAAAAAAATTCAATATAATACATGTTTGTAACAAAAGTTTCTGTCAAAATCGAACTAAACTTACTCTCATCTCCGTATTCTAATCGAACAGCATACCCTAACAACCAGTCTAGCAATGCTTGTTTATTATTGATGTCATAGGGGCAATTCAGCTGCGCCAAATACTGAAATCAAATGTGAACATGAAAATCAAGGTATCCAGCTAGGCAACAATATGACTTACGTAGAACACAGGTTTTTGATGTTTCACTTGAACACAACAGATGGACTATCACTAAGACTAAGGAGTTATGATGTGTAAACACAAAAACATACAAATGACAATACACAAGTCATGTGTTCACCATGCCTGGTGATGGGGGTTTTACTTTTATCTAAGGTTTGGTATTTCTCTGGCATTTTATTTATAGGCTAGCACTATAAAAACCTCAAATAATAATAATACTTACAAAACATTTCTCATATATTGACTGCAAAATACATCGAAACATTCAGGCTAATTGAAAACACATTCAGATTATCATTGGAAATAAATATTAGCAAGGGTATGTAGGGAATAATAATAAACAAAACTAAAGTGAAACAAACCTCCATTCTTTCTCAAGAATATATAACACAAATAGTGAAAAACAATGAAAACAGTAAAAACAATGTTAACATCACATAGGTCTAATGCCTCTCTGGTGTTAACATTGTTTTTCCCTGTTTGTTTTATATATTCTTGAGAAAGACCTGACAGTTCGAAACACTGAAAATGTCTTATGTCACGATCAAGTAACACTATGTCTAACAAAGCTTACAGTTGTTGCCAGTTCATTTTTAAAATTACTTTAACCACAAGTACCACATATTTACCAATGCAGAAGTTGAATGTTTTAGATTATTGACACAACACATTTCAATTCTCTGGACTACATCCTGCTGAAAATCTAGTACAACCATTGTTCGATTCAGTTGCAGTTTTAAAATTAACAAAAAAGAAATGTTTACCTCTTTCAAAGCTATATTCCACTCATTGCCTTGTTTATTTCTTAATTGACCTCGATCTTCTATCTTAAGATGCCTTATTTTCTGATCTTCCAACCACAAGATCATACTGTAGAACTTCTTTTCATCTGTTAACAATAATGAAATTATTGGAATATATGTTTAGCGAAAGCAATGTTCTTCAGGATACTTTTATACAAGATTATTCTCATTCTGCCAGTACACTAGTGAGTGCACAGGACAACATTCAATCTGCCAGTACACTAGTGAGTGCACAGGACAACATTCAATCTGCCAGTACACTAGTGAGTGCACAGGACAACATTCAACCCTATCTAAGCAGCCTTTTTTTTCAAGCTAACCACTTGACTTCCCATATCACACTTTATATCTATTCCCATATGTGTTTCTTGTCCTGCCCACACTGCTTTTTCTCTGAGAATTGTATATATATTATCAAGGTCCCTCCATTGAGGCCACCTCCTTGAAGAGGATGGAAACTAAGATTAGCAGGGCTATCGCTGACATCGAGCAGGACCACAGTTGAAAATTCCTCCAACATTAATCTTTATAGTTATAAATGTTTCATGTTGTGTGTCTTGTTATCCCAGACACATGGGATAAATGTTTCATGTTGTATGTCTTGTTGTTCCCAACTCATGGGTTAAATGTTTCATGTTGTGTGTCTTGTTATCACCAACTCACAGGTTAAATGTTTCATGTTGCTGGGTCTTGTTGTCCCCAACTAATGGGTTAAATGTTTCATGTTGTGTGTCTTGTTATCCCAAACTCATGGAATAAATGTTTCATGTTGTGTGTCTTGTTATCCCAAACTCATGGAATAAATGTTTCATGTTGTGTTCCTTGTCTCTGACTCATTGGTTAAATGCATGTCTCAACTTCTTACTTCTGTCGTCTAATCAAATAATCCCCTGTGGATGATGAAGGGGTGCAAACCTAGCGAGCAATTGCACTTTCTTCTTTCTGTAACAAACTCTTAGATATACATCAACGACGATGAATCAACATTTACCGATGGATGAATATTAAACTACTTGGCCCAGAAGTAAATGCTACACTCCTGGCAGAATGTGATGATACTGGGATGCTGCCAAGCTAGAGAGCCTCCCTTTGAGGGAAAATATTAATAGCTGTCCATCATAGATGATGATGTTCAGACTTGTGTTGTCACATGCAAACGCGATTGGTGAGTGTGAAGATGACTGAAAAGTCAAATTATAGCATTGAATCTCCTGTCATATTTGAGACATATGATTAGCATTAGACGTCCATGTGTTAGTTGTTTTGTCTTTTTGGGGCAGCATGTTTTCACCGTGTCTCAGAGATTTAATGCTTTACTTTGATGTAAACATCTTTGTTGGTATTGCTGCACCACACCGAGTGATTCTAAGGTAGACTCACATCGGATGTGTCGATGTTGAAGCTCATTAGGGACACTTTGAGAGAGTCTCTGAAGTGTTTATTCTGTAGTTTTCTATGATAATGATTTGTTTGCAGATAGATTTATGAGGGTATCCACACACAAAAATCAGATGGGATGGTTTCTATATTCTTACCACTACTTCCAACCTCCCAAGTATTGTTTAGATCTACTGTTTTGGAAATGCTGGTAACCAAAATAGGCTTGCATCCAAAGCCTTTCTGTTTTCTGCAACTTGACAATGAATATAAAATATATTATATAAAAAGGGAGAGGGGTTCTATTTATTTGATATTTTAAAATTCCTGAGGTCTAGTGGGGGATATTATTTGACTCGTGTCATTTAAAGGTAGTGACTTTTGAGTGTCAACATCAGCAGGCGTTCCTAGAGCAAACTCAATAAGCATCCTCTATCCTTCGCCAACTCACCTACTTTAGACTGTACCTCTAGAAACGGAAATCTATTTATGGTAGAGAAAAGTGAGAACTCTCTGCTGCTCACGACCGGAAGCTCACTCACTGCAGTAACAAATAATTCTACACGTAGTTATTGCTGCTACGTGTACAGAGAAAAATAATAATTCTACAAATTTAGATATATAAAGTATAAATACATGACAAAGAAATTCGAGAACCATTAATATCGAAAGAATCATGATCTTGAAAATCCAGAGCGATCAATTTTCTTCTGAACATCTTGATAGTACACAATCAACGCCGGGTATTCATTCGTTGACAAGAGTTATTTTTTCTTGGTTCAACTTTTTTAAAGTGTCACGATAAAAAGTAAGATCTTAATCTGAAAATGTTCTACGGACAAAACAATGGAGTTATGTGTGTGTGTTCGTCAGTCACAAATGATGATGACCATTTTTTACATCCACTTTTGAAAATTCACTTAGAATTATGACCATGCATTATAGTTCGTAAATGGCTAATGAGCCCTAGTCAAGCTATAAATGTTCTTGGACAGTTCGGACATGGAATGACCACTGTAGGCGGATTTGCGTCTACCGTGACTTTCTAGCTGCTCTCCGCTGTTGAGTTGCTGCATTTCTCATCTTTTCACAAGATAATGCTCTCTTTTTGACTGTAAAAAGGAGTTAATGGAGTAATAATAGTAATTGGCTCATATGCCATGCTTAGAAAGACCACAAAAGTGAGCCTCAGGCATTAAATGAAAGAGACATTGTGACTTAAAAAACATCAACCATCATCAAATGCCGCCTATGCAACGAAAGTTGGCTGAAACAAACATTCAACATCCCGCCTCTTGCCTTTGTGGTGTATCTGCTAAACTGTATCATACCCATCTTGTGATGGTACCCTCCCAATTGTATCACTGCTTACCTCTTGCTCGCTTCAACTAAAATCGACCTTCAAGTAAGATCTCTAACACGGTTTAAAGTCTTTTAATATGCCTAAAATATTTTATTTCATTTTAATTTCTTTCAATATATGTTTTTTTCCATAGGCAGCGCGTAGTCAGAACCTCTTTGTTCATTTCTTCAGTTTCCATGAAATTATTTCCATTTTTCTATATATATATCCACGTCTTGCGAGCATCACTTAGCCTATGTCTTTTAGCATGTAAATCCATGTTTATGAATCATACATTAATTTAGAATAGATGTAGCATTTTATACCTACCGTTATTTATTATTATGTGTCAAAGCAATGGCAAACTACTGAATGTATTTATATTACCTAGAAAGTCATCGCAGCCAACAAATGCTGGGTTGATAGATACGTCCTGAATAGGATATGCTACCAATGTGTCAAAGATATTAATAATGATCTATTTGTTGCAGAATTTATCTCCATGTATTTTTGTTTAGTGTTTGATCCTCTTCACCTTCGCTCATTATATTCTATTTGTTTGGATGTTTGTATTTAATTCATATCCTTTACTTGTTTATTATCGACTTGATCTATTAGTCTGTGTAATTTCTGTTCACTTTCTGCTAAGAGAACAGTGTCATCTGCATATCGCAGATTTTCCCATTGATCATGAGTCCTGGCATTTGTTCTATATGTGTAAAAAAAAAAGGATGGTTGAAGAAATACATCCCTGTCGTAACCTTCTTTTCCTGCAGAAGACGGATGTATCGTGTTGTTGGCACAAATGAAACTATGACACAGCGCATTTTCATTCTCTGGACTACATCCTGCTGGACATCTAGTAGTACCATGATCCTGATACAAGGGAGATCCAGCGGGAGTTTGAGAATGAATGCTGAAGAAGAAGAAGAAGAAGACCCTCTTTTTATTTCCATACATGATGAGAAGCTGTTTTCACACCTAATTGATGTAGTTTATTACCAATCATATATTTCTCATCAGTCTGATGTCTTTTCAATCTAAACCCATTTTTTTCCTTGAATTAAATTAATTTCATTTTTGGCTGTGTCGAATGCATTTATGAAGTATATGTTGGATGTGTTGAATCATTGTCCTGCTTTTAAGAAAGTTATCAAAACGAACTCAAAAAAGAAATCATATAAAAGAGTATTTTTATATATTTATTTGTTTTCACCTTCATCGCGTTCATTTTTCTGTATGTTTACCCATTTCAGAGTAATTTCCCTCGATTCTCCTTCCACACCGATATCTCATGTAAAGTACAACGTCTAAATATATCATCAAATACAGCAAAGAATTGGATGCTGAACAGGTTAGGTGCCAATACACATGACAGTGTAACTCTGTTTGAAGCAGGAACAGTTGAATATAGTTTTCTTGAACACTATATTTAATTTCATCACAAAGACGTTGTACATTTATGATACATTTTTGGGGCAGCCGTATTATGTCATTTTCTTCCACAGATTCCCTCTATTTACTCACAATTTCTTCCACAGATTCTCTCTCTACTTACTGTGTCACATTTCTGTCGCATACTCTCTCTATCTCTCTCTCTCTCTCTCTCTATCTCTCTACATAATGTGACGTAAAGTATATGAAGACTGTATACAATTGGTAGTCTTGTTCTTGGCACTTATTTTGAAGTTGTCTTTCAGCGAAAGCTATATTATTGGTTCAACACTCTTTCCTGAATCCACGCTGATTTTCTGGTAATAGAGCCCCCCCCCCCCCCCTGTATTTAGTGGACTCGAAAGAAGATTCAGTAGCACTCTAGTAAATATGTTCACTGCGATGAAAAGTAGAGAAAAGCCTCGGTGGTTGTTACGGGACTGACGTAGAGAGGCAATACAGACAACCGTAAAACGTACCAGCTAGAATATGAAATTCGCCAAAGGGCAAGAAGTATTTCAACTTATCCTTCATCTATTTTCATAGCTATTTCCCTTAGAAAAAAAACCCCACAATATTAGTAAACTATCAGAAGTTTCTTGACGGATCATCATCGAATGTGGCTAGAATGTTAACATACAAATACAGTGGAATTCCCCTATAGCAAATCCTTTTATAGCAAACTTTTCTAAATCTTCAAATTATACTGCATTCATACTATTTGTATATAGCGAGTGTGTGTTGCTGCATACATGTTTCATCGGTCCGGATCAAGTTGCTATAATATGTAGGCCTACTCACTGCAACACTACCGAAATCTAACTGGTGAGGCTTGGAACAGTGTAATGAAGTTTTGGCATCGGAAACACACACAATCGTTGATGATGAGCAAGAACTGCACTATTGACGTTCACATGTCAGGGCCAACATATGATTCAATAGTGTCGTTCTTATTTGTTTGTTCTTTTGTTGTGTATGTAGTCTTGATAAAGGCCTTTTGATCAAAACATCGATTTGTGTGTGCTATTATTTTTGTTTGCAGTGATTAACAAATAACAATAAATCAAATAACACTAAACCAAATAACAATAAACCAAATAACAATAAACCAAATAACAATAAACCAAATAACAATAAACCAAATAACAACAAACCAAATAACAACAAACCAAATAACAATAAATCAAATAACAACAAACCAAATAACACTAAACCAAATAACACTAAACCAAATAACAATAAACCAAATAACACTAAACCAAATAACAACAAACCAAATAACACTAAACCAAATAACACTAAACCAAATAATACTAAATCAAATAACAACAAACCAAATAACACTAAACCAAATAACAATAAACCAAATAACACTAAACCAAATAACACTAAACCAAATAACAATAAACCAAATAACACTAAACCAAATAACAACAAACCAAATAACACTAAACCAAATAACACTAAACCAAATAACAATAAACCAAATAACACTAAACCAAATAACACTAAACCAAATAACAATAAACTAAATAACAATAAACCAAATAACAACAAACCAAATAACAATAAACCAAATAACAATAAACCAAATAACAAAGACGTTATCTACCTCGCGGCCCAACAGGGAACTTTTTCAATAAACGAATACAAAGGGGGAAACAGAAACACACACTTGTTTAATCATTTAAAAAATGCACAGCGATGTCTCACCAACAACCATCTCTGTGCATCAGAAATGATACAAATTAGAAAGAAGATCGATCATGTAATGTTCGATGGTGCGCACAAAATAAAACCTACACCCTATTGATATAATATAATAGAAATATATTGAAGCAAGACAAATGGCAAAGGTAAAGAAATCTTTCATTTGTCGGACATATTCTGATAGTTTGGTTATTTATAAGGATTCACAGCCGTAAACATGATTTTGCTTTAAAAAGAAAAGGGAAGGGGATTTCATCATTATCAGGTGCCATGCCGGATGGCGTCGGCGATCATGGCTCTCCACAACTTTCTGTCTGCAGTATTATGTATCAAGATCGTTGTTGTTTCCCTGCCGTTCCAGGTTGTTAAACTAATATTTTCTCACGTTGTGGCCCTCTGTTTCTGTTGCCTTCAATCTTGCCTGTTGTGACTATGTTCTCCAAACATCCCTGTTTCATGAAGTGGCAAAAAAATGAAGACGGTCTTTTTCTTATATTATTGATTAAGGTCTGTTTGTTATTTGACTCTTTCAACACATTCATATTAGTTTTTTTGGCAGTCCATGGTATTCTCAGAATTCTATTATAGAAAATACCCACTTTCCAGTTGAAGACCTTACTTAAGGGTAAAGTCAAAGGGGAGCGAGCAAGAGGTAGGCAGGGATACAAGTGGAAGAGTAACATCACAAGATGGACAGGTTACAGTCTAGCAGAGTCAGTCAGTCAGTTCCTCTTATGCCAAGTTTCGCACATAGGGCGTATGCCATAGTTCTCGATGCTTGTCGGTCAGAGTGCACCACCAAAACAAAAGGCAGGGGATGTTGGAGGTCTGTTCCAGCCAATCTTCGTTGCGGAGACGACACTTGATAATATGAATTGTTAAATGATAACAGATAGTGTAAGGGTTGCATATGAACAATGACACACGAAATCAAGCGCACACTTCTACATTCTGTGGTATAACATTTGTGGCTCAGATTGGTCTTGTGAAGTACACCCATCATCGCTATGGGTCGTAGATTTTATTTCTTATATCACAACAATAACACTATCATCTGGAAGAACGGAAATATGTCTACTTCGTAAGATGTTTGTTGTACGTCTTCATCGCCATAGAACGTAGATTATATGTCTTATAGCGCAACAATAACACTAACGTCGGGAAGGACGGAAAGATGCATACTATTACTAATTTATTTTCTCTGGATACAAATAGAACGGCATTGTCGTCATAGCGGACTTGGTGATTTTTGTGCCTTCTATTTTACGACATTGTTACAGACTTTATGATGAAGCAAGTGAGATAGGTGATACCAGTTTTGGCAATGAGCTACTGCGCCATGTTGCCTTCCACATAACATCTGTTAAAGACATTGGTAGGTTGGAAATTTATGTCCGAGACCCTCTGTTTGGCGATCTGTGTACTGACTTCAGTAATGAAGGTCAAGGTTCATGGAAGATTTCGGTTATCGATTAGAAACTCCAGCGATTTTTTAATGCAAATAAATCTTCGTCCATGTCTTTCCTGTTCATTTCTCGCTCGTATTTTTCCCTCTTTCTTTCTCTCTCTCTCTCTCTCTCTCTCTCTTTCACTCTGTCTTCGCTAGTATTTTTCAGCTCTCCTCCTGACATTTTCTACCTCTCTCTTTGTTCACTAGTATATGTTTTCCATCTTTCTTTCCCTCTCGTTCCCTTCTCTCTTATACGTTTTTCTAGTTTTCCTTGTCTCATTTTCTTTCTCTCTCCTTTGTCCTCTAATATACCTCTTTTCAGCCTTCCTCTTTTCTCCCTCTTATCTCTCATTCGCTATTATACTTTTTATAAACTTTCTCACTTCTCTTCCTCCCTCTTCAGGAAAATAGGACATAATGTATAACTCCAGGAAAATAGGACATAATGTATACCTCCAGGAAAATAGGACATAATGTATACCTCCAGGAAAATAGGACATCATGTATTGTATACCTTCAGGAAAATAGGACATAATGTATACCTCCAGGAAAATAGGACATCATGTATTGTATACCTCCAGGAAAATAGGACATAATGTATACCTCCAGGACAATAGGACATACTGTAGGCCTATACCTCAAGAAAACCCGTAAAAGAAAAGTAAATGAAAGACCTTCTCTCACCGTCGTCCGTTTCAGCCCAACCCAAAAAAATTATAAACTGCACCCACAACACTAGCTTTTAAAATAAAAAATAACATAATAACATAAACATTCTTAGCGAAATCAAATGTGCGGTCCTGCTCCCTACACGCACATATATAGCCCCTCTGCTCTGAGTAAGAGGTCTCAAAGCATCCCATACGGTTGAGAAATATAACATTGTTGACTCTGCCGCGATGTCATGTTAAACTGTGTATGTTTCTCACTTTCCTTTCTATTGTCTCTTTGGTAATCTTGCCCGTTGTTGTTATGTTCTTCAAACACTTCATTCTAATCATCATCAGATACCGTGCCGACTATCGTCATCGATCAGTAATCTTCAAAATTCTCTTTTTTATCAGTACCATTTACCAGAACGTTGTTTTACATCTTTGCTATGCCATAATGTCAGACTATCTAATATTTTCTCGAGTTGTCGTCTTTGATCTCTCTTGTCTTCCATCTTACCTATTGTAACTATGTTGTCCAGACCTCCCTGTCTCTCTCTGATGTTATTAAGCAACATCTGCTTCACATCTGACCTTTCAGCAACTTTTCGTGAGTCTTTGTAACTGCACATATCACTCTCCCAATTCTTCTATAGTGCCACATCTTCATGAACACCATTTCCCCAGGGGTGCAAAGGGAACGCATTGCTCTTGGCGGACCCAGGGTTAGCAGATAACCAAGATCCCAAATGTTCGCGGTGCACCCTGGTAACAGAAAACAGAGCTGATTCTGGTCAAATCATTTGGGGATCGTGTCCGAGAATATGGAGGAAGCAGATGGAAAGAGATTTGACTGCAAAAAGACAGGCAATATCTCCGACACCTCTGTGCCAACACATGCAGCAACACTGTCGACACACAGTGAAGCTAGTAAGTCTGGTTGAAGCATTGGAAGGCGACCAATGTAGTCGGTACGAAGCAGGCAGATGTCCCAATAAAAATAAAAGCGCAATGAGTACACTGAGAAAGATGCACAACGCTAGAGGGCAGCATCATGTGTAAAAAGCATGGAAGACGGTTCGATGAAATTGGAACTAAAGCATTGTTTGCTCGAGACAAGCTTCTAGTTACCGGTGATCCAAGCCTGGGCCCAACTCTACTGTCGAGTCTTTCCTATACCGGAAGCGTGCTCGCGGAGAGAAAAGGTTCAGTACCCGATGGGCACAGGCATAGCAGTCCGAGGTGACAAGCACTGTTCAGCTCTAGAACAAAACTCAAGTCCCTAACGTTCCTAAATAGGTGTACAGATTCAGACCTGGACGAGGGGCTCACGAAGTTGGTGATCAACGCTTCGTCTAAGAAGACGAACGAGCCTGAGCCCAGCTCTTCTGTCAAGTTCTTCCTAAACCGGAACCAGGCTTGAGGACGAGAAAAGGTTTAGTACCCGATGAGCACGGGCACAATACGTCTAATTACACGAGGCATGTTCACTGACTGCGAAACGCCTCGTGCAGGACAGACGTGAAGGATAATCCCTCTCGGCATAAAGTCAGTACACATTCACTGTCTGGCGACAATAGGAAGGCTGTCACAGGCTAGGGTAGCCCATCCGAAGTGTGAAGGCATGCCGAAATCGGATGTGCTAGCCCTACAAGGCGCATAACGGTGGCACAACGTAATCACGCTCCCGACGGAAATCGCACGAATATATGTGATGGTTACAATGGAGCGAACGCAAAACAAACCATTTCCCCACTATAATGTTTACACATTGTCCAAGACTTACATCCATATGTTGCTCTGTAGAACTCTCTTCAGTCTAATAGATGGCCACAATAAGTCTGTCCTTTTCACTGTGACGTCTTCTGTTGGTAACTCGCGATTTGTAGGCATATTGATGATTTTAGTATATTCTATTGATGATTTTAGTATATTCTATTGATTTTAGTATATTCTATTGATGATTTTAGTATATTCTATTGATGATTTTAGTATATTCTATTGATTTTAGTATATTCTATTGATTTTACTATATTCTATTGATTTTAGTATATTCTATTGATTTTAAAGAATGAGTGATATGATTCACAAGTATATAGACGCTATCGAGGCATATTCCTTGGAGATTGGGCCTAGTCTAGCCAACAGAGGCTGGAAACTAAGATTGGTCGGGCTATCCTTAACATCGAGCAAGACTGTGGGCCAAAGTCGTGCTCAAGGAATCACTGGTGAAAAAGTTGGATATACCAGGCCAAGAGGCGCAATAGCAGCCATGGTATCACGAAACACGACAAAATAACATGTCTTCACAATAACAAAAAACCGGGATTGCATAAACGTAAACATGGATTGTAGAGACGTAAACAGAGATTGTAGAGACATAAGCAGAGATTGTATAGACGTAAACAGAGATTGGAGAGAAGTTGGACGCCGTCAATTATACATTATGCCAAAAAATAGTACAAAGGATAATCAATACATACGGCTATAGACGACAACACACACGGTTATATACGACAACACATACGGTTATATACGACAACACATACGGTTATATACGACAACATATACGGTTATATACGACAACACATACGGTTATATACGACAACACATACGGTTATATACGACAACCCATACGGTTATATACGACAACACATACGGTTATATACAACACATACGGTTATATACGACAACACATACGGTTATATACGACAACACATACGGTTATAGAGGATTTTTGTGTATTACCTACAGAGAGTATAATAGAAATATGTAGGTAAGAAATATAGCAGAGAATCTCGCGTGTTTACACGAATAACTACTATAAATAACTACACGAAGCGACGAAATCTTGCAATGTATGGACGTATATGTCTACGTGATTCCTTGTAGAAATCGCTGGAAGACTAAGCGTGTTGATGAATGTAATGTAGTACCCAGACCTCGATCTGGCATCTCTAGTATTGGCATTATTCTGATGCAGACACATATTTGTTGGGCATGTCATCTTGTACGTATGACAGATCATCGCCTGCTGAAGATATTTCTCTATGGTGAGTTGCAGAAGTGCATGCGATCTCAAGGTGGCCATAAGAAGCGCTACAAGATTTCGTTACATACATGGACCACAAAACATGGGAATAGATGGACCACAAAACATGGGAATAGCTTGAACAACATAGAGCTACATGACACTCTACAGATATAAAAGTGGCGATGAGAAGTGCAGCAGCTCAACAGCGGAGAGTAGATAGAAAGTCACGGGTGGTTCAAAAACCATCTACAGTGGTCATCCCATGCCCGAACTACCCACGGACATATGCGGCCAGAATATGGCTTATTAGCTATCTACAAACTCACAATCAAGGACATCACTCTAACTGAATTTCAAAAGTGGTCATCATCATTTGTGATCGACGAACAACAACAATAACAACAAGTATCCATACGACCTCATCGGGCTATGGACTTATGGGTTGGTCTCATTCAACACTCCTGCTTAGTTATGTTAGATACCCATTGCAGCGCGGAAACTAGGAATGATGGCGCCCTTGCAAGCTCTGCACTTCTTCTTTTACATAAACTAACATGTTGGTTGAGGCGCCGCTGCATATTGATTTTGGCGCTTTGAATTTGGTCTACCCGTCTGTCCTGCCTAGATTCGACACTGGCCCGCTGTACTTTCAGGATTCCTCTATAGCAGCACACAGGGTCGTAGATATCTCACAACTGAGAAGAACATGTGCTTCTGTTAGAAAGTCTATAGACCGTCAATTGCTACAACTGTCAAGTGCTACAACTGTCACGTGCTACAACCGTAAAGTGCTACAACCGTCAAGTGCTACAACTGTCAATTGCTACAACTGTCAAATGCTACAACTGTCAAGTGCTACAACAGTCACGTGCTACAACTGTCATACTGTACATTTCTCACAGCTAAAGCGATTATTTCATGCTTCTTCCTATATGCTAGAATTCATCAAAATATCTGTAAATAACAACTAAACAACAGCAACCATTAACAACACGAAAAACGATCGTACTATTGAATATTCGAATTCTCTCCTAGAAATTGACATGACTATGTTTCTTAACGCCAGTAAAAACAGTAACAAAATCAATATTATTTTTCTGAATGCTATATTCCAACATATTTTTTTGAAATTGATGATATATTTGTAGGTTTCAATTAGGAATCGACAACTTGAAGACAGGATTATTCACTTCCACGTCAAGTGTCTATTTCATAATGCTAGAAATATTTTAGTTTATTTATTACTAGACGGAGTGTCATTCATGCTATTTTCCCTTATTCAGCGTTCATTCTCAAACTCCCGCTGGGTCTCTCTTGTAACAGGACAATGGTCCTACTAGATTTCTAGCAGGATGTAGTCCAGAGACTGTAAATGCGTTTTGTAGCTGTTTTATTTGCGCCTATGGCTCGACACATCCGTCTTCTATGGAGTTAATGTTTGGCGTCTTAACATTGTGTGTTCACTGCATTACGACAACGATAATCTACTCGTATGTCAAGTGATATTTAAAGATAATCTACTCGTATGTCAAGTGATATTTTAAGATAATCTACTCGTATGTCAAGTGATATTTAAAGATAATCTACTCGTATGTCAAGTGATATTTTAAGATAACCTACTCGTATTTCAAGTGATATTTTAAGATAATCTACTCGTATGTCAAGTGATATTTTAAGATAATCTACTCGTATGTCAAGTGATATTTTAAGATAATCTACTCGTATGTCAAGTGATATTTTAAGATAATCTACTCGTATGCCAAGTGATATTTTAAAGTGATATATATATATGTATACCGCTGTAAATGGGTACCTGATGCATGCGTGAGGGAAAGTAAACACAGCAAGGAAGGGAACTAGCCACCCCACCTAATAGTTTCTGCGGCTTACATGAAAAGTTATGTAAGCATAGTGAAACTGTTATGTGTCATCCATATCACAAAATGCAAGTAAGGATGCTGTGTCGACGGAATTGTGTGTTCCATCATATATATTGTCAAAGTGACACAGCAGCAATGATAAACTCTGATGTGTCAGACCCAATGGGGCATATATCGCAGCCAATCTGTAAGAAATGACACACGGTATTCTGTTCTCCGGACTACATCCTGCTAATCTGCATGAGTGTGAGATTTGAAAACGAACGCAGAAGAAAAAGAAAGAATATTCGGGGAAATCTGTTGTTTGGGATATTTCCAGCATAAATGCAGATAGCAGAACGGTTAGTGAGGAACTTTCACAATCTCACCTGTTGTTAGGGATATTGCCAGCATAAATGCAGATAGCAGAACGGTTAGTGAGGAACTTTCACAATCTCACCTGTTGTTAGGGATATTGCCAGCATAAATGCAGATAGCAGAAGGGTTAGTGAGGAACTTTCACAATCTCACCTGTTGTTAGGGATATTGCCAGCATAAATGCAGATAGCAGAAGGGTTAGTGAGGAACTTTCACAATCTCACCTGTTGTTAGGGATATTTCCAGCATAAATGCTGAAGATGCAAGAAGATTGTGTAATGCACACTCGACTGCCTTAGTGTCGACTGCCTTAGTGTCGACTGGCTTAGTGTCGACTGCCTTAGTGTCGACTGCCTTAGGGTGTACCTCCGCATTTTCTGCAGAAGTTTACTTCCTTGGCCGGAGGTACATATTTGCTAACTCGTAAGGCAGCGGACGAATAAGACAGAAGGCAAAAGTAAGAAATTGAAACATGGCACGCAGTGACAAATATTTGTTCACAGATGACAGGTTGTCAGCCTACCCCCCCCCCCCAGCCCCCCCCCCCGCCCCTAACTTTACCTAAGCTTCTCCTGCGACATGCATGGAACGAAAGCAATGACCTTCTTCTTCACAGCCTGAATTAGTCGTGCATGCCACACGGGTACATCGTCTAGAAAGAAATGTTTTTAGAAAGAAAAGTTTTTAGAAAGAAAAGTTTTTAGAAAGAAAAGTTTTTAGAAAGAAATGTTTTTAGAAAGAAAAGTTTTTAGAAAGAAATGTATTTAGAAAGAAATGTTTTTAGAAAGAAAAGTTTTTAGAAAGAAAAGTTTTTAGAAAGAAAAGTTTTTAGAAAGAAATGTTTTTAGAAAGAAAAGTTTTTAGAAAGAAAAGTTTTTAGAAAGAAATGTTTTTAGAAAGAAATGTTTTTAGAAAGAAATGTTTTTAGAAAGAAATGTTTTTAGAAAGAAATGTTTTTAGAAAGAAAAGTTTTTAGAAAGAAAAGTTTTTAGAAAGAAAAGTTTTTAGAAAGAAATGTTTTTAGAAAGAAATGTTTTTAGAAAGAAAAGTTTTTAGAAAGAAATGTTTTTAGAAAGAAATGTTTTTAGAAAGAAAAGTTTTTAGAAAGAAAAGTTTTTAGAAAGAAATGTTTTTAGAAAGACATGTTTTTATAAAGAAAAGTTTTTAGAAATAAATGCTTAATGTGCTTGAATTAACTTTATTACATTTCGTTTCTAACAACAAAATCTCTGGAGGCAATTAAATAAAAATACAAATATACATAAGAATGATGGATGGCTAATAATAATAATAATAATAATAATAACAATAACAATAATAATAATAATAATAATAATAATACTCGTAACCCATCAGGGACGTAGGAGTGCCACACTGGAGACATCCGCACAAACAGCCCTCCAAACACATCTGTCCTCAGTAATTCTGAGGAGTGTAGACAGGACAAGATCCTTGATATTATCAATCCATGATTTTGTCACCGCCTCTTCTCCTTTCACCCTCGACTGATTCTTGCAAAATACTTTCAGAAAGTGTGGCGTGTCTCCTTACATGTCCAAATCAAACACGATTTCGTCGTGTCACCACTGTCATAATTAGTTCTTGATAACCTACAAGTTTGTTTATTTGTTGTCTGACGAATATATTTGTCGTGTGTTCTATATAACTGATGCTTAACAAACATCTGTATTACTTGTTTTAAAAACCGGAATGCTTCTTCTGTGTCTGCATTGAGTGTCCAACTTTCACATTCCTAGAAAATTATATTTAACACTAGCAGATCTGAATAGATTGATCTTTACTGTACTACTGATCTTACTTTACCATATCACATTCAGTCTGTCCATGGCAGCCATCGCCATCTCAAGCTAATCTCATTTTCTGAGTTGCCATCATCAAATATTTAAGACCTGAGAAAGGTCTAAAGGATAATAAAAAATATATGAATGTTTATGCAATGGAAGAGCACACTGCAAATAAACAAACTCAATCAACATCAGAAATAGATCATTACTATTTTCGTAAGTGACAAAATAAATATGATTCAGAGTCACAACAGGTTTATTGTGTGTAAGCGATGAATGGAGTCGTTAGAGAGTGATAAAAACGATCCGACAAATTAGCTAGCCTCGCCACTATAACAGATGGTGAGCCTATGGGTCTAGCAGACATAATATACTCCCTGCTCTTCGTGAGTCCGCACGATCGGAGGAGTTTCAGATATATATGTTCATGAGTCAGTATTGAGAATGCGTCAGTTGAGAGTAATCATAGGAGAGTCTGAAAGAGAACACATAACATAGATTTCAAAAAGAACACTGACCCAACATAGAACTGAAAACTTCTACCGCTATAACCTGAGAGATTTACTGAAGCGGAGACCTGGGCACCTATAGACGTGTCTGGTGTGCTATGACGATAGTAAACATACCTAATACATATTAATTTGGGGTAGAGAACGAGTAAAAGAATGTTGAAGCCGGGCTTATCGTGACAACTCGTAAAATAAATAGATAATGAGGCAAATAATGGCAGAGAGAACATTTCGGATAGTCTAGCGCCATGGCACGGTAGGATATCAATAACAGAAAGAGATTGTTACTTTTTTTGGAACAGAACATGAAAAGAGAAGCGATGAAATCGAACACACCCTAACATCTGGTAAATCGAACGTACCGTGACATCTCGTAAATCTAACATATCCAGACATCTCGTAATTCGAACATATTCAGACATCTGGTAATTCTAAAATACCCAGATATCTGGTAAATCGAACTTACGCTGACATCTAGTAAATCTATCATATTCTGACATCTTGAAAATATATCATATCCTAACATCTGGTAAATCTATCATATCTAGACATCTGGAAAAGTCAGTGGGAAATGAGACATGATGACGGAGAAGCCAATTTTGGAGAATCTTACGTCATAAGCCATGGACCGATGTCAACATTGGGTCTGATAATATCGCATATCCCATGGACCGATGTCAACATTGGGTCTGATAACATCGTTCCACGGCAAACATATCCTTTGTATAATTGTTTGCAAGATCCATAGTCACCTGCCTCATATTGTTTGAATAATGAGGATGAGTAAAAGTATTACTATTTTCGCATATCAACTGTCACAGAACAGAATGTGATACATACATTTAGTGTTACATATTTTGAGAATGGCGTACATTAATGGTTTGGACATGTATGTTGACATGATTCCTTGTCAAAAACTATACAATATGAAATAGTCGAAGGTGGAAGAAATTAGGGGTGCAAAAATAAAATAATGATTAGACATCATCTAGAGCCGGAAAAGTCCAGATTTTTCCTCACTCATGCTCATTGCTGAAGATTGAAATCACATGCGAACTCGATGTGTTGAGAATCCAATGTGGCACATATACGGCCCTGACTGATTATGAATTTACGGATATATGGATGGACCCATCAATAATGTGTCTTATTTAAATCAATGGTTCTCAACCTGCGCCGTATGGACGCGCCCCCCCCCCCAATTTAAGTGCTACGGAGACTTAAGGGAAACCATAAAAATTTAAAAATTTGGGAACCTATACTTGGTAACTATGTTGCCAGAGGAAGGTTACTATTTGAAGAATAAACAAGAAGAATGTTAACGATAAAGCTTAAACAACGGTAGCAACTTGTAAACACGGTCAGTGACCTGTTTTTAGGCACCAGGAGAAGGAATATTTCAAAGAAGAAAATTAAATTTGTCATAAAAGGGCCAAATAGGTCGTGAACCACTGATCTGATCAACTATCAGATGATGATATGACACTCAAGAAAGTTGAGAACCACCGATCTGACCAAACCGCATCATCTGATGACATCACACACAAGAAATACCAACTTAACAATTATGTACTCAATCACTATCCATACTATTCAAGAACTGCAGAGAATAGCTTTGAACAGACAGAATTGGAGAGATCTGACCTCTGACCTATGCGCTAACTTCAGCGATAAAGGAACATGAATGAATGAATGAATGAATGAATGAATGAATCGTGTGCTCTCTGTGACGTCACGAAACGGCACTTCCAGCTGTAGGATGTCGTTAGCTGGATATCTGGTGATAGATGTAATTAAGCGAAATATCGGAGGATGTCCGACAAAATATCGGAGGATGTCCGACAAAATATCGGAGGATGTCCGACAAAATATCCGAGGATGTCCGACAAAATATCGGAAGATTTCCGACAAAATATCGGAGGATTTTCGACAAAATATCGGAAGATTTCCAACAAAATATTGGAGGATGTCCGACAAAATATCGGAGGATTTCCGACAAAATATTGGAGGGTGTCCGACAAAATATCGGAGGATGTCCGACAAAATAGAAAGTGCCGCAGTAACCAGACAATGAAAAGGTAAATCTTAAATAAAGTAAACAGGTTACTGGGAATACCTAACTATCGATATAAAACAATAATAAAAAACTATGAAACATAGAACAAGGACAATTATCAACGTATCGGGCTTATTGGGAACTTTGTCAAGAAACAAACAACAGTTAAATAAAACACAACCATAAAATAGATTAATAACTAAGATGACTGGGACAATAGTTTCTTCACCAAAAAAAACATTGTTCCAGTCATCTTGGTTATTAGTTTATTTTATAGTTGTGTTTTCTTAACCGTTATTTGTTTGTTTTTTTAACAAAGTTCCCGATTGAACCGATACGTTGATAATTATTCCTGTTCTATGTTTAATCGTTTTTTAAAATTATTTCTTTATATCGATAGACATTCTTAGTAACCTGTTTACTTTATTTAGGATTTATTTTTTTATCTGTTGATAGTAAGCTTGCATACTAAACCAAACTCGTAGAAGTAGTTCGCGGTTCGAACGCCGATCCTTCACATTGTACTGGCAATACGATTCTATATATTAGTGCACCTCCAATTCAACAATTATTGAATAGCAATGTCATGTACATGGTACTCTTCAGTTATTATTTTTATTTAGAATGGTGTTCGTCATGGTATGCCCAGATGACACCGCCATCTTAGGAGAAGGTGAACAGAACATACAAACAAGACTAATAAATCTAATCGATAAATTATTGTAAAGAGCATGGACCAGATATGAATATTAAATAAGATAAAAACTGATATCAACAAAATCACAGAAGAACAGTCGTTAAACATGAAATACATGGAAAGAAAGTACAAGAAGATCGTAATTTGGGAGACATAGTCACAATGCACAGTGCACCACCATAGCAAGACACAGAGGCTGATGGAGATACGTTGCAGCCAAATGTCGGTGAGGAAACGTCAATTGATGATGACAAGAAGAAGGAAATTTCCAGAGGTTATATACGTTCAAGAACACCGTTTTGCACAATGTAACTGAAGTGTGCTGTGCAGCTAGTTGTACACTTTTCTTCCCCTAATGTAGATGACTTTGCCGTGAATGTATAGCAATCTCAAGACATGCTTCAGCTATAAGGGTTCATTTTGTCCCGTAAGTCCAGGTATAGGTATTGAGTATACTTCATCGTTGTTGTTCGTCCATCACATGATGATGATCATTAGTTACACCCCCTTCATGAAATTGACAGACATATGATCTTGTCTATGAGTACCTAGGTAACTGATTACACTATGGTGGCACAAGAAGTCCTTGGACAGTTTGGACATGAAATAATAACAATCGATGGTGTTTGATCTACCCTTAACTTTCTAGCTGGTCTCCGAGGTTGAGCTGAGAAGTTTCTCCTTTTTCCCCACATTGATGCACCGTTTTCATTGTGGAGCGTCATGTAGCTCTGTTTCATGTAACATCTCCCCATAAATCATGGGAGCTTCATCACAGCGAATATCATAGAATGGAACAGCCAACCCGAAGATCAATTTCCTCATCCGTCACTTACTACATTCATAAATCTGGCATTGCTTTCTGTTCTGTACAGCCCATTCTGGCGCGGTAAGACGGGATCAAACCATAACATAGAATACATACTTATTTTTGAAATATGATAAATGTACTAGAAAATAAATGCAATCCTACAATTGAAAGTTACAAAGTCTTAACGTATTTAATCTGAAAAGGAAGATTTTTAAACATTTGTTAGCGTACATATCACACAATTCTCAAATCACGCAGAGAATCAATTTCACTTTTTGACATAAAAGCAATTCTTTCATTCTTGAAATGCTGATAAATTATTCACGAGTTTCATTACATGAAATTTCAGTACTAGCCATTCTACACTCATATCCGGTAACATTCACAAGCCATGGCCTTGTTCGCAGAGTTGTGTGGAGTGTCACTACCTTAGGCCACCCAGACAGTTGTCCTTTTAAAAGGTAGGTCCCGTGACTGCCGTCGGGGTTGAAGATAACTCGTCGTGTACTAAGTCGCAACAACTATTGGGTGGGGGTAGCCAGTTCACTTCCTTGCTAATTTATTACCACCCCTAACTCATGCGTCAGGTACTCATTTACAGCTGAGTCGACTGGAGGAGTGGTCGTGTCAAGCGAGAAATCACAACTTGAATTTTGTTGTTGTTGTCCAGACATGGTTCCGAACCTGGCACGCTTTAACCCGGTGAAAGCAACCAAGTTCACTATCAACTATGCTACCATCTCCGCTTGTGCTTTTAATTGGTCTTTTATTTATACATTACTATTTATACTTTCGCCAGCCAATGAGCAAGATAACAATAGTCGGAGTGGCCTAAGGTAGTAACACAACACGCTTGGTAAGATCCTCGTGATTTAGCTATTTCTCCATGGAAACGTTAACAAGACTGCTTTCGCTGACGGAAATCAGTGCGAGCAGGTTCCGACAAGAAGTAAACAATGTTTGGATTCACAAGTGGAATTGGTCGTAAGATTCGGGTGAACAAAACAAAGATGAACACGTAGATTAGTTTGTTGTTAAAATCTTAGTCAGAATTTGATGTCATCACCTGACAGCTTTCACAAGATGGTCTAAAATAAACCTAATTAGAATTCTGTAAATAGTGTCCATGTTATCCGTGTAACGATCATCCAAGATTATACGAACTGCGTCCAGGAATGGCTGTTCCATCAGCTGAAAGACAATCAGAATAAATAAGTTAGAGCTGTATTTTGCAACATTGCAGTGATACTATAATAATTAGGCAGTTTATTGTATCGTGTCCGTATAATCACACATGATAGCAGGCGTGAAACAATTATTAAAATAAGAATAGGAATGGCTAAATGTAAGTTAAATTACATGATAAAACTATTAAAATCTAAACAAATTACAAACTGAACATGAGAATTATGCAATTTTAATTTGTCTACATCAATGTATGGCCCAGAAACAATAATAATGAAGAAACAATTAGAAGACAGAATTGATGCCTTTTGTAATGTGGATATATAGAATAATAGGGATTACTTCACGGACAGATGAAAACAAAAAAGGGACTCTGACAATAGTACGTATGAAAAATAAAAACACTATTAAGGGAAATGCAAATAAAGAATGAAAACATTTTAGACACACAAAAAGACATGACACCTTGTTGAAGACATGACACCTTGTTGAAGACATGACACCTTGTTGAAGACATGACACCTTGTTGAAGATATGACACCTTGTTGAAGACATGACACCTTGTTAAAGACATGACACCTTTTTGAAGACATGACACCTTGTTGAAGGCATGACACCTTGTTGAAGACATTATGATCTGTTAGTAAATGGCTTCAAAAATCGTGAACTTGCAGAAGAGGAAAGTCTCCATACACAGACATTCAATCTTGAACTTGCACAAGAGGAAAGCCTCCCTACACAGACATTCCATCTTGAACTTGCACGAGAGGAAAGCCTCCATACACACATATTTCATCTTGAACTTGCACGAGAGGAAAGACTCCCTACACAGACATTCCATCTTGAACTTGCACAAGAAGAAAGCCTCACTACACATACATTCCATCTTGAACTTGCACAAGAGGAAAGCCTCCCTACACAGACATTCCATCTTGAACTTGCACAAGAAGAAAGCCTCCCTACACAGACATTCCATCTTGAACTTGCACAAGAGGAAAGCCTCCTTACACAGACATTTAATCTTGAACTTGCACAAGAAGAAAGCCTCCCTACACAGACATTCCATCTTGAACTTGCACAAGAAGAAAGCCTCCCTACACAGACATTCCATCTTGAACTTGCACAAGAGGAAAGCCTCCCTACACAGACATTCCATCTTGAACTTGCACAAGAAGAAAGCCTCACTACACAGACATTCCATCTTGAACTTGCACAAGAGGAAAGCCTCCTTACACAGACATTTAATCTTGAACTTGCACAAGAGGAAAGCCTCCTTACACAGACATTTAATCTTGAACTTGCACAAGAAGAAAGCCTCCCTACACAGACATTCCATCTTGAACTTGCACAAGAGGAAAGCCTCCCTACACAGACATTCCATCTTGAACTTGCACAAGAAGAAAGCCTCCCTACACAGACATTCCATCTTGAACTTGCACAAGAAGAACGCCTCCCTACACAGACATTCAATCGTGAACTTGCACAAGAGGAAAGCCTCCCTACACAGACATTCCATCTTGAACTTGCACAAGAAGAAAGCCTCCCTACACAGACATTCAATCGTGAACTTGCACAAGAGGAAAGCCTCCCTACACAGACATTCCATCTTGAACTTGCACAAGAATAAAGCCTATTTAAAACGATCATCATACCAGCACTGTTCTACCAATGTTAAACAGGGACACTAACAACAGAAGTCAAAAGAAAACGTGTTACAACAGAAATTTGTCTATGTAAAATCATCTGAGTAACAAGAGACAGAATCAAGAACGAAAACATCAGAAGACTAACAAGCACAATGTTAAACCTGGATTACATCAAAAGACAACGGATTCGGTGGTTTTCGCATGCCTCCAGACTACCATCAGACAGTGTCCCCCAAAAATCATTACTACACAGACTCGTTGGATACAAGGCCAGGGGCAGACCATGTAAACAATGGATTGCAGAAATAAAAGAGTCAACGAAAACAAACATATATGAAGTTCACAAAAAAGCCATCTCCAGAGAACTCTTCTACTCCTGACGCTGCAAGGCATAAGAGAGTATAAAGCGAAAGGAAAAGAAGAAGGAAAGATAAAATAGTAATTGGTGTATAATTGGTAATAATTGTAATAATTGGTGTATAAAAGTTGTGTTGTTGACGTCAACTTTTGTCAAACCTCCCTCCCTCCATTGTCAACAGCTGTCAAACATTGTTAGAACCCCCCCCCCCCCATAAAACGGGTGGTTTTAGTTTTAACATGTCATATCAAATTATCACAGGTGGCATTCAATTTAAATTCAATCCTTTCTGTGGTAAGAACAATTTTGTTGATTCAACCTCAGACTCAGTTGCTGTGGGGTTATGTCATGAAGTATAACCCTAAAATAGCAGGAGATCGAGATCGAGGTTCAGGTAAAACTGTTATCAACCAACTAGCTAAATCACTTTCTAGCAAAGAATCTCAGCAGAGTGTATATAAGTCTTGTATGAACAGTCAAGTCAGTCAGTCAGTCAGTCAGTTCATCTTTTGCCAAGTTTGACACATAAGGCTGATGTCATAGTTCTCCATGCCTGTCAGTCAGTTACCAAGAATTGCAGGTCTTGTGCATTTATGCCTGTTGATTTTAATTCATTCATAAATGTTCTTCTGAGCGTTGTTTTTGGTCTTCCCTGTTTTCTTTTCCCGTCTGGTGTCTACATGAAGACTTGTACGAACTTCCATAAATAAATGCTTACAATCAACTTTTACCGTGATGTCATAAATCCTGTAGAATATCGTTTATCTAGACATTTGGTACACACCCTAAATCACTCTTGGTTCAAACTTAGAACATTCTCGATTACAAACGCACATATTCTAAGATCGTGTTCTCGCAAATAGCACACGCTGAAATCTGCCTCATTCGGCGAGATTCTACCGCTAGCAATCTGTCTCATTCGGCGAGATTCTACCACTAGAAATCTGCCTCATTCGGCGAGATTCTACCGCTAGATGGCAACATTCAAGGAAACAGAAACGACAACAAGCGAAAGAAATATATACAAACAAACTGAACCTTCGATCGATCATAAAATCGATATCCGATTTAAGATGCTGTAATCATAATGATTCCGTTGTATTTTCTTAATAGCTTCGATTTTCTAAATCGGGACTTGCTGTGTCTGATGGTAAATAATGTTGTTGCAGTGGTTGATGTTGTCGCTGTGGTTGATGTTGTTGATGTGGCTGATGTTAATTGATCTTGTTGATGGGACTAATGGTAATTGACGTTGTTACTGTGGCTGATGGTAATTGATGTTGTTGCTGTGGCTGATGGTAATTGATGTTGTTGATGTGGCTGATGTTAAATGATGTTGTTGATGTTTTATTGTGGTTGATGGTAATTGCTATTGTTGATGTGGCTGATGGTAATTGCTGTTGTTGATGTGGCTGATGTTAAATGATCTTGTTGATGGGGCTAATGGTAATTGACGTTGTTGCTGTGATTGATGTTTTTACTGTGGCTGATAGTAATTGATGCTGTTGATATAGCTGATGATAATTGATGTTATTCTGGATGCTAATAGTAATTGATGTTATTCTGGATGCTAATAGTAATTGATGTTATTCTGGATGCTAATAGTAATTGATGTTATTCTGGATGCTAATAGTAATTGATGTTATTCTGGATGCTAATAGTAATTGATGTTATTCTGGATGCTAATAGTAATTGATGTTATTCTGGATGCTAATAGTAATTGATGTTATTCTGGATGCTAATAGTAATTGATGTTATTCTGGATGCTAATAGTAATTGATGTTATTCTGGATGCTAATAGTAATTGATGTTATTCTGGATGCTAATAGTAATTGATGTTATTCTGGATGCTAATAGTAATTGATGTTATTCTGGATGCTAATAGTAATTGATGTTATTCTGGATGCTAATAGTAATTGATGTTATGATTTGGTATAGGAAGGGAAGCTGAAACCGTATGTTCTGGAGACACTCGTCACGTATGATAGATTTGTGTATTGATGCGATATTTCATTCCAAAAGTCATCTGTGGTGATGAGATTACGATTGATGGTGTTTTTCTATTTAATCTCGTCAAATCCAATAAAACATGAATCCTTATAATCCATTTTTATATACTCCACTTTTCTGTCTGACAGAATGGCGACCTCACCATATTTAAGTATACAGTTTGTCTCAATGTTAACCAGGCCTAACTCCGTATTTCCATTACGTCTCAACGGCTTGGAAAATGAAAACTTCACTTACTTTTCCTTTCCTTGGTGCATTTAACGCAGTGTTCTTTATCGAAAATTGGTATCTAATTCATTTTTCTCAATTTATTTCTCGTCAGTATTGTCAAATGCATCCCTCGGTTTATCTAAATGAGAGCAGCTGTTAGTAACACATTAACAAATCGTGACTACGATACGCACACAATCTATATGTACGGAGCGACTATTAAAACAGTTCGATAGGCTACAATCTCTGTATTTGGGCATGGTTCGACGCACAGTGTAGATTGTGCAGTTTCACTTAACTATAACAATTGTTTGTTTGTTTACTAATGGTTTTGCCTCATATGGTCGAGGCCCGCTCCTTTCAACCTAGGACTGGTGTCCACGTCGGTTATATCAGGGCGTTTGGGGACCTTAGTTGTCTGTGGCTTATCTGCCTGGTTGGTGCTAGTACTTGTATCGTCGTCCGGGTTTACTGAACTGTCTCCTAGCTGCAGTCCTTAAAAGCACTATGGTGTGGTTCTGCCTGTCTCCCGTGATCTTGATGGGATGTTTAAGGTGTTAGTCCTTAAAATGACTTTCTATAACAAGTTTACTGGAAAGTATAAAGTATACTCAAGGCAAAGTTCGGGCAGAGCAGACTCGATGTAACACAGGTCGGACAGAAAAACAAACCCACCGTGACATATATCAGACATAGAAACAGACTCAACTGGTTCAGTTCGGTAAGAAAAACAGACTCAAACTGGCACAATTCGTACAGAAAGGCGTAATTCACGTGACACAGCTTGGACAGAGAAACAGACACAACGTGACATAGATATACACAACGTGATACAGGTCAAACTGAGGAAAAAAAACATAAATAACCAAAATATCGGAGGACCTCCTACAAAATGGAAAGTACCGCAGTAACCAGACAAATAGGTGGTAAATACTAAAAAAGTAAACAAGTTACTTTGAATACCTAACTATCAATATAAAATAATAATAAATAACAATGAAACATAGAACAAGAACAATTATCAACATATCGATCCAATCGGGATTTTTGGTGAAGAAGACATTGTCCCAGCCATTAAAAATTTTTATAGCTGTGTTTTCTTAACCGTTATTTGTTTCTTGACACAGATCCCGATTGGACCGATACGTTGATAGTTGTTCGTGTTCTATGTTTTATGATTATTTTATATCGGATAGTTAGCTATTCATAGTAACATGTTTACTTTATTTTGGATTTGCCTGGAAAAAAAAAAAAACATAAAGTAACACATGTAGGACAGAAAATCAGATACAACGTGACACTGGCCGTATAGAGAAACAGACACAACGTGACACAAGTCCGACAGAGAAACAGACACGGCGTGACATACGTCGAACATAGAAATAGACACAACGTGACACAGGTCGGACACACAGAACTGACACAGGTCGTAAAAATACATAGACTTAATTTAATACATGTCGGACAGACTATAATTGATACATGTCAGATCAACAGACTATAATTGATAAATGTCGGACAAACAGACCATAATTGATACACGTCGGACAGACTATAATTTATAAATGTCGAACAAACAGACTATAATTGATAAATGTCGGACAAACAGACTATAATTGATAAATGTCGGACAAACAGACTATAATTGATAAATGTCGGACAAACAGACTATAATTGATAAATGTTGGACAAACAGACTATAAATGTTACATTTGGTACAGAGAAATTATGCAGATCACATTACCATAAATTGTTCAGCAGTGAAACCCTGAAACTGTATATGTTCCTGGGCTACCTTGGACATCTTATCCAGTGCGTAATCCACATCATCTATATTGTTGACAATATCATCCAGCGTCGTCATCATCTTCTCCCCATGTTTCTCCATCTCCTCGCTCATGCGCAGTTTGTCTTCTGAATCCAGATGTCTGATATTTCTAAACTGTAATTGCGTGGTGGGTTCCAACCTGAATAACCTGCACGTCAACAAAGAAAAACAAAGATAAATTAAGACTACATTCATAAAATTGTTCAATTGATCTATAACAAATGTCGCTTATATATTTATAGTAAGAAACATGAAGCTATAGTTAATGTCGCTTCTATATTTGATGTAAGAAGCGTGAAGCTATAGTTAATGTCACTTCTATATTTGATGTAAGAAGCGTGAAGCTATAGTAAATGTCGCTTCTATATTTGATGTAAGAAGCGTGAAGCTATAGTAAATGTCGCTTCTATATTTGATGTAAGAAGCGTGAAGCTATAGTAAATGTCGCTTCTATATTTGATGTAAGAAGCGTGAAGCTATAGTAAATGTCGCTTACATATTTGATGTAAGAAGCGTGAAGCTATAGTAAATGTCGCTTCTATATTTGATGTAAGAGGCGTGAAGCTATAGTAAATGTCGCTTACATATTTGATGTAAGAGGCGTGAAGCTATAGTAAATGTCGCTTACATATTTGATGTAAGAAGCGTGAAGCTATAGTAAATGTCGCTTCTATATTTGATGTAAGAGGCGTGAAGCTATAGTAAATGTCGCTTACATATTTGATGTAAGAAGCGTGAAGCTATAGTAAATGTCGCTTCTATATTTGATGTAAGAAACATGAAGCTATAGTTAATGTCGCTTCTATATTTGATGTAAGAAATCTGAAGTATAATATGTCCAGACTTCACAGTGACAGCTCTGGCTTTATGCATCAGGGTTGCCAAATAATTAATTTTATTAATCACCAAAATTTAAATAACACCGCCAAATTCATAAAATGATATAAAAACTGATGAAAGTATAATAAAATGTGATTTAATTCAGTGCATTAGAATTTAACATTTAATTCTAACAATGGAATCTATGAGATTAAGTTTCATTCTATTTCTTGATTATATTAGACAATATTTATAAGAGAAAAACTTCTGACAATACATTTACTTGCTGGTTCAACTAGATTTTTCATATTTCTCTCAAATCCATATGTGATTCAACAAGAAAATATGTGATTCAAACAAAAAAATATGTGATTTTAAAATATGTAATTTAAAGAAGAAAATACGTTATTTTACTTGCATTTACTGCCCAGGATACGCCGGTGTTCTGGTAATGAGTGAGTAGACAAACCGGCATTCCAGGTGCCAATAGAAGGGGAGTTAACAATGAATAAGGGGGAAGGGGTTTACTGAAACTGCTTTATGAGCTTCTGCTGGTGCGGAAACCAGGATTTATGAAACACCGAAGCTGATATTTAAAGAATTCGGTAAGAATGTGTGGTAGTAGTAGAATAGCATGTGTGGTAGTAGTAGAATAGGATGTGTGGTAGTAGTAGAATAGAATGTGTGGTAGTAGTAGAATAGCATGTGTGGTAGTAGTAGAATAGAATGTGTGGTAGGGAGGAACAAGAAGAATGTGTAACCAACTGGTCACAGAAACCATTAGTGTGCATCTGCTAGGGGAGACTGAGCACCAATGAATCTGCCCGGAGTTCAATGATGTCGAACCATAACCAACAAACACTAAAAGAATATGGAACCAGAAAAATACATATTCAAATTTCTTAAATGTACAGAAAAGTCAAGTTTTTCCTTGTTCACGACATTGGGACATATTGGAGAATACGGTGTTAGGACCGTAGTTTTCATTGACAAACAGCATACTTAAGGATGATGAAGTCAGCGTGACCTCCATCACTTTTACTTTTATCCATCATGTAACTTTTTAGGATGGAGTTGATCGTAATGTTGTGAATGCCTAAAGTTAATAATAAATAAACACGGTTGCGTCTGTGGGTCTCACCAATGGCCCACTAGACAAACCACCCACGCAACAGAAAACGTTAGTAGATGACATGACGTTATATTGAGGCTCTCTTGTCGAAGCTTTTCAGCATGTCATCTATACAATTATAGACCACCTATTCAATAGACATTACACTAAGCCGAAAGCTGAACTCTACTGGATATGAAAGAAAGTTCAGCAAAACTAGCCCACTTCACATAAGAAGTAAGAGCTAATAACTTGCAATTCCTGGAATTTTCAAACAAACTAATAAACAATAATAAAGAACCGTTTAGGAAACTGTATTGAGGCCACACACAAACCAAGTTCAACCACAAACAAGACGGTATTTCGTTTATTAATGCGTTCTTGTCATTAAACAAGTCTACACACAGAACAATTCTTGTCTAATAGGAATTTCCCTAATTTCTCTTGTTTGCATAATCTTGTATGTGTGTGTGGCGATTGACACACAGACGTTTCTTTTGTTTCTATTAGTGTGTGTTTTATCGAGACCGTCGCCCGTATAAGAAGACCTTTCAACAGAAATAATTAAGACCCTCTTAGTTAGGTTTTTTAAATTATTGTTGGGCTTTTGGTTTTTCACTATTTATATACTTGGAGTCGCCTTGGTTATTTTTGGCATGCGATTCCAAGAATGTTGAGAAAACAATGGACAGATAAAAATCGCTATGTAGATATATTGAAAGAATTCAGACAGCTGCTTACATGAATCAGAAACAGCCAGTTTCCAATTTTGGACACATCGTGAGAAGAGGAAATATATAACACATTGTAACAACAGGCTAATTGAAGACCAAGAGAGGTAGGGGAAGTCCACGACAGAATATGCTTGACAACCTAACATTTGGCATGGGAGAACATCGGTATCGAAAGTGATTGCCAGCACAAGAAACAGGAAACTGTGGAAAAACCTAATAACCAATACCACACAGCATGGTCCATAAGAAGAAATGATTGACAGGACAAGAAACAGAAAGCAGAGAAAATGCATGATAAACCACGCCGCACGACATGGACCATATGAATAATAATGATATCGAGTTTAGACAAGTTTTAGAGTTCAAATATCTAGTTAAGATTTTCGCCGAGAATAGAAGACTAGTAAGAAAGGCAAACGAAATGACAAAAAATGTAAAAACAACGACTTACATAAGTATCAGATATCACCTTTGATCAATAAGAAATACGGGTGTAACAACGTATTTCACAATACGCCTCAATGGTGTAGAAATGGTAAAACATTTATATAGTGAAAATGGCAGTTGTGGTTTTTTTTTTTTTGTTTTTTTTTTTTGTTTTTGTTTTTGCTAATAGTTTGGCTCTAGACAGTTACAACTACATGGCAACCCTGGTTGTGACGGAAACTAAATATTATTATTCTGTTCAAAGGTAGCGCTCAACCGAGACCGTCGGCTGAATAGAGGAACTAACTGCAGAAAGTAAACAAGCCGTAATTTGTTACGTCTTGATTATTGTTTTGCTACTCGTTGGTTACTATTTATATACTTGGAAATGCCCGCCAAAAATAGCCAAGGCCGACCACGGCACAGAAATAATCAAAATACTGGAAAACAGCCTTCTAAGCCATCTGCGTACATGTCTGTAGTACTATCTGGATGGCCACTGTTCAATCCAACATTTTTTTGAGTATATAGATTTTCTAGATAATACACATCTGTTCAGTAAGTTGTCATTGCTTTATGAACGGTCCGGATGCAGAGTTGCCTGCGGTGGAGTTTGAACCTGCTTTGTCAGCCATCAGAAGTCGATAAGAACCTGATAAGCTGATACAATTAGTAAAAATGGCTACAAGTATTCAATAAATCTGGCAACATGTGTTAGCGAGTGTGCGCTTTATTCAACACATTCTGTTTATATTGCTACAGATTATGTTTCTTGTTTTATAGCTTGTGTCCCTTAGCACATTTTTTTTTTCATTTTGGGGTGCATTATTCGCAGCCTTCACCACACACTTAATTTAAGGGAAATTCTAGCTTTCTTCAGGAGATTCTGGTGTGTATTTACACATTGTAAATAGTACATGCTGCAATGCTGTGTTGACAGTTTGCACGCATGAATCATGGTTTGTTGACATCAGTTGCAACGTAATGAGAACATTGCACAATACCACTTCGTTAACCTATGCAACTTCTGGCACACATATTGTAGTTTCCTGTTTCGCTTGTTTACTTTCATCTCTAGGAGTTACCAACAATAAAGCTATTTGAATTATGGTGTTTCAGATTGAAGCCTATTGTCAGAATGGTTAGAAATGTGGTCTAACAATCGTGACGAGGGTTCAAAATACAGTAAAGGCTGTATTTTTATATTTCTCTGGTATATTCTGTTATTAACGATGATGATGATAATAATAATAATAACAGTAATAATAATAGTATACTAGTATACATCTGTTAGAATGTAGGGGTGCTCCTCTGAAGACATCACAGAAAGCCCTCCAAACACCCCTGTTCTTAACCATTCGGATGAGTTTAGAAACACATGTCCAGACCATTCCTTGATGTTATCAACCCATGAATTTCTTTCCCTGCTTCTTCTACTTCCACACTCGACTGTTCCATGTAAAATAATTGAAGAAAGTGAGTCGTGTCACGTTAGATGTCCAAGCCAAACAAGTTAACGCTGTCTTACCACAGCCAAAAGTGGTTCTTGATAACCTGCAAGTCTGGTTTATTGCAGGATTTGTGTTTATTGGCTGCTTAATATATTTGTCTTGTGTTCTATTTAACCAATATAAATATTATGCTTAAATACAACCAATACTCGCCACGATGACCACTACACTAAAGAAATTGTTATTTCTGCAACTTATTCTGTCATTTCTGTCTTTCTAAACAAAATAATATTTGGTTTGAAAACAAATGCCTACGTACCATTGTGAATGTTAAGTGGAGTGACTTTAAATCTAACACTACTATAAGAGAGGAAAGCAAACAAACCTATATATCTTCCTTCATTAGACAAAGGAGTGGACTTACATCGGCCATGTTCTCAGAATGAACAGCCTAAGAATTCCCCAGCAGTCATTATATTGGGTGCCATCCGGAGTAAGAAGAAGAGGGAGACCTAGAGAAACTCTACGAAGAACCATTAATAGAGAAGGCATGTCAATGAACCTAGGTAACACGCAAGAATTGAAAGACCTGGCAACACAAAGACAGAAATGGAAGGCTATGGTTTCTGCCCTATGCACCGCATATGGCACTGGAGGAACATAACATAACATGGAAAGTTGGTTTCTTGGAAAGATGTGTTACTAGTACATTTTGAAACGTATATTTCTTTAATATGTGTTACTAGTACATTTAGAAACGTATATTTCTTTAATATGTGTTACTAGTACATTTAGAAACGTATATTTCTTTAAGATGTTAGTACATTTTGAAACATATATTTCTTCGAGTTATTTCATTTATTTTTAAATTGGAAAAAAAAAAAGAATTTTTCTCTGACACAGAAAGCTACAAGGTTTATGTCGAGGACAGTAGCAAGACTGAATTCATGGACGAGGTTTATGTCGAGGACAGTAGCAAGACTGAATTCATGGACGAGGTTTATGTCGAGGACAGTAGCAAGACTGAATTCATGGACAGGATATTCATATACAGTAGAAAATGAATTCTTCTTCTTCTTCTTCGTCGTTCATTCTCAAACTCCCACTGGATCTCCCTTGTAGCTGGACCATTGTCCTACTAGATTTCCAGCAGGATGTAGTCCAGAGAATGGAAATGAGCCGTGCCGCAGTTTTATTTACGTCAATGGCCCGAAACATCCGTCTTAGGCGGAGAAAATTAATTCTGCCCGTGGACATCATAGTTGCAATAGAGTTGAAAATGTGCAAATACCACAATGCTGTTGCGGGTAATTTCCGTCTCACTAGTGTAGAAAGAAAACAAGTACCTCTCCAAAGAGGGCCGTATATACGTTCTCGTGTGGGGGGGGGTATAAATGAAGGTCATTCGTGAGTGGGGGGCGGTTCGGGTGTGGGGATTAGGGGAAGGAGTATCAATATTTTGATATGAAGAAATCACAATATCTTAATTTACGTGTCTGGATCTCATGCATCGCACATCGAACTGTTTTCAGAATGAAAGAGAGAACGGTGAATACATATTATTCACTCTGTCTGAGAGAGTGACGCAGATGTGCATACACTTCCTCATATTGACAGGGTGAAAGATAGATCGAGAAACAGATAGACAGAAAATGGCAACGTGACATGATTATATGTTCACCGCATGAAAATAACTCAGAAGATTGCGTGAAAGAAAAAATATATTCAGCTCAATAAAACGTCAATGAAATAGGCACTAGATTTCAACCAAGCTAAATCTGGTTCTTAATTTGACTTTCTGCGTCACAAAACCTGGCATCAATCATAAAACTCCGCCATTATGATCTTTTTATTCCGTTTCGTTTTCTTAGAAATACATAATTTGATCCTTGTCAGTCGGAGAAGCCATTATCATTTTTTATACACTTAGTTTCCTCTCTCTTCTTTTCACATCAAACTTACATCTAATTATTATCAACTCTTCTATACAGGCCTAATCAGACATACAGTTCAAATAGGCATTTTGTCAGCGTTTAGTCGCAATGTGGTGGCTTACATTAGCACACAAACGGACGATGCATTAACTGGTTCTTTGAGCTGGGTAACATATGGTGAATACAGAGCATATACATTAATTGTGTTTTTTCTTTCTTTTTTTTTTTACTTTATCTTTTACAACGGACTGAGTAATGTACATTCATTTAGATTGCAGTCCGTTAAACTAACATCTAACAGAATATTCTGCCTTCATTATTATTATTATTATTATTATTATTATTATTATTATTATTATTATTATTAATATTTATTATTATCATTATTATAACTGTTACTGCTACTATACTACTATTGCTGCCATTACTACTACTAGTACTACTACTACTACTACTATTACTTCTACTACTACTACTACTACTACTACTTAGGGTCAATAGACGGCAAAATGCTCGGCGTCCCCTTTAAATAACGTAAGCAGCTCACATACAAATTAATATCTATTTTCTAGAATACAAATAATAGTGTATGGCTTATGCACAGCGTAGCAGATTGAGTTTTTCAGTATGCAACTCACAGACTATACAATACACATTACATAATACAATATTCTACAATAAACATTACAGAAAGATAATAGCTGGTTTATTCGTTATTTGACAGCTATCCGCCATTGATAAACACACTAAGTATACGCCCTTGAGGAATATATTAACTAAGAACTAAATAAACGCCATTGAGGAATACACTAAATATCCGCCCTGGCAGTTTGAAGCCAGAAGCCTTTCGCGTCAATAAAATACTATCTAAAAATAATACACTGAAAGTTTGACGCTAAGAGTCTTTGGCAACGAAAACAACAATTATGACAATAAGGAAAAAATGCCCTGTGGTGTCTGGTAATGCAGAAGTAGGAAAACACGTTTATCTAAAAAAATATTTACCACAATGGGATATAGAACGCTGGCTTCAGACCAATCGTACAGCTAGAAATAGTATATGATGACGCGTTTTCTGAGAATTGCAAACTGAAAACCTCTATCTGCTACACTGTGCATAAGCCATATACTATTATTTCTTTGTGTGTATACGTAATTGTGGTGTGTATAACTGTTGAATTAAAAGGTAAGTTTACCAGACTCAAATATTGTTATCTATATTTTGATATAGATTCTATCTATCTATCTATATCATCAGCGGCGAATATGGTGCGTAGAGCAGAAACCAGAGCTCTCCGTTCGGGAGATGTGATACTACTGTGTGTAATTCTTGCATGTTGTTGAGACACAGTCATATTCTCTTTGACGGTTATTCTGCGAAGAGTCTCTCTTGGTCTTCCTCTTTTTCTTTGCCATCTGGTACCCATTTTAATGCTTAATACGGCTACAGCTACTACTACTGTTACTGTTGCTGATGCTACCACAATTACAACTATTACTGCTACAACTACTATTGCTACTATTGCTACTGCTTCTACTACTACAGCTACTATTGCTACTACTGCTACAACTACTACAGCTACTATTGCTACTACTAATACAGCTACTACTACTGCTGCTGCGACTACTACTACTACTACTACTGCTGCTGCTGCTCTACTACTACTACTACTACTACTACTACTACTAATACTACTACTGTTATGTTGCTGATGCTACCACAATTACAACTACTACTATAATATTAATAATATTATTATTATTATAATGTTACATTTGCTCACTGTCAGACACAGCAAAGACAGACAGTGAACTGGGTGAAAACTGAGCAGACGATAATGTCAAACGAATTATTGAACTGTCGGAAGACTAAAATTCAAAGATTTATTACATTCTGTGTTGCACAGGGATTTTTTCAATCGATGTTCGATGATAGCTCCGCCATTGAAAGCATATTTGTGTATAACAAGTCACACTGACGCACATTATAGGCAACTGGATTGAGGTGAACGCGATTTTGAACAACCTATAGGATTCTGAGAATTAGACAGTGAGTCAAGTAAACAGGTTAACGGTTAGGTTTTTCAATGGATCCCTCCGAAGCAGATATGTTTATAACGAATTTTCTACTTAACTTCTGTAAAAGAGAAACCTGCCATATTGTATTTTTAATTTATTCTCCTCTACGTTTCTTTTTGAGTCTTATCTCTTGTGCCATTTCTTGGATTTCAGTGATGAAGGGTTGTGCATCAACTTCATTATCTCCTCAGTTCTCTTCACTATCTCCTCAGTTCTCTTCACTATCTCGTCAGTCATCTTCACTGTCTCCTCAGTTCTCTTCACTATCTCCTCAGTTCTCTTCACTGTCTCCTAAGTTCTCTTCACAATCTCCTCAGTTCTCTTCACTGTCTCCTCAGTTCTCTTCACTGTCTCCTCAGTTCTCTTCATTATCTCCTCAGTTCTCTTCACTATCTCCTCAGTTCTCTTCATTATCTCCTCAGTTCTCTTCACTATCTCGTCAGTCATCTTCACTGTCTCCTCAGTTCTCTTCACTATCTCCTCAGTTCTCTTCACTATCTCCTCAGTTCTCTTCACTATCTCCTCAGTTCTCTTCACTATCTCCTCAGTTCTCTTCACTGTCTCCTCAGTTCTCTTCACTATCTCCTCAGTTCTCTTCATTATCTCCTCAGTTCTCTTCACTGTCTCCTCAGTTCTCTTCACTATCTCCTCAGTTCTCTTCACTATCTCCTCAGTTCTCTTCACTGTGTCCTCAGTTCTCTTCACTGTCTCCTCAGTTCTCTTCACTGTCTCCTCAGTTCTCTTCACTATCTCCTCAGTTCTCTTCACTATCTCCTCAGTTCTCTTCACTATCTCCTCAGTTCTCTTCACTGTGTCCTCAGTTCTCTTCACTATCTCCTCAGTTCTCTTCACTGTCTGCTCAGTCATCTCCACTATCTCCTCAGTTCTCTTCACTATCTCCTCAGTTCTCTTCACCGTCTCCTCAGTTCTCTTCACTATCTCGCCAGTCCTCTTTCTCTTCACTCTCTCGTCAGTTCTCTTAACTACCAAGCCAGTCCTCTTCAGAAATAGCACCAAAACGATTTAAGACGACTGAAATTGAAATCTGATGCACTGGGTGACCATACTTTTCTGTCTCACTAATATCTTAATGACCCACACCGTTCTACTCGAAATTGACTACATACATTTTAGCCAATAAACTATCATGCCTCATTCTCGTAATACGCCAAATTTCACACTTTATGTGTCTTAGATAACAAAACTAGTCACACTGTTATAGAAAACTCCAATATATGAGACAGCACCAACTATTTTTTATCACATAAAAAAGGCTGTCAGTAGATGTTTAGTCATGCACACTACACAGTCGCTGTCATCTGACAACATTCACACGACGTACATAACATCTTAACATCGTCCTGTTAGCAACGTGATGATATTATATTATTATAAATATTAAATCATTTCCTTTATAGATTTAAAGATTATAAAAAAACGACGCATATCTAGATTTCAAGACGCCATCATTATTCAGACCTCGGCCACTTTTTTATTTACAACAAATCAGGACGTCTTACACGTATAACATAACAGATGTCCGAACGATATATTTTATATCAAGATTTATATATTATTTATGACTTGGTTTTTTTTATCCGAATGAAAGCGTATTGTATACTCGTTGTTTCTGTGTATTGCCTCGTGTCTATACCTTTCTCTGACACATTTTCCCCCTCTATTCATTCTCGTATCAATCAGGTCTATCCACCCGTGACCCTCAGCGATATAAGACCTATTTGCTAAATGGGATACTTTCCTTCTAAAATGACACATTTCACTTTCCCCTGGATTTTAATTGGACGTCACACACACTATAATCTGAGCCCATGGTCGTAGATAAGGAGAGTATTAGGGAGTTCAGCCGCCCCCTCCCCCCCCCCCCCAAATCTCCTCCTTCCTTTAGCAAAAAAAAACATGAATTTTACTAAGAACGTTGTCAAAAGGCGGGTAAAGCCCCTTCCGGAACGATTTCTCGAAAAAAAAGTCATCATAATTCTGAAGAAAAAGATATAATTTTACACGAAAACAGGTTAATGAGCGCTTTAATTTTTTTTTAAATTTATTTATTTAGTGACCAACATCCTCACATCGCGAGAATATTCTAATGATTCGTAAAGAAAGTTTGTTTTCCGATTAACCAATATGCCTTATATTCTGGACGGTCACGATTGAGCCTATGGGAATTCTCGTTAAAACTCTCTCTGGCTATTCTCTATTTCTTCAATGTCTGTTACTTTAGCTCACACCGCTTTTCCTGTCCAGGAAATTGTTTTTGTTTCTATAGAAAACCTTGATAGTTTTTTGTTTTTTGTTGTTGTGATACTAGCTATTTATTTTTAGTGTGTGACCCATATATCATCTGTTATTTATTACTTTGTTATTTATTGTCGTGTAAAATATCTACACTCTAATATCTTCTAAATCTTCCTTCATCAGACACAGACGGTGGACTTACATCGGCCATGCTCTCAGAGTTAACAGCTTAAGAATTCCACAGCAGTCACTAAATTGGGTGCCACCCGTAGTAAGAAGAAGAGGGAGACCTAGAGAAACTCTACGAAGAACCATTAATAGAGAAGGCATGTCAATGAACCTAAACAACACGCAACAATTGAAAGACCTGGCAACACAAAGACAGAAATGGAAAGCTATGGTTTCTGTCCTATGCGCCGCCTATGGCCCTGGAGGAACATAACATAACATAATATCTTAACTATGTACAATATCTTCACTGTGTACACTACTAAAAAATATACACCTGTTAAAATATAAATTATAAAAATAATCTTTAGTTACATCAGTTACGTTTAGTAACCAATTTTTTTAAAATGTTAATTTTTAAAACAATGTTACAATTTATATTACGTTTTCCTCTACATCTTTCATAATGAGAAGTTATTTCATTATAATGTGCGGTTATTTCATTATAACTTTCTTTCTTTTGTTACTGCATGTTTTCCTGTTAAGGAGTGCAGAGAGGCTTTTAAGGCTGTGGAAATGAAGGCCACTTTGCCAAAGCTGTCGCCGCGACGTGTATAGGAAGAATTTTTTGTTGCACCTCCGAAAGACAAAAATCCGTGTCCCATCGCGGATTGAACCCGAGACCTCAGGATTCTGAGGCCGGTATTATAATGAGCGGTTATTTCATTGTAAATTATATTACATTTTTTTCATGCAATAATGTAGTTTTCATATGCTGAAATAATACAACTAAAAATATACAAGCTTAACGCGTAAAGTCTATCCTTGTAAAGTGTATCCTGTAAATTGTATCCTGTAAAGTGTATCCCGTATACTTTAATACTATTCTTGAACAAGAAAAGATATTCGTTAATACTTCTTCTTTTCTCCATCGTTCATTCTCAAACTCCCACTGGATATCACTTGTAGCAGGAACATGGTCCTATTAGATTTCCAGAAGGATGTAGTCCAAAGAATGGAAATGCGTTGCGTTGCCGTTTTATTTGCGCCAATGAACCGATACATCCATCTTCGGCGGGTACTTTAATACTATTCTTGAACAAGTTCTATGAAATACAAGAATTCCTAGACAAATTCATTTCTATTTTGAAAATATTCTAGTTCACGTCTGAGAGTCACGCCAAAGAAAATATTCTAGTTCACGTCTGAGAGTCACGCCAAAGAAGACAGTAAACAACAAAATAGGCACACATGATAGGCTCTGGATGATAGTATACATGCAAGCTATAGCCGGAGGTGTCCTGAATGTTTTGATTCCCGACAGTGCAAACATACTCACGCACTAGCCTAAAGATGGAAAACAGAACTTCCAGAACGAAAGGATCAATAGTAAATCGAGAGCCGGGCAGAGAGGGCAGTGTCATGCCAGTTCAGACAAGAGCTGTAATTTGTCTGCGGAGCTACAGTGACCAGACAGCTAGGTTCTAAAAAGTGGTTTCTGAAATCTTTTGAGGAAAGATGTTTAGCATATAACAGAAGGAGACGATACCAGGGAAGGTAATGACACAGTATTCTTCTTTATGAAGAAACCTAACAGCAATATGTTTCTTCAACAATAAGAGAAGACACCTAACAGAAATATGTTTCTACAACAATAAGAGAAGACACCAAACAGCAATATGTTTCAAAAATGAAAGTTTAAACAAGACATTAGAACCGTGATGGAACCAGAGTCTCCTGAACATTACAAATCTAGCATTCCCCATCCCATATGAGTCTGCTATAAAAGGACACAGGCGCAGTGACCGCTGGCTTACATCCAAGGATAATATTTGATAGAAGACAAAAGTAAGAAATTGAGACAAGATGTAAAAATGATGAATTTTCTCACAAGTGACAGGTTTTTAACCTATCCCTTAACTTTCCTTAGTCGCCTCCTACGACATATCTGGCAAAAAGACAGTAGCCCTATTCTTTTCACCTTTAACTAGAACTCCATTCCAGCGTTGCCATATGGGTGAAACTAGTAGGTAAAAAAAGTTTTTAAAAACGTAGGACTCGAAATGCGTAGAGTAGTAAGTTGAGTGTACTCAAGTATTCCCTCAATAGAGCAGCATATCACCTCCGGGAGTATCACCCGTAGCACGTAACTCTGTATCTGCAAAAGATAATCCCTGCGTATATTCGAAGAATACATCTATAAAAATACACCGCATTGAACACATAGCCTTATAAATCAATAAAAGGCGGATTTTGCACCCACTCTGCAACAGAGATCCCTAGATCAAAGATAAACGAATTGGTACCAGAAAAAAACAAACACGAAGAAATAAATATTAGTAATGTGAAGAAAAACACAACAAAATTGCTTAACCTGGGTGTGGTAATATGTTTATCAAGTTATGTATGCACGTGATAAATCATTTGTCCACAAGTTATCGTTAATTGAATGATCTTCCCGCCAAATATGGATGTTTCAGGTCATTCGCACAATAAAACGATGATATAAAGCATTTTCATTCTCTAGGCTACACCATGCTGGAAATCTAGTAGGACCATTATCCTGCTACAAGAGAGATCCAGCGGGAGTGTGAGAATGAAATCTAGTAGGACTATTATCCTGCTACAAGAGAGATCTAGCGGGAGTGTGAGAATGAAATCTGAAGAAGAAGAAGAAGAGTGATCTTAACGAAGACCTAATAATCAAAATTAAGACGGAGGTCAGAAATGTAGATGAACTAATCTACACATCTGGAACTAGTGTACACATCTGGAACTAGTGTACACATCTGGAACTAGTCTATACATCTGGAACAGAAATGTAGATGAACTAGTCTACACATCTGGAATCGCTCCAAAAGAGGTCAAAGCAATTTACAGAAGAGGTCGTCAAATCGCGAAACACTTTTTATCGATTTATGCTATCATTTGTAAAAGAAGCTGATGAGATAGCCTCGAAACGCGGCGACGGAGCTCATGATTTATTCACAGAAGATATGGTTCTATTCCCGGTAGGTCGATTCCGTAGTCTGTCAAACTGAACATAGACACACGGGATTGTCAGCAGGAAAGAAACAATACAACGTTACCATATCTAATATAAAGTGTGACATGAATAAAACACTCTGATCCTGTTTAACGGAACTTAATACCAGGCGCATTAAGCCGAGACCGTCGGTAGTCAGGACATCTGAACAAAAAGTAGAGAAGACTTCATTCGTTTTGCTTTTTTACTATTGTTGTGCCCCGGGGGAGGGGCTAAGACTATCACTACTGTTTACCTTTCATCTATGTCGTAAAAGGTGGTAAAGAGCTTATTTATGAAATTGCCACCCCTTTCATTATAGGGTCCAAATGACCAACATGCCATGATGTAGTCAGATGTATCCGGTCAAAAGGCACAGATATCACATCCAAGCTATAAACCATTACATATCATTCTAGATCCTGCTAATCCACAGGAGTCTGAGAGCGGAAGTAGAAGAATAATCAAGCTGTTTTAAGATGTAGGAAACTATTATTTTTTAACTGGCTTATCCACGGACGGTACATTCAAAGTAGGAAGCATGAGGATAAATGAAAATAATTCTTACAGCTAACAGGAATGGAACCAGGTCCGTTCTAGCAGCACTGAATCGCTTTGCAACACACGTAAACAGGTTTTATGTACTTGACCAACCAAATGTCAAATACGGTCAAGTACGAAAAAACTGTTTACTTGTGTTGCAAAGCGATTCTGTTCCACGGACAGTCCAAATTGTTTATTGTTAAGTCACAGACTATGACAGAAAGAAACCTAAACTGGAGTTTTACGATCAAGTGCAGAATACATAGTTGACAACAGATTTTAATTCCACTATCTCAATACAGTCAGTCATGCAGAACAAATAACCGCACAGTGCGTGATCCCAGAGCTAGCAATCGGAAGCAAGCTTTGCGTGCCTGGCTGGTGTTAAGATGAGATGTTTTGAAACTAGTAGAGTCAGAACATTGGGTGGCACCAGGCCATTCAGGATGAGCAGAAGTAATCAGCTCTGATGGGAGTTAATGCCCTGGCTATTTATAGTAGGTGCGGACGTGAGCTGTAGCAGGTCTGACAGAGACAGACAAACAAACGGACATACAAGCAGACTTTATACAGATAGATAGATAGATAGATAGATAGATAGATAGATAGATAGATAGATAGATAGATAGATAGATAGATAGATAGATAGATAGATGGATGGATGGATGGATGGATGGATGGATGGATGGATGGATGGATGGATGGATGGATGGATGGATGGATGGATGGATGGATGAATGGATGGATAGGTAGATGGATGGATGGATGGATGGATATATAGACATCGATAGAGAGATTGGAAAGATAGATGGCTGAATGGAGATATTGTTAGACAAATAGATAGACAGACAGCTAGACACTTCATAATTGTCTAATCAATACTCTCCAGCAATACTCTCCAGCAATACTCTCCAGCAATACTCCACAGCAATACTCTCCAGCAATACTCTCCAGCAATACTCTACTCTCCAGCAATACTCTACTCTCCAGCAATACTCTACTCTCCAGCAATACTCTCCAGCAATACTCTCCAGCAATACTCTACTCTCCAGCAATACTCTCCAGCAATACCCTCCAGCAATACTCTCCAGCAATACTCTCCATCAATATTTACAGTGACTAGCAGGCGTGCTGAAGATGTCTAAAGTCATCCAAGCAATACTCTCCAGCAATACTCCCCAGCAATATTTACGAAATCGATCATAATTCTATCAATCCGTTCTTTGATTAACATATTTATTGATAGATCGATAAACGAGGTTTAGATCAATGTTTCCTGGCATTGCTACGTCAGCTTGCTTGTTGGGGGCATGCAGCGATACACCGTTAGCTTTACAAGAAAACCATGCAGAGAACAGGTGAGGGAAGAAAGAACAGGATGTGGGAAGAAAGAACAGATGTGGGAAGAAAGAACAGATGTGGGCATATACAATTTTGATTTATAAATTCCAGTAATGGCCAAGGCGCTGTTTTTCCAGACTGATTGGTTTGAGAGTGAATATAAATGATTATTATTTATTTATACGCGGATAAACTCAAATGTCAAACCCCCCTTTGTGACACCCCCTATGTAACTATGTAACACTCCCTGTATGACACCCCTTATGTGATACCACCCTATGACATTAACATTCCATAAGTGAGACCTCTGTAAAACTGTATATTAGCTGTACAACGAACGCACGCACTATAAGAATATAAGGGTTAAATTTCATCTTTATAATCTGATAGTTTATTCATTGTAATGATGATTGAACTTGTGCTCTACGTCAGGACTATTGTTATTCTACGTCAGTACTATTGTTATTCTACGTCAGTACTATTGTTATTCTACGTCAGGACAATTGTTATAGCACTAACGGGTCATGGTATATAACATTATTATTATTATTATTATTATTATTACAATTATTATTATTATTATTATTATTATTATTACAATTATTATTATTATTATTATTATTACTATTATTATTATCATTATTACTACTATCATTATATATATAAATTATTAGTATTATTATCAGTATAATTATTACTATTGTTATTGTTATTATTAATATTACTGTTATTATTACTATTATGATTACTATTATTATTATTATTATTATTATTACTATTAATATTATTACTATTACTAGTACTATTACTATTATTATTATTATTATTACTATTACTATTATTATTATTATTATTATTACGTATAAGTTTCGTATAATATTGACAGTTAAACAGAATTATCAAGAAGTTTTAAGATCAATAATCGTCGAAGACGACTGGCCCATTAACAGAATCCTAACACAAACCTAACACAAACCTAACACAAACCTAACACAAACCTAACACAAACCTAACACAAACCTAACACAAACCTAACACAAACCTAACACAAACCTAACACAAACCTAACACAAACCTAACACAAACCTAACACAAACCTAACACAAACCTAACACAAACCTGTGTGGTTGTTGTTTTTTTGTCATATAAAGAGACATAACAGCATGACAAGAATAATAGCCCTGAAGGCAGAGCTAATGGCAACAGGGAAAGAGGGCGCCCAGGACGACGATAGTGCAGTGATATATCAGATTGCTTAAACATGTCTCTCTAGCTGCGGCAGTTCAATTAGTTCAGAATCGCGGAGTGTATAGAGAATCCATAAGAAGTTCACGTTCAGGAAAATATATGTCACATGATGATGATTATTGTTATTATTATTATTATTATTATTATTATTGTTATTACTATTACTATATATCACGGGACATATTCTTTCCAGAGTGTTGTGTTTGTCGTGGATACTCTGAACGCCTCTCTGTTCTGGACTTCCGCCAAAATGGTCGACGAAAATGAATGTGTTTTTCTTGCGGCGTTCTTCTTCTTCTTCATCGTTCATTCTCAAACTCCCGCTGGATCTCCCTTGTAGCAAGACCATTGTCCTACTAGATTTCTTGCAGAATGTAGTCCAGAGAATGAAAATGCGTTGTGTTGCCGTTTTATTTGCATAAATGGCCCGACACATCCGTCTTCGGCGGCATTCAAGTAACGGATTTTCCCTCCGAAAGAAACGGCAACGTACGGGAGTAACGTGCCTTGAAATTCAGAATTTATGCAATGAACTAATATTACTACTATTATTATTATACCTGGAACTGATTGGTTAGTTTCATATATATATACCTGTGCTCCAGTTATAAGAACATACAGGTGATGTCGGGAAGATGAAGTGATATATATATATATATATATATATAATGAAACGGACTCAAACACGAATACACACACTCTGGAACAACTCTCATAGAATACACACACTCTGGAACAACTCTCACAGAATACACACACTCTGGAACAACTCTCATAGAATTCAAAGACACTCAAATTTAGATCCAAGTTTAGCCCGAGAGTTGATAAAGCATGAAAGAGGAGCAATTGTGTGACATGTACTGTGTGTATGACATGTACTGTGTGTATGACATGTACTGTGTGTATGACATGTACTGTATGGCATAAAGACTGACTCAGAAGTTTTGGGTTTCAAACTAGCTGTCATATGTCGGAGGTGACAGTAATCCAAAAGAAATGTTGAAGTCGGATTTGTCAAACTGAAATCTCAAATATCGCACGCACATAGTAAACCATGACACAATGAAGTATCCACGTCGAAGCACATCTGGCTAACCAGCGGGGAGTTTAAAAATGAACACAGTAGACGAAGTTCACGTATTATCAGATTCAATCTATCATTCAATCCAGAAAACAATCATTCAATCAAGCAAACAATCATTCAATCAAGCAAACAATCATTTAATCAAGCAAACAATTATTTAATTGTTTTTACATTTTTACACGTCCTCGTGTGCATAGGTCGCAGACAAAAGTTTATGATGTACATAGAACAAATTCAAACGTTATGAACTCGCCACGGCTCCATGTCTATCCCAGCTCTCATAGTTATACACAGACAAGCGTTATGAACTCGCCACGGCTCCATGTCTATCCCAGCTCTCATAGTTATACACAGACAAGCGTTATGAACTCGCCACGGCTCCATGTCTATCCCAGCTCTCATAGTTATACACAGACAAACGTTATGAACTCGCCACGGCTCCATGTCTATCCCAGCTCTCATAGTTATACACAGACAAGCGTTATGAACTCGCCACGGCTCCGTGTCTACACCAGATTTCATTATCAGGAACACGATTCATACCACGACCTCAGACACTGCAAATTCTCTCACAACAAATTGGAATATACCGCCCCAGACCTCTCTACTACCAGAATTCTATTCTTCCTTTTGTTTATGTCTCTCCCTGTTAGCTTAGTTATTTTCCGTTACACATCTCCAGCCGAGGCGGTCGCGAGAATATTCAATATATTCTCGGATTGATTGTAAAATCACGTGATATTAAACAATTCGATATAGCGCAGGATTCCTTGTAATTTGGCGCTCCAAGATGGTTGGAAGTATAGGCTATATCAAATTTGTTCTTGTTCTTGGTTAAGAAGTACACATGCCAACTGTTAGCGAGATCCGTGTCTTACGTCTATTCTGCAGTCCTGATGGATTATTTGGGATCATCCTTCCAAATTGACACATTTTACATTTCCCGTGATGGTACAATACAAGAACCAGTGGACAGGTTTCTACGGAACAAATAGCTAACATAATTAAACGGAACGAAATTCCGATAAAGTCGCATATACTGACGCATCCAATATTGGACACGTTGCGCGGTGAGAGCCCAAGACCACTCGACATACGTGATGCACACTGTGTGGGAGGTAGATGGCCAGTTCATTGCAGGCAGATCGCTAGATCGATATTTTAAGTTACGACTTTTTAAGTTTCCGAGATAGTGCATTAGCATATGAAATTAAAAAGTTGGCATGATGTCACGTGATTTGTCCACTGATTCTTGTATTGTACCCCCGTAATTTTCATTGGTCACTTTGTATGGCCTATATATATTGTGTCGACAGACAATGAAAATCACTATTAATACCAAGTGTGTCACTTTAGAAGGATGATGCCCAACTTAGCCACATCTCTTATATAGTCGAACGATAGATCTCAAACAGTTTTGATATAGAGTTCTTGTTTTATGTGATGTCGTTGAAAATTTACCAGCAAATTCTCAATAACAATAATAGTAATAATAAAAACAATAATAATGATAATAACAGTAATAATAATAATAATAATAATAATTAATAATAATAATAATAATAATAATAATAATAATAAATATACAAAGTTCAAGATTGGCAACACGGCCATGTGTACAAGTGGACAGGCAGCACAGAGTGCCAAACATATACTTCAAGAGTGTTCTGTGCATGAAACGAGAAGCAGACATATTGGATACAATATTTTCTACATATTGAAAGATGTGACATCTTGTTGAAGACTTTACTTGAGGGTAAAGTCGAAGGGAGACGAGCAAGAGGTAGACAGAGTTACAGGTGTGAGAGAAACATCACGAGATGAACAAGTTACACAGAGTGCACCACCAACGTAAGAGGCAGGGAATGTTGGAGGTTCGCTGCAGCCTAATTTCGCTACGTGACGGCACTAGATGATGATGATAACCCAAGCCCATATAATAAAATAGAGGCTGTGTTTGTAAAGTTCCGTTACCCCCCTCCCCTTTTTTCCACCGTTTCTCCTTTCCCTATAAGAAGATATAATATGACATTTATTACTTCGAAACAACGTATATGGAGACTCGGGTTCATGCAGCAGTTTTGAATTTCCCAGATACAGTAACAAAAATTTATTCTGTTGACGCCGCAGCTGCTATGATAAAGCAACCTTTATTTCTAGAGCACAGTATAGGCCCACAGCATTGCTGCAGAAATAATTAAAAATGCAACCAGCCAATGTCAATACGTGATATTTCTTGCTGATGCAGTTGTAGTGTCTGTCATACCAGTCCTACATTGAGCAGTATCCATAGAAATCTGTATAGGAGCACTGGCCTACATTGAGCTGTATCCATAGAAATCTGTATAGGAGCACTGGCCTATATTGGGCTGTATCCATAGAAATCTGTATAGGAGCACTGGCCTACATTGGGCTGTATCCATAGAAATCTGTACAGGAGCACTGGCCTACATTGGGCTGTATCCATAGAAATCTGTACAGGAGCACTGGCCTACATTGGGCTGTATCCATAGAAATCTGTATAGGAGCACTGGCCTACATTGGGCTGTATCCATAGAAATCTGTATAGGAGCACTGGCCTACATTGAGCAGTATCCATTGAAATCTGTATAGGAGCACTGTCCTACATTGAGCAGTATCCATAGAAATCTGTATGGGAGCACTGTCCTACATTGAGCTGTATCCATAGAAATCTGTATAGGAGCACTGTCCTACATTGAGCAGTATCCATAGAAATCTGTATGGGAGCACTGTCCTACATTTAGCTGTATCCATAGAAATCTGTATGGGAGCACTGTCCTACATTGAGCAGTATCCATAGAAATTTGTATGGGAGCACTGGCCTACATTGAGCAGTATCCATAGAAATTTGTATAGGAGCACTGGCCTACATTGAGCAGTATCCATAGAAATTTGTATAGGAGCACTGGCCTACATTGAGCAGTATCCATAGAAATTTGTATAGGAGCACTGGCCTACATTGAGCAGTATCCATAGAAATTTGTATAGGAGCACTGGCCTACATTGAGCTGTATCCATAGAAATTTGTATAGGAGCACTGGCCTACATTGGGCTGTATCCATAGAAATCTGTACAGGAGCACTGGCCTACATTGGGCTGTATCCATAGAAATCTGTATAGGAGCACTGGCCTACATTGGGCTGTATCCATAGAAATCTGTATAGGAGCACTGGCCTACATTGAGCAGTATCCATTGAAATCTGTATAGGAGCACTGTCCTACATTGAGCAGTATCCATAGAAATCTGTATGGGAGCACTGTCCTACATTGAGCTGTATCCATAGAAATCTGTATAGGAGCACTGTCCTACATTGAGCAGTATCCATAGAAATCTGTATGGGAGCACTGTCCTACATTGAGCTGTATCCATAGAAATCTGTATGGGAGCACTGTCCTACATTGAGCAGTATCCATAGAAATTTGTATGGGAGCACTGGCCTACATTGAGCAGTATCCATAGAAATTTGTATAGGAGCACTGGCCTACATTGAGCAGTATCCATAGAAATTTGTATAGGAGCACTGGCCTACATTGAGCAGTATCCATAGAAATTTGTATAGGAGCACTGGCCTACATTGAGCAGTATCCATAGAAATTTGTATAGGAGCACTGGCCTACATTGAGCTGTATCCATAGAAATTTGTATAGGAGCACTGGCCTACATTGAGCAGTATCCATAGAAATTTGTATAGGAGCACTGGCCTACATTGAGCAGTATCCATAGAAATGTGTATGGGAGCACTAAGAATTTTTCAGACACATCAGCACTTAATTTTAAAAAAAATCAGATTTTCTGTGTAGACATGTTAAACTGCGAACGAGAAGAAGAAGAAGAAGAAGAAGAAGAAGAAGATTTATGTAGCAAATACAAATTATCCATGTTCACGTAGTGGCGACTGCTACGATAAAGCGGCTTTTATTTCCAGAGCATACAAAAAAGACCCCCTACGCCCCAAAGAGGAAAACTTGTAGTAAGGAAACTATTTTTAAAATAAGTACAAAACGTTCCAACTACATAATAATGATTTTCCAACTTTAAAAAATTAGTAAAATTTCTACAAAACAGAATGAGTATATGACTTTTAAGAAGGTAACCTATTCTCACCTACGTAATAAAGTCGTATCAACGGCCCTGCTATAACCTATCGGGGTGCCACATTGTGACATCAGCAGGAAAAAAACACAATGCATATTAATCCGATACTCCGCAAGTAACTTTGCCGTGGGAATAATTGTAATCAGTGGCGTCCTTCCCCCCCCCCCCTTCGAAACTTTCTTTATCGGAAAGAAAATCATCGATAATAGGTAACAACGGAAAGCACACATAAGATAACTGTTACCTTGCGCAATAATACCGGAAGTCGATCGTGTTCAAAATGTTATTATTAACCGGTAAACGAAAATGTGACTTATAAAGAAAAAAATGTACAAAAATGGTCAACCTTACAAGTTCGAGTGTGGATGCAGCAATATCATAAGTCAACGTGCCTGCAAAAAAAAATCGTATACGTTCCATACACTTCTAGAATCTTCAATACGAGCGTAATGTAGATAGGCGGCAAATTAGGAACACTTTTACCGAGTTTTCCTCATTATAGCAAAATAGGTAATCACGTCATTTCACAGAACTGTTATAAATCACGTCATTTCACAGAACTCTTATAAATCACGTCATTTCACAGAACTCTTATAAATCACGTCATTTCACAACACTGTTATAAATCACGTCATTTCACAGAACTGTTATAAATCACGTCATTTCACAACACTGTTATAAATCATTATATTTCATTATAAATCACTGTATTTTTCATGAATCGTAACAAAACAACTTTTCACCTGTCAAAATTAACATTATTTACCTGTCTCGGGTGAAAAGTTTGAGGTGGGTAGAAACATCCAATCAACCCTCCAGGTCGACATCTTTCGTTATTGCATATTTTTTTTGGTAAAAAGTTTGGTGGTTCATTACAAGGGTGATGTCTCCACATTTCAGTTTTTTTAAAGTATGCGTAATTTCATACTATCATGACTCCAAGATTAACATGTTTCAACTACTGCTGCCGGTGAATCGAAAGTGCACAATGTACTAAGAGTCCCCCCCCCCCCTCGCTTAGGGTCGTCCAGGGGTAGGGGGTGGGGCCTGTCAGCGCGCAGATCGTGAATGCGTGGCTCATGCGTATTTAGCGAAATTTCGTTTCGGTAAATAATGTATGGTTTGTTTGGTTAAAAATGTAGAAAAATCTCCCCGTAATGTACCGGCTTTTGAAAATAGACAGTAGAAACAAGGCTGATTTATTACAGCAGTCCTCGCGCCGTGTACAGGAAGGATTTTATATGTCACCTCCTAAAAACAAAAGTAAAGTTTCTTTTGAACGTAGACCTCATGGTTAGGAGACCGCGGTTCTAGCCATACAGCCACGTTATTTCCATCTAAGAGTGTAAAATCTGGACCACGATTTTAGCTGTTCTTCGTTTTCTTCTTCAGCATTCTTTCTCAAACTCCCACTGGATCTCCCCTGTAGCAGGACATTAGTCCTACTTGATTTCCAGCAAGATGTAGTCCAGAGAATGGAATTGCGTTGTGAATGGAATTGATTGTTGTTAATTTTATTGACCGACACATCCATCTTCAGCTGGATTTGACTATTCAACTCATATACATTTTCAAGCATCCTGGGCATTTTTAGTGTACCGCCATCTATGATTTGGACAGTATACTTAGATAAGGCGATGTCCATAAGTTACGACAACATTTTTCGTCAATGTTTTACCTTCTCTATCCACCTTGTCAATGATTGTCAAGATTTTAGGAAACCTGCTGGACCGCTTTATGACTGTGTGAATAATACGGCACACAATATATGCAATATTGATATGTCGCAACATTTACTGTTGTACAAGACAGACAATCACAAATGATGGCAGATGTGAAACAGAAGTTAAAAGAGGAATCGGAATGGCTAAAAGTTCTTTCAATAACATGAGGAAAATATTAACATCTAAACAAATTACAAACAAGTTAAAAATGAGAATTATAAAATGCAAAATTTATTCTTGTTTAATGTATGGCTCAGAAACATGGACAATGAACAAACAACTAGTAGACAAAATTGATGCCTTGGAGATGTGAATGAATATATATATATATATATATATATATATATATATATATATATATATATATATATATATATATATATATATATATAAGAATATGGGGAACTTCATTCAAATAGAATTCAACGAAAAAAGTGGTTCTTGCAACACGGAGTATGAGACAAGAACTATTAAAGAAAATAAAGATATGTGGTCATCATAAAATGCCGTCTCCGCAACGAAGGTTGGCTGCAACAGACCTCCAACATCCCCTCACATCAATGATCAGAGATCAGATAAATCAATTATTAAAAGAATTGACACCTTGTTGGAGATATCACTTAATGGTAGGGTTGAAAGAAGGCGGGCAACAGGTAGCCAGATACAAGTGGCAGAGAAGCATAATGAGATGGACATATTACAGTCTAACAGAGTGCACCACCAAAACAAGAGACAGGAGATGTTGGAGGTCTGCTGCACCATACCTTCGTTGTGGAGACGGCACCTGATGATGTTGGCCATTTCCTAATATAAAAATGTACACTTATTATTACATAAACTGTTACGTGCTGTGAAAAGTTTAAATAGGCCCATACAAAACTATAGACACGGGTTCATGATGATAACAGTAGGGTTAGCCAAGTATGTAGGCACTTCCGGTATATTTTCTTAACCCAATTGTCGGTACTCTAAAAATATCCAGACGCTGACATTAACGTTATCAGATAATGCAATTTTGCTGAAATCTTTATGATGTTTCTACGTGAGTGCAACATCATCTCAAAGGTAAATCCAAGATGGCGGAAGTCAACAAATGAAACACCATATGTTTGGTTTGTGTATATTATATGACAAATATAAGTTTCAAATATTTAGGAACATTAACAACTTCAGATGGTAAATGCAAGACGGAAATTATAAGCAGAATAGGACAAGCAAAAGCGGCATTCCATAAAATGAAAAATTTCATATGCAACAATTCCATATCGATGGATACTAGAAAACGTGTCCTCAAATGTTATATTGAACCAGTGCTTCTCTATGGAAGTGAATCATGGACAATAAATAAGACATCACAAAAATCATTAGAGACAGTGGAAATGTGGTTTATTCGAAGAATGTTACGCATTCCTTGAACAGCAAAGATTACTAATGAAGAATGTCTTATAAGGATGGATGTGAAATGATGCATTATTGATAATATAAGAAAAAGACAGTCAACATTTATTGGGAACATAATGAGAAAAGGATCATCGTCATCATCAGGTGCCATGTCGGCTGGCGTAGGCGGTCATAGCTCTCCAAAGCTATCTGTCCAGAGTATTATGTATCAAAGTCGTTGTTGTTTCCTTGCCGTGCCAGTTTGTCAAACGGTCTAATATTTTTTCAAGTTGTCTCCCTCTGTCTCTGTTGCCTTCAATTGTGCCTGTTGTGACTATGTTCTCTAAACCTGCCTGTCTCATGAAGTGGCCAAAAAAAAAGATTGCCTTTTTCTTATATTGTTGATTAATGTCCATTTCCTATTTGACTCTTTCAACACCTCTACATTAGTTTTTCTGGCAGTCCATGGTATTCTCAGCATTCTTCTGTAGAACCATATCTCTGTTGCGTTCCCCCCCCCCACTTTCTAGTATGTTTATTGTCCAAGACTCGCACCCATATGTTAGTATAGGGGTTATATAGCACTGCAGAACTCTCTTTCTCACTTCTAATGACACGGTCATATTACACAGTATATTTTTCATTTTTCTGAATGTTATTTTTGCCTGTCCTATTCTGCATCTTATTTCTGTTGAACTTCTTCCATCTGCTGTAATAATTGTACCTAGATATTTGAATTGGTGTACCTGTTTTAATACTATACCATTCACTTTGATCTTGCAAGGTGTGTTATTTTGTTTCTTTGTTATAAGCAGAATAGGACAAGCAAAAGCAGCATTCCATAAAATGAAAAATTTCCTGTGCAACAATTCCATATCGATAAATATCTATTGTCTGACCATCACCTCATTCGCCCTCTCGTGAATAAGTGAACTTTCCAAAACCCAATTGTTGACGTAATTTATGGACGGCTCCTACTCTTATAATTCCAACATTTAATTATCAAAATTCATCAAATACAATATTTGTCATCATCCGCATCAAGTTGGGCTAATATTCCATGCCACATAGAACTGCGATCACAAGGACAAAGACGCAGTGTTCGCTGTCCTGTGCCTCTTCGTGACATACCGGAACAAGTTGACAGAAGACAAAAGTAATCAATCCAGACAATACATGCAGTGATAAAGATATTTATTTCACAGGTGACAAGTTGTTAAACTATCCCCCAAACTTTCCTTAGTCGCCTCCTACGACATTTCTGGAAAGATAGTGACTCTTTTCTTTTCACTCTTAACCAGAAATCCAGACCAGGGTTGCCACACTGGCATTTCTTTCTGATAAATTCAAGTGCAAATTTCATATTTCTTTTATAATGATCAATAACTTGAGTATATGTGAAAAACACACCAATATTATTAAACTAATGCTATTTACTACTATCGCATGAAAATATTCGAATTTTAATCCAGCTCGACACACGACTGAGCACAATCTGATGCGGTACAGTCATCACTCAGTTCTGACACATTCTAAATATCAGATAACGTCATTTGATTGGTATATATACGATTTTTGATATCACGGAGATGTCCCCTTATTAGAGAAACAATTGAATGGAAGGAAGGAGATCTTGGAGTCTGCCAAAAGTTGACGTCAACAATTAAAATTATGACAACAGACAAAGCAACGATCACACAAATAATCAACATAGACAATATAAAACTAGAATCTATAAATAAATTCGAATATCTGGGGGAAATTATAAAAAATTCCGAAGAGTGTTCTGTCGAGATTAGGAAAATACAATTGCAACACTCATTAACACAAATGAGAACGCTGTGGCAAAGTAGTAATAACAACACTAAAGTAGCGCTTCTAAGATCATGTGCTTTTCCAGCGACAACATATGGATGTTAGACTTGGACTTTAAACAAGACTATATCCAGAACAAAATTCACTTGGAATGAAGTGCTACAGAAAGACTCTACGAATATCGGACAGATTAAAAAAGAAGAACGTTGAAATTGTGAAATTACTGCAACTAAATGAAGGCTGGTTTCTAAATATGATCATAATAAGGAATCTACAGTATTTTGGACAATTAAAAGTTGATATGATGGTATCGAAATGTTGATTCTAAAGATCAGAGTGCCAGGACAGAGAAAACGAGAAATACCAAGAAGACGATGGACCAGCGACGCTGAAAAATGTATGCACATGTCTCTGGCAAATGCAGGCCGGTTATCTTGGGAAAGAGAGGTGTTCAGAATATCCACGATGAAGACAGTGCGGCTCTGCTTGCCTGGGACAGAGAGGTGTTCAGGGTATCCACAATGCAGACAACGTTCTGGAAAGAATATATGTCACGTGATATACATCAGGAAATTGTATAGAATTTTGTGTTTGTTTTTGGTAAAAATGTGAATTTATTCATGTATTTTTTTTCGAACTTTATCTGTTGAATTGGGGAGGGGGGTTTGTTTAATATTTTGTTGTTATATTTGAGAAAGTGGGTGTGCGGTCTCTGAATATTCGACAGGTGTTGACAGGGGGAGGGGTAAATAATCAACACAAAAGTATGAACGTAATTTATTGACAGCCCATACAGGTCCATTCAAGACGGTGAAATTACACAAACCAACAAGATATCCGGCGTAAAGTGTGAGAAATGTTCTCATTGGCTGAAATATTAACATTTTAAAAGTTAGAATACCAAAGCTAGCTATTATTAAAGAATATTATTATATAGAATTATTATTATATATATATATTTATATATATTATTGTATATTATATAATATTATTTTGTATCCTATTATTATATAGAATATCAAAGTTACCTGTAAACCTCTGGAAGGTTTCCAGCAGAATTCTATACACTCCATACAGAATAATAAAGTTCTGTTGCGTCCAAAAACAAGATGGCTGTTATTGATCATCGGTTGATTGTAAATCAAAGGATGGAACCGAAACGAGTTTAAATGTTCGTTGAGTGTGCATAATAAATATTAATAACAAATTAGTGGCACGTCGGAAGTGAAAAATAATGAGAAATTTTGCATATTCATAACTTAATATTGGCAATCAAATAAGTTGTATGCGGTATACTCGCAATTTGGCTAATTGTGCAATTTTCATTTCTATGATGGAGAGTTGTGATAAAATGTGTCTGAATCGATACAAGTATGAATCTCATTTGTTGTTTGCCAAATGTTTCTATTTGTCCAGTACGTGAGTACACGAATGTCTGGTTCTGACTAAAGTAAGTCTACAAATGGAGCAATGACCAGTCTTGGGTTATAGAAGGATGAATGGATTGCTTCTTTGGCAACAGGAGTATCTGTGTTCAAGGCACGGTCTTCGATGACGTGTAAGAACATTAACTATTGGTTTCAGTTTCTATATAGAGTAATACCGGTTTGCGAATGTAGAGCTTTCCTAGGTGCGTCTGGTAACAGACGTTCCTATCTAATAGTTGCTGCGGCTTAGTACATGAAGAGTTATCTTCATCCCCGACGGTAGGTTGCTGCCATGGGACACACCTTTGGTAACAGAGAAATTGATTGGTTTGTGTTTGAATATAGAGTATTTATAGGCACGTGTTATAACAGAGAAATTCACATTGGTTTGTGTTTTCTTCTTCTTCTTCTTCTTCTCCTTCTTCTGTGTTCGTTCTCAAACTCCTGCAGATTAGCAGAATGTAGTCCAGAGAACGGAATTTGTTGTGTCATGGTTTACAGCATTTCTGCGATATTTGCACCTTTCGGCCTGACACATCCGACCAGCATGGCTTTGGGTCACTGACCATATATGGGATGGGGCAGACAACTCCATCCCATACCCTCCTTAGTCGCCTTTTACGACATGCATGGAAGGTAAACAGTGTTTCTATACTTTTCTCCCCTTTCGGGCCCCGGCAACACACGGGCGACATTGGTTTGTGTTTGAATATTATTGGTTTGTCTTTGGTCATAGAATGTTATTGGTTTGTCTTTGGTCATAGAATGTTATTGGTTTGTGTCTGACAGCGTGACAACTGAAGAGCAGCGGATTCTATCCCACGCATCTGATTGGTTGCTGAAGAAATGTAGATGCTTGATTCATCTTTTATTTAATGCCTGTTGAAGGTGGCTTCTATTGGATAATGTAGGAAGAAGGTCAATAGACGTTCGACTAATATTTGTTATCCACTTAAAATGTATGAGTTTTAATTAAATATTTATCATTTCATGATTGAAGAATCACGTTTAGACTGTCAAGACCAAACCAAAGATCCCACGATACATACACTGCTTATCCAAGGAAGAACAGAAAAGTCACAGTTACTGCACGTCATGCACAAGATTGAACCTGCCTTACAACTCTACAATGCAATACAACAAGCGCCGAGTTAAAAAAAAACTCAATATCTGCCAATCGCATGTGAGTCACGTGTTGAAGATGATTGTCAAGGATTGACGTAATAGCAGGAGGACTCACTAATATGGATGAAGTGGTATCCATGGAGATTTTGGTAATAGTCGACAACATATCGTAGCACTGATCACAGAAACATTGGTTAGGCTGGTTATGTGAACGAGGATTAATGCAATGATGATGACGTTCGTCTGTCGTAATCGACGATAACCAAAAACTCAACCATAATAATAATAACAATAAGTAATAAAAATAATAAAGCTAATAGTGCGTTTTTAAATGACTAATTGGGTTGAGAAATGACTAGCGCGGAAGTTGGTTTATAGTGTGGAAGAGTGGCGCTAATCGTCAACCACACTCTCTCTCCTGAGTTTTATCTTGGTCCAGTGGCAAAACAAAGTCGAGACAACTGGGAGAAAATCAGGTGCAGTGGATGGCCAGAGCGTACTGTGCCTAACTGTGCCCTATGCTGTCCACACAGCTTTGCTGTTAGCGCCTATGTACCTGTTGAGTTACCTGCCAACTTCTTCCGAGTATTTCGCCGCAAACAGACTTTTTAACCCTAGGTAGACAAAGCCTTTGTTAACAATGCTAGGCTGGCTATTAATGCAATAGAATGAACATCACTAACGTATGCCAAAATGATGCCCTTAGAGTACAGACAATAGAATGAACATCACTAACGTATGCCAAAATGATGCCCTTAGAGTACAGACAATAGAATGAACATCACTAACGTATGCCAAAATGATGCCCTTAGAGTACAGACAATATAATGAACATCACTAACGTATGCCAAAATAATGCCCTTAGAGTACAGACAATAGAATGAACATCACTAACGTATGCCAAAATGATGCCCTTAGAGTACAGACAATAGAATGAACATCACTAACGTATGCCAAAATGATGCCCTTAGAGTACAGACAATAGAATGAACATCACTAACGTATGCCAAAATGATGCCCTTAGAGTACAGACAATAGAATGAACATCACTAACGTATGCCAAAATGATGTCATTAGAGTACAGACAATAGAATGAACATCACTAACGTATGCCAAAATGATGTCCTTAGAGTACAGACAATAGAATGAACATCACTAACGTATGCCAAAATGATGCCCTTAGAGTACAGACAATAGAATGAACATCACTAACGTATGCCAAAATGATGTCCTTAGAGTACAGACAATAGAATAAACATCACTAACGTATGCCAAAATGATGCCCTTAGAGTACAGACAATAGAATGAACATCACTAACGTATGCCAAAATGATGCCCTTAGAGTACAGACAATAGAATGAACATCACTAACGTATGCCAAAATGATGCCCTTAGAGTACAGACAATAGAATGAACATCACTAACGTATGCCAAAATGATGCCCTTAGAGTACAGACAATAGAATGAACATCACTAACGTATGCCAAAATAATGCCCTTAGAGTAAAGACAAGAGAATGAACATCACTAACGTATGCCAAAATGATGCCCTTAGAGTACAGACAATAGAATGAACATCACTAACGTATGCCAAAATGATGCCCTTAGAGTACAGACAATAAAATGAACATCACTAACGTATGCCAAAATGATGTCCTTAGAGTACAGACAATAGAATGAACACCACTAACGTATTCCAAAATGATGCCCTTAGAGTACAGACAATAGAATGAACATCACTAACGTATGCCAAAATGATGCCCTTAGAGTACAGACAATAGAATGAACATCACTAACGTATGCCAAAATGATGCCCTTAGAGTACAGACAATAGAATGAACATCACTAACGTATGCCAAAATGATGTCCTTAGAGTACAGACAATAGAATGAACACCACTAACGTATGCCAAAATGATGCCCTTAGAGTACAGACAATAGAATGAACATCACTAACGTATGCCAAAATGATGTCCTTAGAGTACAGACAATAGAATGAACATCACTAACGTATGCCAAAATGATGCCCTTAGAGTACAGACAATAGAATGAACATCACTAACGTATGCCAAAATGATGCCCTTAGAGTACAGACAATAGAATGAACATCACTAACGTATGCCAAAATGATGCCCTTAGAGTACAGACAATAGAATGAACATCACTAACGTATGCCAAAATGATGCCCTTAGAGTACAGACAATAGAATGAACATCACTAACGTATGCCAAAATGATGTCCTTAGAGTACAGACAATAGAATGAACATCACTAACGTATGCCAAAATGATGCCCTTAGAGTACAGACAATAGAATGAACATCACTAACGTATGCCAAAATGATGCCCTTAGAGTACAGACAATAGAATGAACATCACTAACGTATGCCAAAATGATGCCCTTAGAGTACAGACAATAGAATGAACATCACTAACATATGCCAAAATGATGCCCTTAGAGTACAGACAATAGAATGAACATCACTAACGTATGCCAAAATGATGCCCTTAGAGTACAGACAATAGAATACGGAGATAGAAGAAGATAGACATTAAAATGTTGAATGGGGATCACAATAAAATTAAGAAGGGACGATATGATGTCCCAATAAAATTAAGAAGGGACGATATGATGTCCCATATGGGATATGCAAATATATTTTTGATATAGTGAAAATACATCTCAAGGGAAATTCAACCAATGTAATGTATTCTGACATTTCTCCTTTTCTCGTTCCACTTTTACCATCATGAGTCATCGCAAGACTCATTTTTTGGTTATGGGCCAAATGTGTCCCAGTAGTAGTTCTTGATCGATTTGCTGTACAATTTTTATGGTGTCCATCCCTTCATTTATCTGTTCATTCTTTGTTTTCTTAACTAAATCTGCTATTCTTAAGTACACTTATAGTCATCCTTTCTGTCTTGTGTTTCATTAAACTAAGATATATGTGAATAGCTAGTTATAAGACAGCATAAGAAAACAGATTTATCTAATGCTGCATTTTTGGACATCACTAATAAATTCAATTTTCTCGCCTATGCAAAGTGGACGATGACTCTGGACGATCGTTTTCCGAATGACCAGCAACGTTGACAGAATCGATTTTATGATTTTGGCTCGCTAACCATTCTGCGCCACAGACGACGTTCATAAATTAGATATTCTCTTATTGAATATATTCTTGTATTATTCAGATTTGTTTTGTTCTTTGAGAATAGATCAACTTAAATTTTAGGCACAAATTCTAAAAGAGAACGTATTTGAAATCACAAAATCCAACAAACTAGATATTTAGACCAAAGATGTAGTTATCTAACAATGATACAATACGTATGAAAGAAAAAATTATTCGAATAGTTGTCGAGATGTACATAAAGCTCTGCCATTTAGAAATCGTGTCTGAAAATAATTCAAGCTTTTCACAATTCAAACATCAAATTCACTGAATAGGTAAAACAAAATTAAAATGCTCGCAACACTGTGCGAGATCGGTGTAAAGTGTGAAACATTGACTGTGCGAGATCGGTGTAAAGTGTGAAACATTGACTGTGCGAGATCGGTGTAAAGTGTGAAACATTGACTGTGCGAGATCGGTGTAAAGTGTGAAACATTGACTGTGTGAGATCGGTATAAAGTGTTAAACATTGACTGTGCGAGATCGGTGTAAAGTGTGAAACATTGACTGTGTGAGATCGGTGTAAAGATCAGAACAGCCTGTAAAGAGAAACATAATAGATATAGGAAGAGACTGATAAATCAGCATGAAACTGGAACCGTCAGCCGCTACAATCTGATGGATTTATTGAGACGGGGATCGAACACATATGAACTTGTACGGCGGTGCTTATGATAACGTGAACTCATAACGACTAGACCAAGTCAAGACCACAAGACTTACAACTCGCCCTACAAACATCGGAGCCAGAAAACAAGCTTGTTTTATTCATTTGCTCCTTCATTTGTATGTTTCTCAATGAAAATATATCCTACAAATTCGTTTTTCAGCAAAATGCTTCCTCAAATTTCATGAAATTCTTTACAACACTTTTAGGAAAAAATAAACACAAAATACACTATATACAAACGTCAGTCTGTAGCTCAAGTTCCTTTCTTGTTCCCATCTTTGAAGAGGTTTACTTTCACGTCAGTTCTAAAATTAACCTGGAATCTCTACCTCAAAAATACGCTCATAAATTCTCGGAGAAGATTGCTCTCTTTGATAAACTTCCCGTTTAGACTTTTTCACGTTAGGACCTCTTTTTATCTGACATGGTCACATTTCAATTATAATTATTAAACTCTCTATTCTAATTTGTTTTTATGTTCCTAGAGCATACCAATAAATTAACTTTCTGGAATATGTTAGTTTCAAGTAAATCATAGCTCGTTGTTAGCATATCCTTTCATTCATACATTAAGTGTCGTCTCCGCAAAGAAGGTTGGCTGCAACAAACCTTCAACATCCCCTATCTTTTGCCTTGATGGTGCACTTTGCTAGACTGTAATCTATCCATCTTCTGATGCTACTCTCCCACTTGTTTCTCTGTCTACCTCTTGTTCGTCTACCCTCGACTTTACCCTGAAGTAAGGATTTCAACAAGATGTCGTGTCTTTTAATGTGTCCAAAATATTTGATTTGTTTGATCTTTATTTCCGTTAATAATTCTTTCTTCATTATAATGTTGTTAGAACCTCTTTGTTTGTTGAGTTCTTCTCTTCCCATGAGTTCTCCCTATTCTTCTGTATATACCCACATCTCAAATGCATCAAATCATGCCTTCCATGTGTTTGTTTATTGTCCATGTTTCTGAACCATACATTAATATAAAATAGATGTAGAATTTCAGAAATTTCATTTTTAACTTGTCTGTAATCTGTTTAGATGTTACTGTTTTCCTCATGTCATTGAAGGTACTTTTAGCCATTCCTATTCTCCTTTCAACTTCAGTTTCACATCTACAGAACGATCTGGGATTACGTGTCCGAGAAATTGATAATGTCCTTTTTGTAGTATCTCTCCATCTATTTTTATGTTTACCTCCTATTCTTCTGTGATTTTGCTAATAATCATAGTTTTTGTTTTTTGAATGTTTATATCTAGTCCATATTCATTACTTGACTTATTGACGATCTATTAGTCTATGTAGTTCTTGGTCAGTACTTTCTGCTAAAAGTACAGTGTTATCTGAATATTGCAGCTTGTTTATTACATCCCCACTTTTCTAATATATATCCCAATTAGCATGTAGCCAATTAACACGCCATTTTCTGCATATTTTCTAAACAATGTAAATACAATAAGTAGTTTACCATTGCTTTCTGAACTGTCCGTATATACACAGTTGCCTTCGGAGGTGGGGAAAAGAGGGGGTTGAATCTTATACCTTAGCTATCCGAGACGGGCGCAGCACCGCCTTGCCACATAGCTGGACAAAAACAGGCGAAAATGTATAATAGACGTTCACGAAAAATGTCTAAACATGAGGAGTGGCTTCTAAATGCAATCATAAGAAAAAATCTACAGTATTTTGGACATATAAAGAGACATGATGGTATCGAACGGTTACAACTCTGGAGGGCAAAGCGTCAGGAGATAGAGACGAAGAGGAAGAACAAGAAGACGATGGAACAGCGACATTGAAGAATGTATGCACATATGTCTGGTCAATGCTGGCCTGTGTACCAGGGACAAAGAGGCATTCAGATTATCCACAACGAAGACAACGTATTGGAGCGAATATGTCACTTGATATATATATTATCTGCGTCCAAATTCCAAGTTATCATATGTAATCTAAGTCTGAGATATTTTATAGTGCATCCAATAGTGACCAACCGAGAATGTCAAACATGTGGGCTCACTGGGAAACATCCTTCTTCTTGTTCTTCTCGTTCACAGTTTAACATATCTACACAACAAGTCCGGTTTTGGTAATAAATGTTGCTGTGTTTGAAAGTTTCTCAGTGCTCCCATACATCTTTCTATGGATATCTGTCTCTGTTGCGCATTGCTCCAGCAATGCATCCTTCCTAACATCCTTCAAAAGTAACATTTTATTCTTCTCCTTATTTTCATTGGTTGTCGGCGCAAAGTACACACACATTGACGAATAAATATCACAAGAAAAGAGCTACATTAGAAAACTGTTTTACAATGAGCCAGCCAGTCTTATATTGACGATTGGTCACGATGTATGACTGCTCTAACAAAATAAGAATTGTCTCCTTTTCTCACTATGTCATATACTACAGCTGTACTCGCCAGTATATCAACTCTTTCGTTTACTCCGACTCCCTCAAAAATGTTATGCCGCTGTAAAAAGAGTACAGAAATAGAATACATTTATTATAAATGTAATTGCTATCATTTGTTGTGCCTTTTTGGTCTTGTACATTCCATTTCAACATACTAGGTTGCTAGGTATCTTTTGGTCTTGTATATCCTACTTCAACATATTAGAACACTTGTTATCCAATCGCTCTAACATAGTCTCTCCTCATTACGCCAAACATGAAATTACTTCAATGAAAAATCTTAAATCACAGAGTTTGCTTTATCTAATATGTCAATATTATATCGTTTCCTTGCCACGGACAGATAACCTTTCAATACTGATGAACATTACGATGTATTTGGAAAATTTGCCAGATTCTAACTATCTACCTTGATTATATTTAGCTTGTATATATACATATATTTTTTTACAGGAGCCGTCGATATATCGTCTTTTTTCCATAGAAAAGGTCACTAACTCTGTTCCCGTACAATCTTTTGGTTTTGAATTTTGCGTGCGAAAAATTAGTTACGGCAGGAGGTTTACCCGATATTTGATATATTCATAATACAAAAAGCCATGTTTTGATTTACTGAGGGAGAGGAGGATATGAAAGACACCTCCCCCCCTTTCCAACCCCGCGTTATCCACGACCTTGTATATATATATATATATATATATATATATATATATATACTATAGAACGGCATAGACCTCATATTTAGTGTTCTCAAAATATTAATAGCATTATTGGTACCTTTGCCATCTACGAAGCCACATCGCTCTGGGCTTATTTCTATTTTTATTTCGTTTCTCACTCTCTTTATGATGGTTCTGGATTTTTTCTATTTGGCTCATGATGCTGATTGTGCTGAGTTCTTCACATTCGGTTTCCCCTGGTTTCTTTTGTAAGGCTATAAATATGGATCACATTAAGTCATCGGGTATGTGTTCGCTGTTATATACTTAATTCAGCAATTTTGTGATTATTGCAACACCAAAGTCACCCAAAGCTACTAATTCTTCTAATGTGAAATGATCTGGACCTGGAGCTTTGCCATATTTCATGTGTCTTAGGACTTCCCTTACTTCTGCTGCGAGTATTGATGGACCCTCGCCATTATCTTGTATGTTTATCTCGGGTCTCTTGTCATCATAAAGTTCTTTGATATATTCTGACCATCTTTGTGTCGTGTGATCTTTGTCATTGGCACCAGCTTAGATTTTAGACAAAATGTTTGCGTTCTTTTTCCTGTTATCCTATCAATTTGCTTATGTAGTAATGTTGTGTCTTGGTTGTAATGTGATTCTATTTCTGTGCATTTCTTGTTCAGCCAGCTTTCTTTTGCTACTTTGTATTCCTCTCTATCTCCTTATCTATTTTCTAATATTCCTCCAGCTTGTGTTTATTTTTTTCTTCTAGTGCTCATCAATTCTAATATTTCTTCTGTCATTCATTTTTTGTTTTGCTGTATGTTTTAATTTTGGTATTATCTCTTTAGATGTTTGGTTTATCGACTGTTTTAGCATGTTCCATTGATCTTCAATACTCTGAATCTTTGCAATGACATTGTATCTATTTTGTACAATTATGTTGTATCTTTCTTTAATGTTAGCATCTGATTTCAATAATGCTAAATCTAATTTCATATTTTTCTTGGTCAACTGCCCCACCAGTAGTATATGACCATTGTTGAAGTTGTCATTGTCTTGTTTACATAGATCGAATGTTGTTTCTATGTCATTTAGAGACTAAAATGTAATCAATTTCATTCCGTGTACTATCTCTTGAACTAATCCATGTATACAGTCTTCTTTAATGTTGCTTGATTCATGTATTCCCTATTATTAAATTATGTGATTGTGCCCACTCTATGAATAAGTTACCTCTTTCCTTCTTAACCCCTAAATCAAATATTCCAGTCACATCTTCCCTTATCTCTGTATCACTTAGTTTTGCGTTAAAGTGTCCTCCATCACTGTAGTTATTTCATGATTTTTACACTATTTCATTGCAATTTCTAAATATGTCACAGCGCATTCCGCCCTCCGGGCTATATTCTGCTAGCCTGCAGGAGTTTGAGAGCGAACGCAGAGTCGAGGAAATTAGGAAATAAATTGATTAATAAATTGCCACGAATTCTGAAACATTCGGATATTTCGTGGAAATGTCAAATGATAGTATGAACCTGTAAACTCTGTTATATGAGATATAAATGAGAAACTGGTAAAAGACTAAATGACCGTTTCTGCCAACATCTTCATGTCATTAGTCAGATCATTTACTTATGTTGCTATGCGTTTTAATATCACTGATCCACCTAGTGCTCGAGACATCCAGGATATTGCAATAAAACTAACGCCACACTAGCGATAAGACTTGGCACTACATTGAGAATCGTTACATATTGTAGTCTGACACGCTTAAAATATTTGGTATTAATACAATTCATTCATTTTGATGACAACTTTTGTTTCCTTGTCATTCCATTTGTTTTCAGGGCCAATTGTTTTTATTTTATTCTAAATCGTCCAGGTTTTTGTTTTGTTTAAATGTGGATTGTTTCTACCACAATACGTGAGGTATGTGTTGTGCGTAATTGTTGTCTTAATTTTTATTTCTTTTTAATCTGTGGAGCAAGAACACATACACAATAGCTCACAATGTAGGACTGTCCCAGATGTCATGTCCCACAGAACGACAATATGGCCCCCACAGAAGTAGCAATGCACCCCAAGTTGTGGGGAATATAAAACGATCTAAAACAAACGCTCTATACAACTGCGTCATCAATTGTTGTGTAGTAAAAGTTATGGATTATGGCGTATAAATGCAGGTTACCATCAGCGAACACTGCAAGTCCATAGATGATCCCATCCCAGTCTCAATAAATTTATAAAAGAGTGTAACGATCACCCCTTCCAGTTCGATGCTGATTAATCCGTCTCTTGAAAAGGTCCAGGATAAAAAGAAGAAGCAGACCAATAGAGGGTATCGAAGACCTTCTGAACATGACACTGGAAAAATCTTGATAACTTGCACAGAATGGAGAAGCTTACAGAGTGACAGTGAGGACAATGTTCTGTAAAGGACTCGTCCCATGGTATATATCAGTATAGACGTGTCATCAATTGTTGCGTAGTAGCAGTACGGCCACGTCATCAATCGTTGCGTAGTTTCAGAAACCCACAACGTCCTACAACAAATCGATCTATATAAGACCATTTTCTGACTGGATCCTTAGTGTGATTAATCACATTTAAAAGCAAACTACAGCACGGAAGATATTATAGCTATATTTCTGGAGAATATAATAATGCTCAAATTATATATCTACTTCTTATATTGTGGAAAGATGGACCATATCTTTCAAACTATTCAAACACTCCAAAGTTATTTTCAGAAAATATAAGCGCCAAATACCACCCACATAGATTGGATGAAGGGACATCTAATTAAATTAGGACAAAAAACATATTGATCGTTCGCTGAAGCTGAATATTCCAGACATTTTTGCATTTAACGGAAGATCTGTTCTTTAAAAAAACTGCATGGAAATGAACAGGAATATTGGGCACGGATAATATATTAACAATAATATGTTGTATAATCAGAGAAAGGGAGAGGGAGAGAGAGGGGAGAGAGAGAAATGTGTTGTAGAATCAGAGAGAGAAAAATACTGTAATGTAAAAAAGGTTTTTCTTCTTCAGGACACATTCTCAAACTCCCGCTGGATCTCTCTTGTAGCAGGACATTCTCAAACTCTCGCTGGATCTCTCTTGTAGCAGGACATTCTCAAACTCCCGCTGGATCTCTCTTGTAGCAGGACATTCTCAAACTCCCGCTGGATCTCTCTTGTAGCAGGACATTCTCAAACTCCCGCTGGATCTCTCTTGTAGCAGGACATTCTCAAACTCCCGCTGGATCTCTCTTGTAGCAGGACATTCTCAAACTCTCGCTGGATCTCTCTTGTAGCAGGACATTCTCAAACTCTCGCTGGATCTCTCTTGTAGCAGGACATTCTCAAACTCTCGCTGGATCTCTCTTGTAGCAGGACATTCTCAAACTCCCGCTGGATCTCTCTTGTAGCAGGACATTCTCAAACTCCCGCTGGATCTCTCTTGTAGCAGGACATTCTCAAACTCCCGCTGGATCTCTCTTGTAGCAGGACATTCTCAAACTCCCGCTGGATCTCTCTTGTAGCAGGACATTCTCAAACTCCCGCTGGATCTCTCTTGTAGCAGGACATGGTCTTATTAGATTTCCAGCAGGATGTAGTCCAGAGAATGGAAACACGATGTGTCGTCGTTTTATTTGCGCCACTTAACCGATACATCCATCTTCGGTGGAAATAGAACTGTAAAGGCATGGAGGATTGATACAATTGTACTCTGATCTTCCTCAAATGTACATTCCCCCACAATGTAACGGTACCTCGATTGCAGAGAGTACCCCTCACAACACGACACTCAGAAGCTTCAAGCGGTAATCCTCCAGATTCACCACACAAAAAAATTATATTGTAAATAAAACGTTACAATGTGGATTCGATCCCTCGACCTTTTGCGCACAAAGCAAAGGGCTTACCCTCTACGTCATGGATATTCCCAATACAGTGCAATGTTATATGAGCACAAGGAATAAACAGTGCAAAGTTATAAAGTACAAGGAATAAACAGTTCAATGTTATAGAAGCACAAGGAATAAATAGTGCAATGATCTTTTTGTTAGCTGAAGCAATTTCTCATTGAAACAGGTTCGATTACACGCTAAGATTTGTGGAGTCAATCATCAATGATATTGTTTTTCAGAATGACCCAAAAATAAATTGAAAAAAAATACATCAAAGATTTATCGGAAGGCTCGAGGTTTGGACTGGAAGAACGGCAGAAGAGAGAGTAAAAAGATAGTGAGAGAGCAGTGAAAGAGAGAGAGAGAGAGAGAGAGAGAGAGCTCATGTAGGATTCTGTCAAGACGACCTCCTCATCAGTAATGTTACTGGTTGTTGTTGTTATTGTTTAGATTCCCGGAATTTAAGAGCCTGTTTACGTATTTAGGGAGCCGCGTAGCGCAGTGGTTAGGCACTGGCTTCGCATATGAGCGGTGCTGGGTTCATTCCCCAGTTGAGGCGGAAATATTTTTCAGACCGCAACGGCTCCCGGGCCAATCAGCCTTAAATGAGTACCGGATTAATCCGGGAAGTAAAGACTACGAGGGAGAGGAGATGGCTACCGTCCTTATTTGCAGAGCCTGTGAAATGTGAGATCGCTAACATCTCACACCCCTACGCCATTAATAAATGCTATGGGTTACTTTACATTACTTTTTGTGATCACTTGTGCTGACCGAACAACAACAACAACCGATTCCACAAATGGTCATCATCAAATGTGATGGACGAACAACAACAACCTTTCGGCAATATACAGAGCTGAAGCCATGAACTTCAGCCTACCTACCCCCACCCCCACCCCAACCACACACGCACGAAAACAAACAACCACACACACACATGGATTAGGGCTGTCGACGTTGGCAGGAGATACAACGTATAACAATATTGTCCAATGAAACACGCGAAAATAGTCTAGTGAATTATCAAGAAAGATTGATTCCCCTTTAGACAACAAGTCTTCGGTTAGCAAAGGTCATGGAAAAACAACCGGCGTATTTGAATTTCAAACCAAGAATAATGAGTGAACTGGAAGTCTAGATCTGCTGGTCGGTGGACGAGTGACTTCAGACTATACTACAGCAGCTCACATATAGAAAGAGAATAACATACATGCATACACAAATCATTGTTAACTTTTACTTTACGAAAAAGTAATGTTTTGGAAGTAAAACAATAAAACTACAAAATAATGTAATTACAATCAATGAAATTACTGAAAATGTAATTACAATCATGAAACTAAAGAAAATTACGAATGAAATTTCGAATAAGTTTGACGTGTCTCTGGATGATGTGAAAACATAAGTATAACCATAGAACCACAAGACATGTTAGCGTACGTGCTTTTAGAGACATGCCGGGGGAAATGAACTCTCATACGTTGGCAGGACAGAAACAAAGACGTTTCTGTTGGAAGCAACAGAAATATCCAAAATGGAAATAATATATTAGAGTAACAAGTCAACAAGCACGTCCCAGAACACAGGAAACACATTCAATAATGAACACATGGAAAGTAGATGTCACGTTAAGACAGAACAAAAAAGGTTAATATAATTAATTTGGAAAAATTCTTCCTCTTCTGTGTTCCATCTCAAAATCCTGCTTGGTGGCAGGATGTATGCTCGATAATGAAACGTGTTGGGTTTGTGTTTACAGTTTAGCTGCGATATTTGTGTATCCAATTGTATGCCTTATCTATCTATCTATCTATCTATCTATCTATCTATCTATCTATCTATCTATCTATCTATCTATCTATCTATCTATCTATCTATCTATCTATCTATCTATCTATCTATCTATCTATCTATCTATCTATCTATCTATCTATCTATCTATCTATCTATCTATCTATCTATCTATCTATCTATCTATCTATCTATCTATCTATCTATCTATCTATCTATCTATCTATCTATCTATCTATCTATCTATCTATCTATCTATCTATCTATCTATCTATCGATCTGTCTATCTATCTATCTGTCTATCTATCTATCTATCTATCTCTGTTTCTTTGTCTGTCTGTCTATGTCTATCAATGTACTATATCACAGACATCCTAGATACAATCTGATACGCTATTTTTGTTGTTGCTGCTGCTGTTATTACTACTGCTGATGTTGGTGGTGATGCTATTGCTGTTGTTAGTTTTGCGACTGTTGTTGTTGTTATAACTGCTGCTGTTGTTGTCGCTGTTGTTGTTATTATTGTTTCAATCCCCGGGAATTACAAGACATTTTCTCTCGCATCCCATACAATGAGGTGGTTTCTCCAAAGTCTCACATCCCATATAATGTGGTGGTTTCTCCAAAGTCTCACATGGCATATAATTGGGTGGTTTCTCCAAAGCCTCACATGGCATACAATGGGGTGGTTTCTCCAGAGACTCACATGGCATATAATGGGGTGGTTTCTCCAGAGACTCACCTGGTACCCAGAAAAATCCAGCTCTTATTGGTCTGCAATTCTTTGAGAAATCTCCTCAGAGCTAGATACATGATATCTTAGTTCATTGGAAAACAGCCTTCTTAAGAGATTAATTTACTTTTCTAGTGATTTTCATTGGTCACTTTTGTTTCGACAGCCAATGAAAATCGCAAAAAGTCAAATATGATTTTGGAAGGCTGTTTTACAACTAATCCAAAGGTCTTATATTGTGGATTTGTCACACATAATGAGACTGGAAAGTTGACAAGGAGCGTGGTCGGCAAGAATGTTCTAAAACAAACACATGGCACATTATAAACTCTTCCCCCATTCCTATATTACTGGGGACCGAAATGGGTGCAAAGAATATCAATACTGTTTACTTTCCATGTATGATATAAGAGGCAACTAAGAAGGTTATAAGTGCAATTAGCTGTTCCATCCCATTTCGGGTCAAAGTGGCCCGGAAGTCATGCTGAAGTCGGATTTATCAACCCGAAAGAAGTAGCTATCACAGCGCAGCTGTAAGCCATGAGACAACGCACTACATTCTGTGGACTACATTCTGCACATCTGCAGGAGTTTGAGAATGAACGCTGGAAATGAAAAAGAAACCCTTTTCAATCTCTCTCTCCAAAGCCGTATCTACGCCCCTGCTTTGCAAATCCGTATCTATGCCCTTGCTTTATACATCCTACATTGAATCATTATTAAATTAGTTTGCAGAAACATAAACTCCTGCAATTTAAAAAAAAAAGACAGATCGATAATATTTGAATAATTGAGATTGGTTACGCAAAGATAATCACGCTAAACTATCTTTCGACGCCATGTTGGGTGCCATATCTTGGAAATGTTCCCAGAATGTTTAATCATGTCTTACTCTGATGTAACTCTTCAAGGCGCATGTTTGTGTTGAAAGCTCTGAGGGTTAACACCTTGTTCGGCTAATGTTGAAGTCTAGGCAGACGTAATGTTAACTCCTCAAGGCGCATGTTTGTGTTGAAAGCTCTGAGGGTTAACATCTTGTTCGGCTAATGTTGAAGTCTAGGCAGACGTAATGTTAACTCTTCAAGGCGTATGTTTGTGTTGAAAGCTCTGAGGGTTAACATCTTGTTCGGCTAATGTTGAAGTCTAGGCATACGTAATGTTAACTCTTCCAGGCGTATGTTTGTGTTGAAAGCTCTGAGGGTTAACACCTTGTTCGGCTAATGTTGAAGTCTAGGCATACGTAATGTTAACTCTTCCAGGCGTATGTTTGTGTTGAAAGCTCTGAGGGTTAACACCTTGTTCGGCTAATGTTGAAGTCTAGGCACACGTAATGTTAACTCTTCGACAACTAAGAATGTATCCCCCATCTAATGTTCACTCTTGAACTGACTAACTGTTCACGCCTGACGTTCCTAGTCATTTTGGCAACAACAGCTGCAAACTTAATAGCTGCTACATCTGTTCCTATGTCACAAAGACTCGGTCTGTCGCATTCCCCCAAAGCCACCTTAACCACTGAAGAGCTTCACATTATTGTCCCGCAACGTCATCCATTCCTTCATCTGCAAGAGTTACACAATGACCTACATAGGTGAGATGGGTAAGAGGTTCGCAGTCCGATACTGTCAACATCCGTACAGTATCAACACCCAGACTGGTAATCATGTTACTCACCACTTCAATAGTACACACCATAGAGGTTCATAGGATGTTCAGGTCACTGATATTAAGTAGTCCTCCTATGATGATCGAATTCAACATACGCTTGAGAACCGGTGCATCTATCAATTTGGTGGTCTAGAACCCTTGCGGGTCAATGTCCATCAGTCGTACTGATAGATATCCTGTTGTTCTGTCATTTTTCTGTTTGAATGGGGTTGTTTTTTTTTTGGGTAGTTGGTGGTTTTCTGTCAATTTTCTATTTATGCTGTTTCACTTTTGATCTTCCAATTTTTACTCCTCCGATACATTATCCATATTTATCTATGTACTGCATTACACAATAACGAAATAACAAAAGAAAAATAATGTGAACGTGGACAGCGTCGTTCTCTTCTCGTCGTATTATGTTGTGAACGTGATGTTGATAAAGATAATTTAGTCGAAACGTCGAATTTGTGTGTTGTGATGTGTGTTTCCAGTAATTAGCAAATCTGCATCACCCTATTTCCTAGTCTGCGCGCTGTTGGATGTTGGTTTTGCAGCAATCTAGTACGTACTATCAATCCTCTAATGTTGAAGTCCAGAGGAACATTTATTTTCTACTTAGATAAACAGATAAATACAACAACGTACAACAGATACATACAACAAATAAATACAACAAATACACACAACAGATACATACAACAAATAAGACAAAATGAGAACACTTACATACAACAGAAACAAATACATACAACAGATACAAACAACAAATATAACAAATTAACAACATTTAGATACAACATAAACAGATACATACAACAGATACATACAACAAATACATACAACGGGTACATACAACAGATATAACAAATTATCAACATTTACATACAACAGAAATAGATACATACAACAGATACATACAACAAATATATACAACATATACATACAACATATACATACAACAAATATATACTACAGATACAACAAATTAACAACATTTATTTACAACATATAGATAACTTAATCTTAACAACAGATACATACAACAGATACATACAACAGATGCATGCACAAATGCAACAATAGATGTGAATGTAGTTTATTCTATTTATTGACGCAGTGAATTAAAGCCATTATTTCATTCCAAACCCATTGTCACGTGACGACACTGCAACCAGACACCTATCATCTCCCCTACAGTAATCGTGTGGATAAATTCTACAATAGAGCTTGTAGCGTGGAGTTGATCTGAACCCCACGATCCAATTAACTGAATCTCACTTAGAGTTGAATACTTCAACTTGTCCCACGAGGAATGAGTTCCTGAATGTTGCATGCTTTGTGTGCAATGCTTTGATGTGCAGCACTGAACGACAGGATCTGTGTGGTCCCATGCGATACGACGCACTTCATGCGGGTTATACAATTAATCGATACTCGAGACGATTAGATCGGTGCAACGATTACTGGTTACTATCAGCAACAATATCAACAAACAAGAATAAGCAACATGGCTGTCGGTTGTTGTTATAAATCCACATTTGTTATGTTGCGAATGCGAATTCTTTAAAAAGATAAATCGTTACTAAACGTAGAAGTTATTCTTCGATCGATTTATCTTATTTGTTTAATAAATCAATCTCTTATATTTGTAGAATTAACTGATCTCTTGTAATTGTTGAGTTAATTGCTCCTCTTGTAGTTGTGGAAGTAACTTACCACTTGTATTTGTTGAATAAATCGCTCTCCCTTATTTGTCTAGAAAATCGAGCTATTGTAGTTGTTGAAAACATCGATATCTAGTATTTGTGAAATTAACCTATCTCTTGTATTTGTGAAATTAACCTATCTCTTGTATTTGGGAAATTAACCTATCTCTTGTATTTGTGAAATTAACCTATCTCTTGTAATTGTGAAATTAACCTATCTCTTGTAATTGTGAAATTAACCTATCTCTTGTAATGGAATAAATAAAACTACAGCCAAAAGAAGAGGCTTTCGAAATGTGATGACAAACCCTTTATTTGTGGCATTAACTGATCTATTGTTTTTATTTAATGTATTGATCGCTAGTGTTGGAAATTAAAAAGGTTAATAATGTGTAGAGAAGTGACTTAATTATACTCGGGCTTTTCTTTAAATGAATTTCATCCCTCTCTACAGAGCAGCACTTCGTCTGCCTAGAGTATTGTTTAGAACACGTATTTCCATAGTTCAAGTGATAAATAAACACTATAAGAAGACGTTGAGGGTCAATATCTAATTCATAACTTCATGAAAACAAAACTAATATATTTACTGACCACTTGACCAAAATAAAATATTTACTGACCAATTGACCACTAATATATTTACTGACCACTTGACCACTAATATATTTACTGACCACTTGACCAAAGAGATCATCTACGAATCCAACTATTATTTCATGAAACGGCTGCCAACATTATAATGAATGACAGATGTGGCACATGTTTGTTCTACCGTGTTTTGCGTTGTCATATAGACGGGCAGACAGATGTATTATTCATGTCGTATATTTACCGGTCTGATCCTATTCTGAACTTATATCGAATGTTGTATCTCTCACCCCTACGCTTAACGACAAAAGTGGAACCACTAGTGTCACCATCTACATGGAGTTAGACAATAGATCATATATATATAGTGATATATCGTTTCCAGAAAGTTGTCTTCGTCGTGGATACTCTGAAAGCCTCTCTGTATTTATATTTCTTCCGGACAAGCAGGCCTGCATTGGCGAGAGACATGTGTATACATTCTTTGATGTCGCTGGTCCATCGTCTTCTTGATCTTCCTTCTGTTCTCTCACCCGGCACTCTTCCCTCTAGAATCTGCCTGTCGACAGCATCATGTTGCTTTAAGTAGCTCATATTTACAATAGATCATATACGCAAACAAACAGCAATACAGTAGAATTCGTAACAAAAATTGTAATTTTCATGACAAAACTGAGAAGAGATGTACTACTATTGTTGGTTGTAAACAGAAACATTGAGAGCAGTTCCCTTACAGTATATACTATATATTTTCTAGCTATAGTAGTGAAAATTGTCTTCATGACGTTATGAACTGAACACATTTTCGCCAGTGTATCTCAAAAACGTATACGAAAACTATAAAAGAATTCCCAGCATTGCGTGTGCTTATAACCGACCATTTCAGTGACGTCACAGACCCTGTACCAAATGCTTGTATCTAGAAAGAAACCCGTGCATGATCACACAGTACCTTAGTCATTGTGTAGCAGATGGTGGTAGGCAGGCGTTATGGGAGACTTATCATTGCTAAATTATGTGTTGTCAAGACTGTACATATTGGACTGATTTATCAGCATCAAATACCGTCTCCGCATCGAAGGTTTGCTGCAGCAGAGTTTCAATATCTTGTCTCTTGTCTTGGTGATGCACTCTGCTATACTGTATCATGTTCATCTCACACTGTTTCTCTCCACCTGAATCTCTACCTACCTTTTGCTCGCCACCATCGACTCTTTGTTCAAGTAATGTCTTCAAAAATGTCTTAGAAGTTCAAATTATTTACTTTATTTGATTTTTATTTATTTCAATAGTTCTATTTTCATACGTAGTGTTGTCAGAACTTCATTTGTTTTCTTCTCCATCCATGAAGTTCTCCATATAATTACAATAATGAGATTATGAAACTCGCGTCACAATACTTGAAAGTCAACTAACAATCTATAATGTAAGGCTGCCAAGAGCTATCTGCTGACAATTAAATGAACTTATTCATAAAATAAATGTGCGATGAATCATATAAAGTCTCTTTTCCTTTGTTGCGTTTTTTGGGGGGTATGTTTTTCCTTGGAGGGTAGGTACATTCCTGTTAGATGGGCTCATACATGTGAGTTTACAGATTTAAAAAATCATACTTTTTAGAAAAATCTTTATGACATCTCGCGTCAATATGACGTCAATATTCATTCACAAAATATTATGACGTCAATATTCATTAACAAAATATTATGACGTCAATATTCATTCACAAAACAAAAGCCTCTCGCTACCGTGTATATTATGAACCTTCCGTGAACCGGGTAGGAGGCAATATTTATTGTCTATTTCTATTCATTTTCTGTCCTGTTCTGTAGGTGAATACCCTGCATCGAATCCCGCCACTGGCAATGGTACATCCGGACCGTTCATAAAGTGCAAACTAGTGAAAGCATTTATATTGCCTAGAAAATCACAACCAAAACAACCTCTGTTATTGGATACAACCTGACCAGGATGTGCTACCAATTGTTTCTAAAAACGAATTATCTTCCTCTATTTATATTCTATTTATATTCTTTATTTTGTTTGACTTTTTATCTGATCTAGTCATTCTATTATTTTCAATTCTTCAATTTTTCTAAACCACTCCGCCACCTCCACCAGCACTGAAATATCCATAATTTCTAAAGCAAATTTGTACGAGTATTTCTAATTTACAATGTTCTACTAATGTAATTTATGTGTATTTGTTAATTGAATTTTATTGTTAGAACTGCAGATAAACAAACATATTTTTAGACATTTCAAAACAAACTACTTCTAAATGAAACTAATTGCACAAGTTTGTTTCAAAGAAGACACAAATAGTTTAGTGAAAGGAAAGCGAGGTTGCCATAGTAATCTCTCAGAAATTTCATATTGTGAAAGCTTAAAACATTTACAGATAAAAGCTTTCCATGATAGCTATTTGGGGTCTATTTTAAGATTAACATTAGAGGTCGTTAGCACTGACACCCATCACTTAGTGAATGGGATGGTTATTTTTACCTCACACCTGTAAATGAACCTGATTTCACGAGGATTAAATAAACTTTCTTACAAATCCTTCTCGAGAAGTTCCTAATCGTAGATATAAAATGTCTCCTTTTATCTTGACAATCATTAACGCTTATCCAAAACGTTGGATCTAAAAAATACATATTAAAAAATCGTACAAGACTGACATTATTCTACTCGAGTTACCCAACACATACTCAGTCCCTCTCAGCAAAGCAGTCTGCCGTCTACCGAGAGAATCACACATACCACGTAACTCCGTAGCTTGCAGCGATAATTCCCTGGAATCTCTGAAGCAAACAGGGTCCTCATATAGAAGATCTGAACGCCTCACTATTGACCTATCCTGTAAGAAGGCACGATAACCCACGATCTAACCTCTTGAGCACAGGATAAACAGCCTAACCACTACTCCAAGGAGATTACCAATACAAGCACAAACTACAATACGTTAGTACAATACAAGCACAAACTACAATACGTTAGTACAATACAGGCACAAACTACAATACGTTAGTACAATACAGGCACAAACTACAATACGTTAGTACAATACAAGCATACGCTATGAAATATATGACATTTCTGCATATAGTACTCTTCCTTTTGAGTCAGTCGTCTAGCGGTCCATCCATTGCTGTTTACAGTTGAGTCAGTCGCCTAGCGGTCCATCCATTGCTGTTTACAGTTGAGTCAGTCGCCTAGCGGTCCATCCATTGCTGTTTCCAGTTGAGTCAGTCGCCTAGCGGTCCATCCATTGCTGTTTACAGTTGAGTCAGTCGCCTAGCGGTCCATCCATTGCTGTTTACAGTTGAGTCAGTCGCCTAGCGGTCCATTCATTGCTGTTTACAGTTGTGACGGATAATGTGTTTAGCTGTTCTAAGAGGTCGGTGGTCCATCCATTGCTGTTTACAGTTGTGACGGATAATGTGTTTAGCCGAGGTCGGTGGCAATTAATGGTTGATACTTGCTCCCTTTTTCGCCAGTTTATCAGCACGTTCATTTCCGCTGATGCCTGTTTTGCCTGGAATCCATTTTAGTGTAGTAATGATGCAATAATTGTAAGTATGTTTGTGACTGTAACGTCTCATACACAATACATTTACACTACGTTTACTTGAACGAATGGACAATACTGCTTCTACGGGCATTAAAATAGGAACCAGGTGTAAAGAATTGTGTTTGCCGACTTTTAAAGAAGAAGAATTCTAGAAGAAATGACCATGGATATCACCAACATGGAAGATTTGCAAAATATCATCACATGGAGCAAACTGGAGAGAGTTGGCTTTTTCGCGACGTGTTCATCGCTTAAAGACTGCTAATCAGTTGGAGTGTGAAAATCAGCGCAGAGAATAAGGAAAAGGCGTACAGTTAAGATTCACATGACATGTAATGAGAGAAATAAATCTTGAACTGTAACAACCACAAGAGATTACGTGTTACACTTGTATGCAATCACCACCCATCACTGTGCTACCAGGGTGCAATCACCACCCATTACTGTGCTACCAGGGTGCAATCACAACCTATAATTGTGCTACCAGGGTGCAATCACCACCCATCACTGTGCTACCAGGGTGCAATCACCACCCATCACTGTGCTACCAGGGTGCAATCACCACCCATCACTGTGCTATCACTGTGCTACCAGGGCGCAATCACCACCCATCACTGCGCTACAACTGTACAATCACCACTCATCACTGTGCTACCAGTGTGCAATCACTACCCATCACTGTGCTACCAGTGCCAAACTTATGCAATGACAACACAAGTCAAAAGAAAAATAGTGACAGCGGAAATGACATGTCTGCGAAGAATACTCAGAGTGTCATTAAGAGATAGAATTAGAAACGATAACATCAGACAGATATCCAAAACAATACCAGTATCGGAACGCATCAAAAGACAACAGTTGAAGTGGTTTTCACACACTTCCAGACTACTGACAGATAGCATGCCACAAATGACCATAACACATAGACATCACGGATATAAAGCCAGAGCTAGAACACGTAAAAGATGGAGCACATCAAAGAAGAACAGGAACACACTTACAAAGAGCGCACAAGAAAACCATCTCCAGAGAACTCTTCTACACATGACGTTGCAAGGCAAAAAAAGGCCAAACGGTATAGATAGACAGACAGACAGACAGACAAGCAGACAAACAGATAGACAGATAGAAGAAACTACGAAAGAGTAAAGACAAGGGAAGATAGAAAATCGTGTTTGGTGTGTTCACATCAAGACATATGAGAATCTCAACAATTCAAATTACTAACAGCACAAGAAACAGGTAGTTGTGAAACAAAAACGACATCGCCTACGTCTCCAGTTGTAGCATTTGATTTATTGATTAAAGGCAACGCGTGATATATTTATTAAAGTATTTGGAAAGTCGTAGCTTTGCATGCATGTTTCACCTGCCTCACCTTTATCAACTTTCCTACATCGCCATAAATCAATAAATATCAAAGGTAGTTACGATAAATGCGTAGGAGAGGTCGGCATATGACACATTTTTAAAAAGTCGATAACTTCAGTTTCCAATCCGCTAGACAAGCTAGCATTTTTTTTGTTTATGTGAGTGGGAACACTGGTCAGAACTAGTTTTAAACAAAGGGAATTAACGCTCAAATGTCATGCTCACGTTACAATTAATGACGCGAAATAACAATTGAATCCGACAGACAACTCAGCTTGTACATTTTTAGATCAAGACAATGATTTCGACAGTTAATGTAGACAGACAATATTCATTTCGATAGAGTTGTTATACACAAGCTATAGTCAACCATGACGGATATCCAGTATAGACCCCTGAACAGAAAGTAAACAACACTGCATTCGTGATGTTTTTTACTATTGTCGTGATGTCGATGGTCATTATTTATATACCTGGAGCCACCTGCTAAAAAAGTGAAGGCTGAGCAACGAAAGGCACAGAAATAATAAAAAACGAGCCTTTTAGGTCATGTTTACTTTCTGTTCAGATGTCTTATATGTAATATTTTGGTCACGGCTCTAAACTCTATATCTACTGTTTCAAAAAAACAAACAATTTTGTTAGAACATTATTTTAAACTATAGTGCCTACGTAGTACACAGGTTTTTGATGTACTGACGTAGAACACAGGTTTTTGATGTTTCACTTAAACACAACATACGGATTATCACTAAGACTGAGGGATTATGAAGTGTAAATAAGAAAACATACAAATTACTATACACAAGACGTTTTCAACGTTTCGCACCGTTAGGTCTTTCTCAAGAATATATTTTTTTAAAACAGTGAAAAAATAATGAAAAAGTAAAAACAATGTTACCACCACCTAGGCACTATATCACAATTGACATGTAAACAATACGAAATTCAGGCGACAATAATTATGTGGAAACATGTAGTCATGGAAGCAGGTTTTGTTGAAAATGAGACAACTGGATATGAGAACAGATATAGCAAATTATTAACCACTGCAACATGGACAGCAATACTATAAGGACACACCAACACAAATTTAAACAAATGAAAACGGGTTAAGTTCAAAAGTCTTGAGAGTGGTTAGGATCTGATGGCAGTGACCTGGATGTCGAGGGCACCATGATGACCATTACCATTGAAATGAATGGCGACAGGGATAGGTTCTCTGTGTTTTATGGCATGAAGATGCCTACAGAAGTGATTACTCAATCGTAAACCTGTTTCACCTGTATACTTCTTGTCACAACGTTTACATATGATAACGTAAATCACATTACGGAATTACATGTAAAGGCATCATAATTAGTGAAAGTGACTTTGAAATGAAACAGAGTGGATCTGAACTTCATATGGACATGTGTAGCAACGACCGCGTTTGCAACAAATAGTGACAATGTGAGCGGTAACATAAGACATGAGGTGACTGTGTACCAGGATGCCATTAAGATTTTTGTCCCGCCTATAGGCAACCAAAGGAAAGTCATGGAAAGCGGCACTAGTTTCAGAATCAGACTTTAGAAGAGAAAAATGATTGAACAAGATTCGACAGCAAAGTTATGAGGATGAAAAGTAAGGACATGTTTAACTCTATCAGAGGAGGATGAAGTACCTTGAGTATTAGTAAAGGTATCAAGTCGAGATAACTTACGGGCACAAAGCCATGCCGATGAAAGGACAATATCAGGGAACGAACGTCTACGAAATACATCAATCATCTCAGAGGATTTATAAAGAAAGCTGTCATCGTCACTACATAAGCGACGAGGGAGAAGAAGCTGGGAGAATGGCAGAGAGTTGTGACAAGCAGGAGGATGAGAAGAAGTGTAGAGCAGAAAACCATGTGCATCAGTAGGTTTGTAGTAAACAGAAGTGCTGAGTTAAGGGCGATGTGTATCAGTAGGTTTGTAGTAAACAGAAGTGCTGAGTTAAGGGGGATTAATAGTGACAATAATGTCAAGTAGGGTAGAGATGTAGTAGAGATGTTAGATGTGAATTGAATAGCAGGGTTAAAATTGTTGATAAAGTTGATGAAGTGAGACAATTCTGTCTCAAGCATGTCAGTAATACATATATCATCATTAAATATATCTATGAAATAGTAATGGAAAAGGATCTTCAAAATTCTCTCAAACCGGATATTCAAGATGTCTAATGAAAAGACACGCATAACTAGCATCCATCTTAGTGCCCATCACTGATCCGATCAAAACAGTGTCAATCGAATTCAAAAGAATTGAGCGTAAGTACCAGCTCATCAAGGCGGATAAGAGTGGGAGTGCTTACAGAGGGATGGGGGTTCTTTATCAAGAAAAAAAACCGCAAAGTCTTACGGCCATCAGAATGGGATATAGAAGTATATAAAGAAAAAAAGTAAGAACAGACGATTAGTGCGACAAATGAATAGAAGAAAATATAGTTAAAGTATGTGCTTAGTATCTTTTAAAAATGAAAGCAGTTGCTCTAAGGGTTGGAAAATACTATCAAGGAAGTCGGATATACGTTCAGCGCAAGAAGAGTAAGCAGACAATTGGTCTACGAGGATTAGATTCTTTATGAATTTTGGCAGCATATAGAAAACTGGTTACGAGAAAATCGAATTGGAGCTAGCAGACGCTTCTTGTTTATTTTATCTCCGCGCCACGGAAGCTAAATGAAATCAAAGCTCTATTAAAAAGTTGGACGTTTATCACATGATGAGGCCATATTTGCCTAAAATGTACTATTTAGAATCAGACCAAGATACATGGGAAGAATTTGCACAGAATATCTCTGTCAAAAAAGCTCTGCATATTGTGAAAAGAGAAGTGGAGCAGCAGAGAGTAGTTAGAAAGTTCTGGGTAGACCAAAAACTAACTACAATGGTCATCTCACGCATCAAATGGTCATCAAACTGTCCAAGGACATTTGCGTTCAGAATATCGTTTACTAGCCATCTACGAACTCATAGCCAGAGACATAGCTCTAATTGAGTTTCATGAAGTGGATGTATAAGTAGGCAACGTCATCATCATGTGATGGACGAACAACAGAAAACTATGGAAAATACATTTCAGAAAGTCTTCGTGTGTCGCTGAAAGATGCATAGCAACGTGCACAGAGTCTGGTTTTCAGAACGTTTGCAATGGGGGTAACGTGACATATCACGCGGTGTGTCCATTTTTTAAATAAATAAATAAATAAATAACATTGTGTACAATTGATATGTCATGTGACGTATTCTTTCCAGAACGTTGTCTTCCCAGTGAATTCTATGAACTATATCTGTCTTGGGCGATGCGGTTTGCATTTTCCAACGACGTATTCATGTTATCTTTAATGACGTCAATCCATCGTCTTCTTGGACTGCCCTTTCTCCTCTGTCCAGATACTCTTCCCTCCATTATTTGTCTTTTTCAATGTGTTTTTAATATCTGAGTTTCTCATTTTTTCCTTCCATGATATTCTACAATTGATGCTAATAATAATTGCATCCAAATGTTCATCAGGCCAGAACTGTATGAGTGTGCGCTACCTTGATATCTTTGACCGTATGTCAGTTTACATCTAATGTATCGGCAAATGAAGAAGATGTATATTGCAGATAACTGAACATCTGGTTTCATTTGATACGTATCTTATATTCATTTGCTTTTTTTTACTATCCAAGAACGACATAACATACGTCACTCGGCGTGGTATCGATATTGACATAAGGTGGTGAATGAGTATGTGATTTATAGATTCGATCCCCAGGTGTACATTCACTCATCATCATCATCAAGTGCCGTCTCCGCAACGAAGGTTGGCTGCAACGTATCTCCAACATCTCCTGTCTCTTGTCTTGGTGTGCACTCTGCTAGACTGTAACCTGTCCATCGTGTAATGTTACTCTCCCACGTGTATCTCTGCCTACCTCTTGCTCGCTTCCCTTTGACTTTACCCTCAAGTAAGGTCTTCAATAGGGTGTCATGTCTTTTAATGTGTCCAAAGTATTTTATTTGCCTGATCTTTATTTCTCTTAGTAGTTCTTTCTTCATATTAAGTGTCTTTAGCACCTCTTTATTTGTTTTCTTCTCTTACCATGATGTTCTCCCTATTCTTCTATATACCCACATCTCAAAGGCATCAATTTTGTCTTCTAATTGTTTATTTAGTGTCCATGTTTCTGAGCCATACATTAATATGGAATAGATGTAGCATTTTATAATTCTCATTTTTAACTTGTTTGTAATTTGTTTAGATATTAATAATTTCCTCATGCCATTGAAGGTACTTTTAGCCATTCCTATTCTCCTTTTAACTTCTGTTTCACATCTGCCATCATTTGTGACTATGTGTCCAAGATATTGATACTGTTTTACTTGTTGTAGTTTCTCTCCCTGTATGTTTATGTTTATCTCCTGTTCTTCTGTGTCTTTGCTGATTATCATGGTTTTTGTTTATTGAATGTTTATATCCAGTCCATATTCATTACTTGATTTATTGACTTGATCTATTAGTCTTTGTAGTTCATGTTCACTTTCTGCTAAAAGAACAGTGTCATCTGCATATCTAATGTTGTTTATTATTTTCCCATTGATCTTGAGTCCTGGTGTTTCTTCTATATTTTTAAAGATATTCTCTGTGTAGATATTAAATAGGTGATCAAATGCATCCTTGTCTTACCCCTCTTCTTATTTCTATGTATGGAGAGTAGCTGTTTTCACACCTTATTGATGCAGTTTGTTCCCAATATATATTTCTAATCAGCCTGATGTCTTTTCCATCTATGCCTATTTCTTGAAGACATTTGATTAATTTTTCATGTTGGACTCTGTAAAAGGACTTGCTGTAGTCTATGAAGCAAATATAGATACTTTTTTGGACTTCTATATATTTATCTATCACTAGCCGGATACTCAGTATAGATTCTCTAGTTCCTTTGTTTTTCCTAAAACCGAATTGTTCTTCACCGACCTCCATGTCTATCTTGTTCTTAATTCTTTCATGTATTATCTTGAGAAGTATTTTAGTTAGATGGCTCATTAGACTTATTGTTCTATATTCTGTACAGTCCACAGCCCTGGGCTTCTTAGGTAGTGGTATGAATATTGATGATGTTAGGTCTTTAGGTATATGGCCTGTTTCGTATATGTCATTGCAAATTTCTGTGATAGTATCTACACCAAATTCATTTATAGTTTTTATTATATCTGCTGTTATGTTGTCAGAGCCTGCAGCTTTTCCACATTTTACGTTTCCACATTCACTACTGTATTCATAAACTGTTGATTAAGCAAACGATAAAAAAGCTAGAAATTAAGCTATGAATTAAGCAAATGATACAGCGATATTGGTGAGAGCTTGCAACACTATGAGCTATGGCGCCTGCTGGTCCTTCTCTTTCATCCGTTGATAATGCATGTGGTTGATAATGTATTATGGACCCTCAAACTGTCACGATTGCCACGTGACTGCCTGCAGCGTGTACAAAATAAATGGATGCGTATAGCACTCGATTGCACTAGAAATACCAATATTGTTGTTATTGTTGTTGTGTATCGATCCTCGTGTATTACAAGCGAATAGATGTTACTTGTCTATGTACAATGGGGTGATTTCTCCAGAGCTTTATTTCGGGTCCTTCCTTAGGTTCCGGAAGTCACACTTTTCAATATACGGACTTAGTGTATTTAATCATTTATATTCCGGTTTCTAGTTTTTAACGCACCAGAACAGTTTCACTCTGGTTTCATTCACTGTATGCGCAGCTATCTGTAATAATTTATCATAAGTTATCTGTGTGCCACCCACTTGGGGGTTGGGGGCCCTCTCAGTGGGTAGCGCGCAGATCGATTCATTGTCTTGCGTTATATTTCGCTAAATTGTTCGTAAATATTACCTAGTTTTGGTAAATTAGTGGGGCCTGTGTTGTAGAAAAGAACCTTTATTTCATACCCGATGGGAAACTCTCAGCAGTGTGAAATTATTTGATATAAGCGTATCTCCTTCGCAGAGACTAACATTCGGGGGTGGGGGGTTGTTGTTGTTGTTATTCTGCCTATCCGCAACATGCAAAGTTGTAGTCATCGTCAGCTTCCCTTCCAAGCAACCCTTCTTGTCAGGTTCCAATAGCAACCCTTCTTGTCAGGTGTCAATAGCAACCCTTCTTGTCAGGTGTCAATGGCAATCCAGCTGGTGTGGATGGAGAATTCAGTATGCATTAACCGACATTCGCTAATTACGCAGGGCTAATCTTGCCAGATTATGGGCTCTCCCATGAAATTGTCACGTCCTGTAACTTGTTGCTTTTCCCCAAACCCCATGCGTAACCTGTTCATAGCCGGGTCACTGAGTACACGATGTCAGCTAGGTCCATGTTCAGGAATGAAACTTTAATTCTTCTGTGTCATATGTAATGCTGGGTTCTCTGAATATTACACCACAAATAGTAATGCAATTGTACAGTTAAAACTATGTGAGGCTTCCACGAAAGGAAAATCTCACTATGTTAGCATGCCATTTACTGAGAGCTTAATGTTGAATAATGTTTGATCGGATAGGTCAATAGCGAGGCGTTCAGATCTTCTATATGAGGACCCTATTGCAGATTTTCTATATGAGGACCCTATTGCAGATCTTCTATATGAGGACCCTATTGCAGATCATCTATATGAGGACCCTGTTGCAGATCTTCTATATGAGGACCCTATTGCAGATCTTCTATATGAGGACCCTATTGCAAAAATGAGATATATCCTTGGACTCTTATCACTATACTCCCTTCAGACTCTAGCTCAAACTAAACCATACATGCGTGTTGTTTCAGACCAGATGTACCAACTACAAACTAAACCATACATGCGTGTTGTTTCAGACCAGATGTACCAACTACAAACTAAACCATACATGCGTGTTGTTTCAGACCAGATGTACCAACTACAAACTAAACCATACATGCGTGTTGTTTCAGACCAGATGTACCAACTACAAACTAAACCATACATGCGTGTTGTTTCAGACCAGATGTACCAACTACAAACTAAACCATACATGCGTGTTGTTTCAGACCAGATGTACCAACTACAAACTAAACCATACATGCGTGTTGTTTCAGACCAGATGTACCAACTACAAACTAAACCATACATGCGTGTTGTTTCAGACCAGATGTACCAACTACAAACTAAACCATACATGCGTGTTGTTTCAGACCAGATGTACCAACTACAAACTAAACCATACATGCGTGTTGTTTCAGACCAGATGTACCAACTACAAACTAAACCATACATGCGTGTTGTTTCAGACCAGATGTACCAACTACAAACTAAACCATACATGCGTGTTGTTTCAGACCAGATGTACCAACTACAAACTAAACCATACATGCGTGTTGTTTCAGACCAGATGTACCAACTACAAACTAAACCATACATGCGTGTTGTTTCAGACCAGATGTACCAACTACAAACTAAACCATACATGCGTGTTGTTTCAGACCAGATGTACCAACTACAAACTAAACCATACATGCGTGTTGTTTCAGACCAGATGTACCAACTACAAACTAAACCATACATGCGTGTTGTTTCAGACCAGATGTACCAACTACAAACTAAACCATACATGCGTGTTGTTTCAGACCAGATGTACCAACTACAAACTAAACCATACATGCGTGTTGTTTCAGACCAGATGTACCAACTACAAACTGAACCATACATGCGTGTTGTTTCAGACCAGATGTACCAACTACAAACTAAACCATACATGCGTGTTGTTTCAGACCAGATGTACCAACTACAAACTAAACCATACATGCGTGTTGTTTCAGACCAGATGTACCAACTACAAACTAAACCATACATGCGTGTTGTTTCAGACCAGATGTACCAACTACAAACTAAACCATACATGCGTGTTGTTTCAGACCAGATGTACCAACTACAAACTAAACCATACATGCGTGTTGTTTCAGACCAGATGTACCAACTACAAACTGAACCATACATGCGTGTTGTTTCAGACCAGATGTACCAACTACAAACTGAACCATACATGCGTGTTGTTTCAGACCAGATGTACCAACTACAAAGTTACATTCATATCGAAGGGGGGGGGGGGAAGAAGCAAGAGCAGGATGTTGTAAATGACACAAGCTGAAAAGATAATAGGATAAGTAGACACAATCTCGAATTTCGGTCAACAGAAAAAGAACGATACAGGCTAAAAAGGCATATAGGATGGACTTCATTTTACTCAGCTTACCGCATATGTACTCCGTATGCCTCAGCGAAGCGGCACGCGGCTTGTCAAGAGTCTCCCACTCGTAGAGGGTACTCCGTATATTCAAGTGATAATCCCACGGCGATCTATGATAAAAACATCCATTCTATAAACAAAACGACGCGATCCTGATTCGAATTCGCGACCCTTAAGGAAGCTTAACCACTACACCAGGGAGATCCTCAAACAAAGTTATAATCATCTTACGCAGGGATCGCACAGTTGGGACAATGAAACGACAACCTTGAAATGCTCAACCGATTGCTAATAACGCAGGAAATAATGATGTCCCTGTGTTTACCGATGGATCTGTACATCCTCGGGGGAGTTGTCTGGCTGGAGTTTTATAGCTAACAGGCGAAAATTGGAACAAAGTAATGACGTCTTACTAATCACTGGAAACACACAAAATAACACACAGAAATCGAAGTTTCGATTAAAAGGCCTTTATCAAGAACACATTCACAACAAAACACACTTGACTTTCATGATTTAGCTATGTTTAGGCACAGGATTGTTGTTGGCCAGAATTTCCTTCCATTGTTTTTCTTGTCCAAACTCTTTATTAAAAGTTTCCGTTGAATATTCGTTACACGATACGCCAGGTAGTTTGAAAAAGTTCCCGGAAAGGTCGACTAGTGTTTGAATGAAAGATGATGTTATGGAGATTATATGTTTAAAAGTTGGTAGTGACCTTGACAAAAGGACATAGCAGAAGTGACCTTCACATATACTCTCGAAGAGACGATGCCGATGTTTGTGTGTTGTGCCGGTTGTATCGTCGCAGTCCAACATGGCTTTGATTGAATAACGTACAATGCCACACTATGTGTTTTGTTTCTGCTGGAACAGATGGCAGAGCACTTATGGGAATGCCCCATGTGCTGTGAGGCCAGTTTTCTAATCAAGAATCAAGAAACTGTGTTTTGTTTGAGAAGTCACCGTCGGAGACACTAACATTGCTGAATAAATATATTTATTCACCCCTTCACATGAAAACATGCAGCAACGAAAGTTCTTTTTTATCCTTGTTGAAATGCTAACAAAATATTGCAAATATGTGTTTTGTTTAGTTGTGTGATGTTGTGTGATTTTGTGATGTTGTGTGATGTTGTATATACACATGCTAAAAATGAACTAGCTTTGCAATCTTGTGAGACTGGACCCAGCACTACAAATTGCAAGTATTTGTTTTAATTTTTCTTAAAGAAGACGAACAGAAACAGAATATAATCAATGAAATGTATGAGTGTGTGTGTTTTTTTTTATTTCTTCATTCTTCTAGTTATTGTGTTGATGTTGTTGTCAACAACAAATTGCTGCTGAGTTGATGTACCCTTGGCAGCTCAATGTCATTATTGAAAAAAGTGCAAGTATTCTGAAGTTGATCTAGCGACCTATATAGTGAAATAGTGATTGTTATAGAGTATTTGAAAAAACACAAGTTTCCTGGAAGTTGCGAAGGAGGAACGCTCACAACGAGGACATGTTGTTTCGTTGGGATGAGTGCAGTGTCTACACAATCATCTAATCAATTTTTGGCTTAATATAGCAATAATATTTATTCAGATCAGCAATTTCTGGCTAGAAATGTTGCCTAATTTATATCCAACAAATGCATATCCAATTATTCATTTTTATTCCATGACAATGTTTGTGTTTTTAAGTGCATGCTCTTTGCCAGCAATTATATTGTTTTTGACTTAAAAAGCCAATTTGGCAACAACATATGTCGTCATTTACCATGTAAACACTAATTTAACATTTTGTGCGCGCATTGGACTTTCTAGTCATTTAAAAACGCACTTTTAACTTTATTACTTATTGTTATTATTATTATGGTTGAGTTTTTGGTCATCGTCGATCACGACGGACGAACATCATCATCATCATCATCATCATTAAACACTAATTGAAACTTTTTAATGATTTTATTTATATAATGAAATAATAAATGAATTGATCTGCACGAATTTTTCAAAGATAACAATCCTAATATTATCAAAGAAATATAGATATATTTTAAAATACTTCATTATATTCATTATATATATATATATATATATATATATACAATCGGGTTTTTTTTCGAAATGAGATGCCACAAAAGAATTGTACGTATACGATGGACAGCTAAAAAGACAAATCAAGTAGTGTTAAAATCAATAAACGTAGAAGCGGGCTGGCTCCTTAAATATAACTTAATAAGAAAGCTGTGTGTTATTTTGGGTCATATAAAGAGACATAACAGCATGGAAAAGTTAATAGCTGAAGGCAGAGTTAACGGCAACAGGGAAAGAGGGTGTCCAAGACGACGATGGTGCAGTCATATATCAGATGGCTTAAACATGTCTCTAGCTGTGGCAGGTCAATTTGCCCAGAACGGTGGAGTGCTCAGAGAATCCATAAGGGCTACCGCGTTCTGTAAAGAATATGGCACATGATGATGGTGTGATTGTGCCAAAATATAACTTATAGTCTGCATCTGTAGCAATAAATAATGTATGAACAAAACATGTGATATTAGATACGAACTCACAAAATTATATTGGGAAAGGAAGATTTTTAAATTTATATAACCATTTTATATGCCCTTTTATAACCTGTGTTTCTGCAAGGACCGTGTCTTAAAAGCGATGCACGTTTTCAACTTGTTTTTATCTTTTTTTTAGAGTGTGGAGGGAAAGGGGTGGCTATTAGAGGCTGTATATAAATTACGTAAACAATATTAAGCCACTTTTTGAATTGTGAATAACTGTCAAGAACTCAGGGACCACCTACTTAATGTTGTCCACAAAATAAAACAGGGACCATCTACTTAATGTTGTCCACAAAATAAAACAGGGACCATCTACTTAATGTTGTCCACAAAATAAAACAGGGACCACCTACTTAATGTTGTCCACAAAATAAAACAGGGACCACCTACTTAATGTTGTCCACAAAATAAAACAGGGACCACCTACTTAATGTTGTCCACAAAATAAAACAGGGACCATCTACTTAATGTTGTCAACAACAAAAATCAACCAGGGACCATCTATTTAATTTTATCCACAAAATACAAATATTCTCATTTTTTTAAAAGAAGAATTGCCATTCAAATAAGAAAAAAACTGCCAATGCTGATATCAAATTCTGTCGTAATGTGGTTGTTTTTTATTTTGGTAAGACAAAACAAAATATAACAATTGTTGACGTAATTTATGGACAATCATTTGGAAGAATTTCAAATTGTTTATGTTTAAACATTCGAATTTGAACCCATCACACTGTTTGTTTAAACATTCAAATTTGAACCCATCAAACTGTTTGTTTAAACATTCGAATTTGAACTAATCACACTGTTTGTTTAAACATTCGAATTTGAACCCATCAAACTCTTTGTTTAAAAATTCGAATTTGAACCCATCAAACTGTTTGTTTAAACATTCGAATTTGAACCCATCAAACTGTTTGCTTAAACATTAGAATGTGAACTCATCAACTATTGACTATACCAGACTGTGGAGTTCTACTCTTGTAGATTATGTCAGACAGAGGAGTTCTACTCTTGTAGACTATGCCAGACAGTGGAGTTCTACTCTATTATTTTTTGTCAGACAGTGGAGTTCTACTCTTGTAGACTATGCCAGGAAGTGGAGTTCTACTTTCAGCTCCAAATATGTGTATCTCAAGCATTATTTTTGATTGGAAGGTTTTCTAGAGCATCTGTAAGTCCAAGATGACTGCTTGATTTAATGCAGCTGTATGGTGTCATGCCACAAGTTTGACACTCTTCTCTTTTGGAGTAGACTTTGCAATGACTTTCTTAAAATCGATTCGTACAATATTTCTTACAACTGATACAAAAGTCGATTTCTCCAAACATTTTAAGCAAGGGTCTTCAATATTCTACATCCCAGCAAAGATTATCGAGTGGAAGGAAGTTAACATCACGCCCAGTCTTAGTCGTGCTTAACGACTAGCATGATTAGCATTTGCCTAGCTTAACTTGCAAATGTGAAACGTTGTAAATTAGGGTGTCTGGGCACGTGATGAAGCATGATTCCCTTTCCAAGACTATCCTGCAGTGGACAATTGAGAGCAGAACAAAAGGAAAGTTTGCATTGATATAAAAGGCTGGATAGATTTACGCTTTTTCACACTCAAATAACCACCTGAGAGCATAAAAAAACGGGTTGTTTTTTTGTGTGTTGATGTTGGTAACACGGTATGATTATTACAACCCTGGGGTTGGGGTGTTATTTGTTCTGATCATTAATAATAGATATATAATAATGTGAATGCATAAACAGTGGAGCTCATGTAAACAAAGTTTTATGTCAATGTTAGTTGCAGTATTAGCTGTCAAAACTAAAATAAAATGTGCACGCCTAAAATAACAAATAGATACAGCTGTTATATGCAGGATGAGATCGATTTTAACATCTGTTCACTCATGGTTGAGTGCGTCAAGAATTGGCTCAGTCGTGGCTTTGTTCATTATTGTTTGGGTCAGACTGTGTCTGCCTAAATGCAGTTGCTATCACACAATTTAATTGAAAGTGTTTATTTTATGAACATAAGACAAATATACAATCTGGCAGCTAATCTTACAACACGCAATTTACATTTACAGATCATGCCAGATACGAGGGAATTTAATCGACCAATGCTAGGACAGCAAAAGTAATTCAGACGTTCGTGAGATACTGATATAAATTGTCTTGTGAAAGCTGAAAATAATCATCCGTCTGTAACTGTAGCAAGAAGAGAAAGCTGGCATAATAACAATGTTAGCTGTCACGCATGGCTTAAGAGGAGACTAACGTGGGTAGTATTGCTACTACCCATTCGTCTGAGAATTCGCAGTAAAAAAAAAACAAGCAACCGACAATCGATCGATAGACATACATAATGTAGATAATCAGTAAAGTAGATTACAACTAATATACGTCCATCGCAAACGATAATAATAAATTTAGGCTTCTATTGCTGCATTTATGGTGTGTTCCTAACATATGCTGCGGGCACCCATGATATGAAACTATTTATTGAAATATTAAATGGTTACATCATTAATATATTACAGAAGCATCGATGATTTATTAATGAAGAGAAAAAATCATGCAGCAAACGAGATTTGAACACGGACCGCTCACACGCGCGGATGACACACACGCGACTCACAACTCAAGTCAACCCCTTTCTGTGAGTGATATCTGAGCGGACTTGGTTCAAATCCATTTTGCTGCATGATTTTTCTTTATGACATGGTTATACTTACCGAATCAACATTTCGACCCCAGTGTCCTCAAGCCGTCGTTTAATACCTTTCCAGTTCTTCTTAAGTTTAAACACTTGCATTGGGGTCAAAGGCAATCGTGGGTCTGACATTGGTTGCGATTGCCCCCCTCCAATGTTACCTCCTCCGATATTGTTTGAATTGACACCCTCAGCCATTATGTGATCACTCGATTGTAGAAATTAGCACCAAAATCCAGTGCAAGATTTTCACAAAACCAACACACAATCGATTTAATCCCACGGATATATCGCAGATTCAGCTATTCCACTTGACTAGCTACACACTAGCTACACATTTTACAAATAGTATGCATCTTACATATAGCTTGTTCAGTAATTTCAACAGTCGTGGTAAATAGTAAGTGAATAATATAAGCATTGGTTGTAACTAGTTTACTGCCTGCGAGCACACAAGAGCTGAAGTGAAGATTCCAATAAATTTGAACTAAACCCGGAGCAGCGATTCAAATAAGTGAATATTTCATGTATATAAAGGATTTAAAATACGCAATCCTGAATCTGGTGAAGAGATTTGAGACAATGATAATTAAATATTAAGTAGTAAATCGACATAAGTAAGGAAAAAAGTAAAAGGAAAAAAGAATATTTATTCTAGAAAATAGGAGACATCTGCCCCAAGATCCGGTATGCTATGTTGCATGTATGTCGGATTTCTAATCATACATGTAGACCTAAACCATAATCTTAAATATGAATGGAGTGTCAATCTGGAGTTAAGATATGTTTTGTAGATTTTGCCACATTAAAAGTAACCCGCAGTAGACACTCAAGCAAAATCAAGTTGAAGTAGAATTTCTGCAAAATCTATCGGATCTAGAAATTCGAAAAAATCAATCTTTAGTAGAATATCTACAAAAATCAATATTGTCTAAAAATTCGACATAATGAATCTGGAGTAGAAATTCATTGAAACTAAAGAGGCAAACAAAGACAATAATACACCGAGGACAGTGTTTCGACAACACACACACAAAAATGAACCAGGGGTACGCGATCAACAAAGAAAATACTTCTTCAGCGTTCATTCTCAAACTCCCTTTGGAATTCTCTTGTAGCAGGATAATGGTCTTACTAGATTTCTAGCAGGATGTAGTCCAGAGAAAGGAAATTTTCTGTGTCGCTGTTGTATTAGCGTCAATGGTCCGAAACATCTGTCTTCCGCTGGAAGTCACTACTAAAATATACTAAAATATGAAGATCTCTACCAAGCAAAGATTAATTTAAAAAATAATTGAAGCTTATCCCTCCCCCCTCCCCCCCCCCGTACTGAAAATTACTATTTAACTATTGTTTAATTTTGTGGCGGCACTAATACACTCAATAGTATCACCAGGACAACGTGGATGGTCAGTTTTCGAATCGCCTAATGCGAAGAGTTGGGCTTCCTAAGTGAGCTCACTATCAACCCTACTGCCTGTGGCCAATCACTTCAACGGCGATGGCCACCGTGGTGTCATTGACATTCAGGTCACTGCCATCAGATCCTGCACCACCGATGATAGATCTAGGTACGCCCTCGAAAATCGTCTCATTTTCGAGTTGGGTACCATCAAGCCATTTGGACTCAATTCCGACCACTCTTTCGCTTAGTTCTCGGTCGTATTGGTCTTTGTTACGTCATCGTTTTGTTCCTCTCGTTCCATCTGTATTATCGTCTTTGTGTACTTCCTGTTCGTATGCTTCCGGTATCTATCTTACTATCACATTTCACTCGGATACGCATACATTTTTACTTGTGGTTTTGTTTTAATGTTTGTATGTTATGTCCGTATCTTGAAAAAGGCCTATTGGTCCGAAACGTCGACTTTGTCCTGTGTATTGTCATCTGTAGATTATATTCTGTGTTTTGTTTTGTTATATGTACCATATTTACACCCGTTAGTGATAGTGTGTAGTGTTTTAGTCATCATTCAGTAGGACTTCATTACCTGTCTTACACGTGAGACGGAGGCATAAGTACAGGTTCGATCTATGTCCTTTCAACGCCGAACACGTTGCATAGGGCAGAAACCAGAGCTCTCCAATTCGAGCGATGGGAACCGGGATGAAGTTTGAACCCTCAAGTCATTTTATTTAATGGCCATGAGGGCGATATAAATACACAATATTGAGTTAAATCTGTCACAGAGAGAGTTAGAGAGAGGAAAAGGGAGAGAGAGAGGGGAAAAGGGAGAGAGTTAGAGAGAGAAAAAGGGAGAGAGAAAAAGGGAGAGAGTTAGAGAGAGAAAAAGGGAGAGAGTTAGAGAGAGGATTATCACTCTTATACGTAATTCAACTTCCAAAGAACAATAACTTTAAATAGACCCTCATCCTTTAGTCATGTAGCATCATAGAAATGTATTCATAAATTGAAATATAACACAAACTTATAGCATAATCCTATATATAAATTGAAATATAACACAAATTTAACGCTTAATCGTATAAATAAATTGAATTATAACACAAATCTAACTCATAGGCCCTAATCATATATATTCTATCCTCTTCTTTCGTTGAATACCCCGTGTATGCCTTTCTCGTTTTATATAGTGCAGTTTTGGTGTTCATGCTAACATATTTATTCTAGAAAATAGGAGACATCTGCCCCAAGATCCGGTATTGTTACGTTGCATGTATGTCGGATTTCTAATCATACATGTAGGTCTAAATCATAATCTGAAATATAAATGGAATTATAACACATCTCAATCAAAATCTTACATATTTCTAAAACACAATTTTTTTTACAAATCGAATTCTCACATAATCAATACAGAAAATTACTGACAAAACTAACTCTAACACTTCAACATAGAAATTACAACACCAAAAAGTTTAACACATTATCAACATACGAATTAACTTACAAAAAAAGTTTAACATCGTATCAACACACGAATTAACTTATAAAATAAAAAGTTTAACACAATAAAACAGTTTAACACACGAGTTTACTTACAAATCGAATTCTCACACATTATCCCCACACAAGTGTACTTACACCACGAATTCTCACACATTATCCCCACACAAGTGTACTTACACCACGAATTCTCACACATTATCCCCACACAAGTGTACCTTACACCACGAATTCTCACACATTATCCCCACACAAGTGTACTTACACCACGAATTCTCACACATTATCCCCACACAAGTGTACCTTACACCACGAATTCTCATACATTATCCCCACACAAGTGTACTTACACCACGAATTATCACACATTATCCCCACACAAGTGTACCTTACACCACGAATTCTCATACATTATCCCCACACAAGTGTACCTTACACCACGAATTCTCACACATTATCCCCACACAAGTGTACTTACACCACGAATTCTCACACATTATCCCCACACAAGTGTACCTTACACCACGAATTCTCACACATTATCCCCACACAAGTGTACCTTACACCACGAATTCTCATACATTATCCCCAGACAAGTGTACCTTACACCACGAATTCTCACACATTATCCCCACACAAGTGTACCTTACACCACGAATTCTCACACATTATCCCCACACAAGTGTACTTACACCACGAATTCTCACACATTATCCCCACACAAGTGTACTTACACCACGAATTCTCACACATTATCCCCACACAAGTGTACTTACACCACGAATTCTCACACATTATCCCCACACAAGTGTACTTACACCACGAATTCTCACACACACAAACCAATTCTCATACATTATAACACATGCACAAATTCTGACACTATTCATAGGACGATGTCTAGACATACCTACAAATCCAACTATACTCATCACAGTACATACATCTGGTTAAAAAATACAATTCCAACACGAAATCTTACAACTCAAATTACGACTATACCACCAATTACACATAAATATCAGTAGGTCTACATCCTAGAAATATAATTACAAATCTAATTCTAGCACTGATGTTTTATTTACAAATCTAATTCTAGCACTGATGTTTTATTTACAAATCTAATTCTAGCACTGATGTTTTATTTACAAATCTAATTCTAGCACTGATGTTTTATTTACAAATCTAATTCTAGCACTGATGTGTATTTACAAATCTAATTCTAGCACTGATGTGTATTTACAAATCTAATTCTAGCACTGATGTGTATTTACAAATCTAATTCTAGCACTGATGTGTATTTACAAATCTAATTCTAGCACTGATGTGTATTTACAAATCGAATTATAGCATTGATGTGTATTTACAAAACAAGACCCAGCTGTTATAAAACAGAAATCTACTTACAGATCAAATTATAACTCAGAATTCCACTTATAAATCTAAGTCTAACATCGCAATGAAACAGAAGTCTACTTACATATCAGATCTAACTTAAAAATTACTTTTACAAATCCGGATCTAACGCCGATCTAATACACAAGTCTATTTACAGTTCACATTCTAACTCGCGATTCTATGTACAAATCGAAGCCTAGCACAGAAGTCTACCTATAAATCGAAACTTAACGCAGAAGTCTACTTATAAATCGAATTTAAAGGCACCATTTTAACACGTAATTCACAAAGCGTTTACAAATGTGTAACAACTGACCGCACTATTGTCATCAGCTGCGATACCTCCACAAACACAACTGTAATAATAATTTACAAATAATATATTTATAAATCACATCCACTTTGATATTTCAAATGTACATAACACTTTGAAAGACCACATAGGAAATATAAGGCATCTCACAGAATCTCAACAGAATTCTATCATAGATCAATTGGACCCCTTGTTTTTCTGCCCTCGACGCAGTCTCGATCATTAACTAACCGTTGTTAAGTAAAAATATACCAGGTATATACAACTTCCCGCTGTTCGTTGTTTAGAAATCCACAATTTTCTCTTAATGTCCTCTTCCCTCAGTACAGTTTTACAACCCAACTTTCAGCCTGCCCTTGTCGGTCGAAGCCCTCATTCGCGCATTCTCTTACTCAATCCTCGCTATGCGCATGATTTTTTCTCCCCACAAACCGTTTCTCTCTCTTACTCAGCTACTCACGCGCAGTACATATGTTTATCCGTTTAGTAAGAACATTTGTTTAAGACTCTTATGCCGTTTAAACTAAAGTGTCAATTAAGAGGTGTTTTATTGTTTATTGACGTTTTATACAAGTTTCGTTCTTTGTAAGGCAAACAGATGAGAATGTATGGATAAATCGAAGAATGAGAGGGAGGTATATCAGTTAGATAGAGGGCCGTAGATGTAAGAGTGAGTGAGATTGGGCAGGTAAATGGGATATGAACTTATAGTTAACGACACAGCGGGAGCAGATTTCATATATGCTCGTATATATGAAGTATAAACATGGCAGGTATATATATATATATATACGCTGCTGTTTAAACCCAACACAATAACCCTAACGCTAGCCCTAAAGGATCTTCTTGAACCTACAAATCGCTGAAAAACGTCCCTATCAAAAACAGTGTCAAAGAAACAGTAATCTGGAAATACAAGTAGAACTCCACCATCTGGCACAAGTTATAAGAGTGGACAACCTAGTCCTCCTTAGGGTTTCTATATTCACCACCATCCTCATCACAAGCATCATCATCCCCAACCATAATCATCTTTATCTGCAACAACACCACCAACAAAATAATCAGTAACATCACCACCGCCATCACGATCATCATTATTATTATCACCACCATCTGCGTCTGTCATCTTCACTATCAACACCACCATCATTACCACCACACCATCGCCGCCATCATGATCATCACTAAATCATTTAATGTAATCGTCAATAACATATTGCTATTATATGCATTGTGATAAAGTGTTGATCGGGTTTGTGAAGTCTCGTCTGGAACCCAACCTTCCAATGATCACGTCCCGTGCGTCAAGTATCGATCTTTTGGTTTAGAGTTAGAGAGGTGTCAGGGATTCCACTCAATGTGTGAATTTAGATTCGACACTAGGAAAATGGAATAGAATAAGGGCGGGCCAATGAAGCATACGACCACCAAATAACGTGGGGCATACCTAGTGACAGAAGGGGGAAATTACAATTGGGGAAAAAAATGAGACCGGATTATCTGTCTGCATTGTGTGTCTGTATTTGTGTTTCTGTGGGGTCGATAGTCGAAAATGAGGTTACATTCTGTGTTGTAATGAGGCGCTGTTGCTTGGACTGTGTTGGGTTGCGATGGAACAATTGAGGATATGTGATTGGACATCTTAAAATCACATGACCCGAATTTGGGGAAAAGAAACTCAGCGGGTTGTGAGTTACCAAAGATGTCAATTGATGATTTCAAAGAGGTCTGCCTAGCAAGTAAAATTTATTTCTATTAGAATTGAATGAAATTTAGTGTGTACAGCCACATACTAAGCCTCTAGAATCAAACAAAATAAACAAATATAGCAAACTACCAATGCTTAACTCCGTTGCAATATCTGTTATTAACATACGGTTGTGACAGCTGGGCATGAAACAAAGACACGGGAGAAACAATTAGATTCATTCGAAAATAAATGCTTTAGGATACTCTTTCATTTTGGCTGGAAGAATTCAATAGCATCACAGTGGCATCACATCGCTCAAACTAGAGAGCACAGGTTTGTGTATCACTCAAACTAGAGAGCACTGGTTTTTTTGTATCACTCAAACTAGAGAGCACAGGTTTGTGTATCACTCAAACTAGAGAGCACAGGTTTGTGTATCACTCAAACTAGAGAGCACTGGTTTTTTTGTATCACTCAAACTAGAGAGCACAGGTTTGTGTATCACTCAAACTAGAGAGCACAGGTTTGTGTATCACTCAAACTAGAGAGCACTGGTTTTTGTATCACTCAAACTAGAAATCACTGGTTTTTTAACTGTGTACTAGGCCTATAATCCGGAGAAGGGCGTGTGGATAAACCCATCATTTAGTCTGAAATTAACAAACCCAAAATTACTACAATCAAAAACACACAACAGACACACATGCTGTTTTCACAAATGCAAATAATCGATACTTGTTGTCAACATTTGGGCACACACCGAGTCCACCTTTCGCTAACATTCAACAATTTGTTGAAAGTCTGGATTGGTTTGTGTTTACGAGAGAAGATAATCAATTCTATCCAACATTTTTTGCTTTGAATGCGACGGATCTCACTTTTACCGTCAACTGGTTCCTGGCCAGAAGTCGTTAGTTTCAACTCATAGCTCCCATAGGAGCGATGTTATAGCTCGATGTTTGGTTCCCATAAGTGCAATCTGGCATCACAAATACTAAGCAATACAATAGTATCCAGAATAAAGGACACTCGTATGCATAGACAGGACACACGTAATATATGCATTTACAGACACGGGGTACAGAATATAGACCCCCTATGCGTTTACAGACATGGCACACATAATATATACGTTTACAGACATGACACACATACTATAGGCCTATACGTTTACATTTTACATACATGGCGCAGAGAATAGGCCTATATGCGTTTACAATTACATACATGGCGCAGAGAATAGGCCTATATGCGTTTACATACATGGAACACAGAATATATGCGTTAGTAAAATGGTACACATATGTTTTTACATACACGACTCACATAATATAAAGGGGGTGGGGCTATTCATTAATTTAACACATTAAAATCGTAAAAATTAAATATCTGTGTTACTTAAACGGATTCAAGGATTTACATCATGTCTCGTTCGATAATTACATCGGACACCCTCTACGAATGGATACTGAAAGACTCCCCTGTCAAGCTTTGATGTAGTCACCAAAAAGGCAAGAGAAAACGAGGAAGACCAAAAGAAACTTTACGTAGAACTATTACAAGAGAACGTTTCACCATCAGTATCAGAAACAATGAAAGTCTAAAGCAAATTGCAATGAAACGAGATACATGGTGTTTGTTACAGCGGCAGCCTTCACCTTGTATATTCTCTGACAGATTTGGTTATTATTTAAAGTTGCTCTTAAAAGCCAAATAAAAAAATCTGGAGCTTTACCTTGTCTAGACTGGACTAGTTCTTGATGGAAAGTATGAGGATATTAAATCTGGAGCTTTACAAGTCTAGACCTTGGAAAGACTGGACTAGTTCTTGATGGAAAGTATGAGGATATTAAATCTGAATGATGTCCTGTGCTTCTACATGCAGGGCCGGTCTTAGGCCATTGCAACCTATGCGGCCGCAGTGGGCCCCACACTTTCATAAGCCTATAAATTCATATTAGAATTTATTTTATTATTCTTTTCCCTACCCAGACTGGGCCTCGTGCAATCCATTTCGCATAGGGCCTCGCAATTGTTAGGGACGGCCCTGTCTACATGTGTGTTTGCATGTTTGTTCCTGTCACCAGAAATTACCAGTAATGAACCTTTTGTTCTACACTGAGGCCAATTCCTTGAAGTGGAGAACAGGCGTAGTCCAGTCAACAGAGGCTGGAAACTAAGATTGGTTGGGTCATGCCTGACATTAAGCAGGACCATAGTCCTGCCCAAGCAAGCACTAGTGCTGAAGTTGGAGATACCAGGCCGAGAGGCGCACTAACAACCATGGTATCATGCAACATGACCAGATAACATTCGAAACAATGCAACAACCACAACATTCTAAACAACACAACAACAACAAAAAAAACCTTTTGTTTTCTATATGCAGTGAGGTTCCAGAACTTTCTTTCATACCTTTCCTTCATCCAAATCTTTGCAGTAACAAGCCTCGTACTCAGAGGGGGGTCTATATGTAAAAGGTATGGTCCACCATTTTGTAGGCAGACATCCAATCACATGAAAGCCTGCAAACCCTTAGTGGTAACAATGTTGACCATTATTGCCCACAGTCCATACAACATGACCGCAATACTGGCCAGCTGTAACATACAGCTTATAATGTATCTCATTCTGAATTCTACTTTTTTGATGAATTTCTGAATCACAGCAAGGGAGTTAATAATGTCATCAAGGGAGTAAGCTCCCTTAATCTTAGACCTTCTTGTCAAAATTTTGCTGTTTTTTTCAAGTTGGTCTATTTCTTTTCCCTCTTCTATTTCTCTTTTCCCTCTTCTATTTCTAAAGAACTGGCTTCGCATTTATTTAGTTACTTCTTTTTTTTGATCTCCATGAAGTAGAAGCCACTCTCCTTGTTCTCAGATCACAGGTTGGAATTCCTTGTTCTCAGATAACAGGTTGGAATTCCTTGTTCTCAGATCACAGGTTGGCATTCCTTGTTCTCAGATCACAGGTTGGAATTCCTTGTTCTCAGACCACATGTTGTAATTCCTTGTTCTCAGATCACAGGTTGGAATTCCTTGTTCTCAGATCACAGGTTGGAATTCCTTGTTCTCAGATCACAGGTTGGAATTCCTTGTTCTCAGACCACAGGTTGGGATTCCTTGTTCTCAGACCACAGGTTGGAATTCCTTGTTCTCAGACCACAGGTTGGAATTCCTTGTTCTCAGATCACAGGTTGGAATTCCTTGTTCTCAGACCACAGGTTGGAATTCAGTTTGTGGTCACTTTGTTTACAAAGTGAATTTATTTCAAAGATCTGTGGGGATATTATCAATTGAAGCTAATGTTTTTCTTTTTACTTTCGTTCGCTCCATTGTAACCAGCGCGGATATACATGTGATTTTCGCCAGGAGCGTGATTACGTTGTGCCACCGTTATGCGCCTTGTAGGCATGACTTGACAATTCGGGTGGGCTACCCTAGCCTGTGACAGCCTCCCTATCTGTCGCCAGGCATGCGTGTGTGTGGTGACTCTTCGCACAGATGATTTTTGCTCACGTCTGTCTCGCATGAGATGTTCCACTGTTTATGAACTTGCCTCGTGTAATTGGACGTACTGTGCCTATCGGGTACTGAACCGTTTCTCATCAGTAAGCCTAGTTCCTTAAGAGGAAAAACTCAACAGAAGAGTTGGACCTCTTTCGCCTTCTTAGCCTAGGTGCCATTCACCGACATCGTGAACCCCTTGCCCAAGTTCGAGTCTCACACCACTCGTTTGAGAGCAAGACGTTCTCGAGCTGAGCGACCTTGTCCCAGTAGCGCCTGAGCCCATCAGGTACTGAACCCTTTCTCTCTGCAAATGTATTTCCGGTATAGGAAAATCTGACAGTAGAGTTGGGCGAGGGCTAAACTCGTCGTCTCTTTTGTGCCTGAGCCCATCGGGTACGGAACCCTTTCTCTCTGCAAGTGTATTTCTGGTATAGGAAAGCTTGACAATAGAGTTGGGCCAGGATTGATTGAAGCTAATGAGTACATTCTATGAATGATGCTCTCAACAGGCAGCTTGACACATCAGTAAAATTTGAACTCTTTAGCCATGTTGAAGTCAGATATGTCAGACCAAAAGGCGCAGATATCACAGCTAAGCTGTAAACCATAACACAACGCAGTCCATTCTCTGGACTAAATTCTAACCTGCAGGAGTTTTATAATGAACACAGAAGAAGAACACTTTACCTTAGATTTCTCATTACTACACTACAGTAGATACCAGGAAATACAGGTATCTGTGGGAATAAAAGTGCTGATAAATTGGCAAAAAATGGAGCAAGTATGCCTTAACAAGGAATTTCCATCAACCGTAGAACAGTTCAACACATTATCTGCAACTGCAAACAACAGTGGATGGACTGCTGGGCCACTGGCTCCAAAAAAAAGAGTGCTATATGCAGACATGTCCCAACTGAATCCACACGACAGCATAAATAGACTACACCGCAAAGATTAAACCACAATATTTAGGCTGCAAACAACATATGTACAACTTAACAAACATCTACAAAGAATTACCACAGACCATACACCATACTGCAACAGACAAGAAAAGGAAACAGTAAAGCATCACCTAATGGAATGCCCTGCACTACAAGACCTGCAAAAAAAACAGCTGTTACCACCAAACCTCCCCCCATCACTATTTTATACAGACACAACACAGCTGAAGAAGACATTCACCTACCAGGCACAGGAAAGAAAGAGTGAAAGATCGCAACCCCAGGGATCGGATAAATCAATCAATAAGAGCTTAGATTTCAAAGACTACTTACATCATCCATGCCACATAATAGGACAACTAGTTACATAAATTATTACAAATAATAAATTTATGAAGACGTATACAACCAATAATTTATTCACACATTTGCATATGAAGTCGTATACAATAACAAACACGGAGAAACACTCTTATTTACAGGAAATCAACTGCAACGACGTGTCTGTACAAATCATCCCAAAATTTACAGTATTATTCAATGGTGTGGATTTTTTTATACATGGAATTAAAACTGTATGCAAAATAAAAATATGAGTTTCCAATAAGAAAACATTCTCGAGATGTAGGAACAGCAATAAAAGTGCCACATCAGTCCAACAGCACCAATGGAATCAAGTCTTGATATTACTTACAATCAACATTCAACTTATTACAAGAATACAAAATGCAGAACTTGATATTACTACAATGAAACATGTGAAACTCAGTATTACAACAATCAAGCATGCAGAACTTGATATTACTACAATGAAACATGTGAAACTCAGTATTACAACACTCAAGCATGCAGAACTTGATATTACTACAATGAAACATGTGAAACTCAGTATTACAACAATCAAGCATGCAGAACTCAATATTACTACACTCATCATCATCATCAGGTGCCATGTCGACTGACGTAGGCGATCATGGCTCTCCACAACTCTCTGTCTCCATTATTATGCATGAAGCTCGCTGTTGTTTCCCTGCCGTGCCAGGTTGTCAAAGTGTCTAATATTTTATCACGTTGTCGCCCTCTGTCTCTGTTGCCTTCAATTTTGCCTGTTGTGACTATGTTCTCCAAACCTCTCTATCTCATGAAGTGACCAAAAAATGAAGATTGTCTTTTGACTGATTCGCATTTGACTCTTTCAACACTTCCACATTAGTTTTTCTGGCAGTCCATGATATTCTTAGCATTGTTCTATAGAACCACATCTCTGTTTCCTCTAATTTCCAACTTTCCAGTTTGTTTATTGTCCAAGACTGGCATCCATATGTTAGTATAGGAGTAGCCACAGCCACCGGCATAAGTGGTAACTCTGCAACTGGGCAGGGCACCCATTTGTCCTGACATAAAATATTGTCAAAGGAAGCGGATATAAATGGATATCCCCCATATGGAAGTGGAAAGCAACGGGAAACCCACATTATTCTCCCAAGAAGAAAGTCATGGCGACACACAGAAGTAGGCCTAGAGTACTTAGTGTTAATATTGAAATGTGGAACGTCAGATCATTAACTCAGAGTGGTAAAATTACTACAATCAGACATGCAAAAATCAATATGACTACAATCAAACCTGTGACACTCAATATAACTGCAATCAGACATGCATAACTTGATATTACTATCAGATAAGCAATACTACAATCAAAATATAACGGCAGTGAGAAAAATTCACATAAATTCAATATTTATGAACATAAATACAACAAATACACTGTGGTTTGAAGAACTTTGTTTAAAAAGGATTAAATAGAGGAAAACCAGAGTTTAACTAAATCAATCCTCAATGACACAATCCAGTGTAATCTATTACATATTATATTTATCAATATTATCTTCAGTAAAATGAAAGATACATTTCTCTTTCAATGTATGTTTTTTCTCTCAGGACACACAATAAAATTGGTCCAAACTTTAAGAATATTCAAGGCCAGGAAGATTTAAAATGCTTACATTATCAAATATTATCGTTTACAAAAGTAATATAATAAAATATATACACGTGACAGTAAAAAAAAAATTACATCTGCTGTAAGCAAAAAGAGCTGTATTCTTCTTCTTCTTCAGCTTTAATTCTCAAACTCCCGCTGGATTTTTCTTGTAGCAGGACCATTGTCCTATTAGATTTTCTGCAGGATGTAGTCCAGAGAATGGAAATGCATTGTGTTGCCGTTTTATTTGCGCCAATGGTCCGACACATCTGTCTTTTGTGGGAGCTGTATATTCCAAAATGTAGAGTTACATCAGAAATGGAGAGGAGAATACAGACTTTTGAAGACAAATACATATTACAATATAATATAATAAATATTGGGTTCAATACAAGGATCAGTGGACAAATCACGTGACAACAGTCCGACTTTTTAATTTCAAATTTTATTGCACTGAGCTTCCATTTCTCGGAGATTAAAAAAAATGTCACTAAAGATACTTATCTAGAAATTTGCGTGCAACAGACTGGACAACCACCCTCCACTCAGTGTGTAGCATGCATATCGACTGATAGGGGGCTCACATTACTAAACATGTAGAGCATTGGCTGTTGTAAGATTTGTCTTTATCAGAATTTTGTTCCGTTTAATTTTGTTCGCTTATTGTTCCGTAGAAAGCTGTCCACTGATTCTTGTATAGTACAGAATATTGTGCATCTATTAAATAGAACATAGACAAACATATAATGTGAGAAACAAAATAAGCAATCTTGCAGGCCAACAAAAACATCTCATGGCAGTGGCGAAGCGTTGAAAACTTGTGGTTTGACCACGTGATGAGGCACAATTTCCTTTCCAAAGCTATACTGCAGGGAACAGTTGAGGGTAAAGGAAAAATAGGATAGAAGAAAGTATAGATTGATAAAATTAACCTTTAGTATCCTGAATTAAAATTAAGCAAATTCCCCCCTGGGCTTGGCTTATATTTTGACAATTTGCATTATCGTTGGTGTGTGTTTGAAATGCAATAATGTTTTTGTTTTTAACCTTTAGGGCTCTGACTTAAAAATTAAGAAACATCCCCTGGGGCATAACTTATTTTTTGGAAAATTTCCGTTATTGATAGTGGGTGTTTTGAAAACGTGATAACTTTTTTGCTTTAAAAGATATCAAAATAATTTTTGCATATCTAAATAAAGGAGTGAATAGTGAATATAGTCATGTTTTTGTTGTTGTTGTATGTATGATATGACAGTTGTGAGCAAGTTGTGAAGTTGAAAATTCGGGCGAAAAACGCAAAATGCCATTTTCAAAATCGCAAATATATCTTCGTGACGACCCTAATTATGAGCAATGTGTGGCAACATTGATAAAATCCTCATAAATACCTATACTTAATGTATATATATTGTTTTATATCCAAACTAATATAATATGGACTAAAAAACTAATAAAACGTGAAGAAATCGCATATAACGTCCGTCCGGTCAACACTAGGTCTAGCCCGACACAACGTAATTATTGTCCATGCACGCACGTGGCACCCCTGATACATATTATTTTTGTGTTTTTGAATGAATATACACACATTCTTATCAAATAACAATATATTAAACACAAAAAACAACAATTAGAACATGTTGTCACGATCACCTACCCATACCACACGGTACTCAATTTGATAGTAAAATACGGCCGAAAATGGCTAAAGTCGCTCTAGAAATGCGGTGACCAATTCAACCGGCTTTCTCTCTCTTACAATCGTAATGAGTAAAGGAATTTGACCTTTAAACTGTGATGTATTCCTAGCTTCGTGTAGTGGGAATTCTATGTCATATAAGCTTTAACTTTGTGAAGTTCCGTACTCGGGAATGGAGCGATATCGTATGGCGTATGATTGCGACCACAGGCAAGGCGCAATGTTGCGACCATAGGGGCCTAAAGGTTAAAACTGTGTGTATAATGTTTGTGTGTGGAGATAATGGAATCACTACTGAATGTAATTATGTACATTTTGTTGGTGTATGTGCGACATCTGAAAATAAATTGTAAACTAACATCATGGACTAGGCATAGAATTTCCGAGAAATCTTCCCAATACATTCACTCCAGGATGGAATGCCATAACTAACCCTAGATTACTCCACCATTATTTTATAATCACACTACTTGTTTATATAACATTTGTCTTTGTAAACGAATGAACCATGTTGGTTGAACTAACATTATCAACTATGCAAAAGAAATTGTAATTTAGAAAATAATTTCTCGAAAATTATTATAATTTAGAAAGATTTTGACGGATATCGGTGGCTGAACAGTCACAAACTGATCTATAGCGCGTTCTATTTAGTTGAACACTAGCGAAAATGGAAACTAATTAGGTTTACTTTCAATTCCTTGGTTATAACGTTTGTTTAAAATCGCAATATTTTTGTTCACAGAGGTATGAAGGTACTGGCGGCTATAATCGCAGACAGCTATGGAAAATATGTTTTATCTTTTGACTTTAGTCGCGGGCAGTGTGGTAAAGTTGCTGGCAGTGTGGTAAAAGTTAAAGACTGGACTGGATAAAGATTCTCCTTATTTAAATAAGAAACTGAGAATAGGGAGGCATGGTGGGAGTTTTGTTTTGATATTTCCAGAGTGGCACCTCTTCGACCCTGACGGGTTATGACATTGATGATGATGATAATTTCAAAATGAAACAACTTTTAGCTGAGAACTTATCCATCTTTTCAACTATTCACAAATTTAATGTAGTTTATGATAATTTTTTAATAAATTAATTGGGTACGTGTTCCTAAAATCTGCTGAAGATGGATGTATCGAGCCATTAGTGCAAATAAAACGGCAACACAAAGCATTTCCATTCTCTGGATTACATCCTGCTGGAAATCGAGAACAATTGTCTTGCTACAATAAGAGAACCAGCGGGAGTTTGAGAATGAATTCTGAAAATGCGTTTCTAAAATAACATGAGTTTTAAATGTCTGTACACAGGTTTCCGTGGCATCAGTTGTTGGCAAATACCAGATCACATGATTTTTGTTGTTGTTTTGTGTAGAGTGCTAACTGTATGATGCAAATTATTCAAGGAATGCATATTTTGTTTAAATCAACAGAACATTAGCATTTCTCTTTCCTTTGAACATTGTGGGTTTGTTTGTCTTCATTCATGCTGATAGGTAACTACTATAGTCCGTTCAGATTCGTTTGCCGAGATGTTAAATTATTTTTATCAAAAACGTATTGTTCATTTGGATTGATCATTTGAAGTTAGGTTTAGAATAATAATGTCGCTATAGAAATATTTTTTTATCAAAGAAATGTGATCCAGTATCAAAGATACCTTATTTAACCTATATTAAAAAAAAGTTAATCTAAATTATAAACAATCGCTGGATTATGTAGATGCTTACATCTCACAGCTGATTATTAAATATAAAGGCATGACCCTCACGGTAGAATGTGCACCGTTCTAAAAGTAGTTGTTTCCACTGTACATTTGTATAAAGCAATGTTACATATGGAAATTCCCGTTTAGCACCAAATATTATTTTTCCTGAACTTAGAATTATGTGAAATCAAAAACGGCTATTTACTCGATTTCAAGTCACAAGTCAGAGGCACGTCTCAATATTTACAGAAAGTAGGCGGCACTAAGCATATTACCTTCTGCAAGTCTATGTGAGAATGAATCTGAAAGCGAAATATTTTACTGAGCATAACATTGCTATAAAGATTTATCAATACTTCTGCAGAGAGCGTAAAAAGGGACATCTTTATTGTTCTTTATCAAATCCTGAGAAGAGAACAATGCATATTTTAGGTTTGTGTAAACGTTCATTTGATCGAATAGTGGAAGCAAGCGGATATTTATTGCCAACAAATTCACGAAAGCAAGGAAGGAAAGAAAAGATAGACAGTTTCGATAAGGACCTAGTAAAAAGAGAAATATGTAGAATGTTTGATAAAAACGAAGAAGTGACACTTAGAAAGTTGAAGATTTGGCTGAAAACTAATAACGACATTGAAATATCAAAAACTTTATTATGGAAAACTGTAAGAAATGCAGGCTTCACCTTTAGAAAGTATGCTGGTGGAAAAAACATTATTTGTGAAAAGCCACATCTGGTAGCTCTTAGAAGCAAGTATTTACGTGAAGTGAAGGCGCGAGAATGGTTATGATATTGTGTATTTAGATGAAACTTGGATCAACGCTCATCATACAAATGAAAAGGAATGGCAGTTAGCAGATGGAAGTATTAAAAGATCAGTACCAAGTAGTAAAGGGCAACGTTTGATAGTTGCACATGCAGGTAGCAGACATAATGGGTTGTTGCAGAATGCTCATCTAATTTTCATTTCAAAATCCATTGACAATAGAGACTACCACTCCGAAATGAATGGGCACATATTCGAAGACTGGATCGAAAAAAGTATTCTTCCAATATTAGATAGACCTTCTTGTCTGATAATGGACAATGCTTCATACCATAACGTAGTGAACGTAGAAGATAGAATCCCAACATCATCAAGTACAAAAGATGCAATCAAAACGTGGCTCATAAAAGAACACATACCAGTTACCGACAGGTACTTGAAACCCGAATTGCTTAACCTTGTAAAACAGACACAACGAACAAAGATATTTAAAATAGACAAGTTAATTGAAGAACATGGTCATAGATGTTTGAGACTACCTCCATATCATGCACACTTAAATCCTATAGAGCTAATTTGGGCAAAAGTTAAAGGACACGTAGCATCTACAAATACAACTTTCAAATTATGTGATATTGAGACACTTACAAATCAGGCTCTATCAAATATACATAAAGACTACTGGGTGAAATGTGAGGATCATGTGTTACGCCAAGAAGAGGACTATTGGAAAAAGGAAGGTTTGTTGTTTGTTCAGCCGAAAACAGTAATCGACCTATTTGACTCGTCTGATTATGAATGATCATTACTCTGATTAAGTCTACACTAAAAAAAGTTTGATTTGCAAAATTTACAAGTTGATTTGTAAAACATTTCATTGCTCAATACCACCCAAGCAATTCAAAAAAATGTTATAAGCAAACCATCAACCATTACTTATAAAAATTAGCCCGCTTGATTCAATACAGAAGTTCAGATATCTTGGATCAACTATTACAGACAAAATTTCCTTACATGAAGAAGTATATGTACTTATTTCAAAGGCAGCGACAACATTTGTGAAACTCACACCAAGAGCATGGAACAATATCAAATTGACTCTACGAACAAAAGATATATTTTAAATTTTTTTTACACCTGCCACCATGTAAAATTTTGTGGACACGCCTATGGGTCATCATTGCACTAGATTACTGTAAAATATTTTGTTTATGGTCTAAATAATATTTACATGGGCAAACATCAAAAGAATTCGCCGCTTTCAAATAACCGTTACAGCTAGACATCAAGTAACACATATGTTTTCGCGACATGGACATTTTAACAACGTATGCCAAAATTCATGTGAAATCATCAAACTTTTTGAATTATAAATCATAACATCTCGGCAAACGATTCTGAACGGACTATAACATTTAGTGGATGTGTTTACAATTTGAGTTCTTTCCTGAAGTACAGTCCCCGCTACTTTAACAAAACTATTATGGATGCATATGATGTTTACAAAAAATAAAATGAAATATTATAAGTCAGGATAAGAGGAGATGACTTGTATAGAAAAATAGAAGTAGCAGACATTGGACACTTCATTGTTAAATATATATATATATATATTAATTAATTTATGACAGTGTTTAATTCCTGATCCCAGGAAATGTCACAATACAATGCTTAGATTAAAACCAACAGACAACAAAGCTGATAATTAAAAAAACCAGCACTAAAAATGGGAGCAAAGAAAATGTTCCTGCAGCTAGAATCTAAAACTAGCTGAATTTGTAACACTGAGACAATGAACAGTGTATTAAAAACTAGAAAGTGGATATAAATTATTAAAAAACAAGAAGTTTTTATATTGAAAGGTGTGATTACCAGGATGAAAAAATCAGTAAATTACCACAATTTCCAGCAGAACTGATTTCAGGGTTATCAGATTTAATTTCATTTCATTCATGAATTAGATTTCAGTAGCGTGTTGTGTATAAACCTGTGTGGACACATTGTCATAGTCACATGTTATATCAGTAGCGTGTACGATTAATTTAATTAATAATGTCCCCAGTGTGTTCACATATCAACCACAAAAATGTATAATTCTTTGTGCAATTAGAAAAATTAACTCCCAACATAATTGACAAGATGTCAACAAATGAGGCTACAGAAAAGCATATAGTATGTACAACAGGAAAACAAAATCTCAATAAAAATGTATTGTAATTGTGATGGTGTAAAATATCTTTATATACAGAAAATATTTCACTGTGTATTATCTCCATAGCTCTTGTACACAAGTTTCATAACTCCGCTATCTTACTGCTATTGCTGAGTTAACCAATTTTTCTCAGACTACCCCCTCATTGATAAAAACAATTTCACTCAAAAACTGTTTCGAGCCAGTATGTGACAACTATCCCATCAGTGTGGTATATATTTTCTGCTGATAATAAAAAGGCAGTACTGCGGAAGTTCTGTTATTTTTGTAGCTCAAGAAAAGAAATCAGCATAGGGGGGGAAGTCATTTGGAAAAAAATTTAGTACAGCTGGGATCAATTTCTAAAAACAATGTAGCAACGTTTGTTGCTATGGTTAAATACAAAGCATGAAATAAAATACAAACACCCAAAACACACATTAAAAATGTAAAAATAATAAAAATTATAAAACAGTACAAATTATATCCCACATTTTAAATAACAAAAATGCAATATTGCAATTAAGAAGAAAATAACAACATTACACTAATAGTTATTTTTAATTGGAAGTAATAGTTTTACATTCTGGCCATACACACAAATTATTTTCAAAGAAACAAATGTAGCAACTATAGGAAATATTATCACCACCCACTTAGTAAAATTAAAATTTGATGAAAATATTTTTTTGATATGACAGTAAACATATATTATATTTATTTATGCAAAAATAAAAAGCGAGTGCAGTAGCCTACTTGATAGTGAGCTTGCTTGCTATCATTGGGTTACAGAGTGCTAGGTTCGAAACCACATCAGAATAATAAAATAATTATCTAGGTCGTGATTTCTCAACTGACATGACTGCTTCTCCAGTCGAACCAACTGTAAATGGGCATGTGTTAGGGGAGGTAAAGACAGCAAGGAAGGGAACTGGCACACCTAACAGTTGGCTTAGTACACAAAGAGTTATCTTCATCCCCGACAGCTGGTTGCTGCCATGAGACCTACCTTTACCTTAAAAGGGGGGAAAAGTAAATCATCACAGAAAAATAAATAAAAACCTGGAACTAATAGCTTACATCTTTCCATGCAAAATGAAATGTACATCTATGAATACATGTTTGAGGGACACTACAAACCTGTCATTTTCAATGTGGGCTTTGTTGATGTTTGAGGGACACTACAAACCTGTTATTTTCAATGTGGGCTTTGTTGATGTTTGAGGGACACTACAAACTTGTTATTTTCAATGTGGGCTTTGTTGATGTTTGAGGGACACTACAAACCTGTTATTTTCAATGTGGGCTGTGTTGATGTTTGAGGGACACTACAAACTTGTTATTTTCAATGTGGGCTTTGTTGATGTTTGAGGGACACTACAAACCTGTCATTTTCAATGTGGGCTTTGTTGATGTTTGAGGGACACTACAAACCTGTTATTTTCAATGTGGGCTGTGTTGATGTTTGAGGGACACTACAAACCTGTTATTTTCAATGTGGGCTTTGTTGATGGGCCATTAAAGAATAATTGGAAATTGGAGTAAAAATAAAGAAGTTAACGATTGTGGAGATATTCATCAATATATATAAATACTAGAAAACAATGCACAATATAAAAAAGTAAAGTAACCCATAGCATTTATTAATGCTGGAGGGTGTGAGATGTTAGCAATCTCACATTTCAGAGGCTCTGCAAATGAGGGCGGTAGCCATCTCCTCTCCCTCGCAATAACAAATGCACAATATATAAGTTGGAGAAAACTGAAAAGCTTTTATTAGGATCCGGAGTGGGGACAAAAAAAGACAAAGATGGAAATTTGTTCTGACATGGTTCCGTGGGCAAAAAAAGGTTGTGAACCACTGCTCTAGACAATAGCCTTTGTCTGAAGTCAAAGAGAGACTTCCTGATGTATCTTCATCCAAAATTCTAGCATACTTGGGTAATGAATACTTAATCAACATCATAAGCCAAGTTTGATCCCAGCCACTTTTCCACAGTACTCACATCTACGCTCTTCCTCCTTGCGTAATCTTCAATCTGTCAATACAAGATCAAATATTTATTATAATTATGTATAATATATCTGTTTTGGTTAGTCCACATGGTGGAGGGTCTAGGCAGACATATAGTCTAAACTCGAGTCTAAACTCAAGTGAACTTGGTTTACGTTTAAATACCCAATGTAGACTGAGCCTTTTCACTTAGCTGTGACATGGTAAGGATGATGTTAAAAAAACAAGATTTTAAAAAAAATGGTTAGAAAACCATCAATGGGGGTGGGTAGAGAGGTGAAACATTTTTTTGACATCATTAAGCAAAGAGGAGAGATGTTGAAAATGGAGCCAAAATTTGTTGACATAATTTCTGGACAGCCCCTTTTCCATAAATTTATATTTACATGTGAAGTGGAGCCAATGATGTTCTAAACATGTGAAGTGGAGCCAATGATTCCCTAAGCACGTGAAGTGGAGCCAATGATGTTCTAAACATGTGAAGTAGAGCCAATAATGTTCTAAACATGTGAAGTAGAGCCAATGATGTTCTAAACATGTGAAGTAGAGCCAATGATGTTCTAAATATGTTTTTAAAATACTACTCCTCCATGTACTGTCAGAGTACACAAGAGAAACACTAGTCACCTGCCAGGAGTGTCGTAAGGAGGCAGATCACCTACTGTAGAGAATCAAAGTGACACATGCTGATGCACTGGGCAGGTATCACAGCCAAATCTGTAAACCATTTTGTTCTCATGATACCCCATCCTGCTAACTAGAAGGAATTTGAGATCACACACAGACGAAGAAACAAAATGCTGCATCTATTTCTCCAACCTTGCAGTGGTGTTCCGTGAATCTACTAAAGGTACAAATCGGTATACTCCCTTATTATAACAAACACCATCATGTGCAGAGTAATACTGTGGAATCACACTATAACAACTTGGTTCCGACTTACGAAATATGTATGCAATATCAGAAATTCACTATATACAAAAGAAACAATAAAGAATAAATATAAATAGGGATTTTGAAAGTGTTGTTATATAGGAAAATTGGTTATAACAGAATGCGCTATAGAGGGATTCCACTGTAGTCCCATATAGCATACAAGCATCTTGCAAAGACAATAGCTGCCTTCATAATGAGATGCCACAGAAATATACTTGGACAGTGAAAAAGACAAACTCAAAGGAGTGATAAGAACATTAAGCGTAGAAGAGGGTATACTCTTAACATTATATATTAAGAAAGTTGAGATTTTTTGACTATATAAAGAGGCATAACAGTATGGAAAAATTAGTGATGTTTCCTGGTAGCAGGGGTACGGGTTGACACACAAAACAACGATGTATAAAAGACATCTCAGATCACTGAAACATGGCCTAGAATGCGGCAGGTGAACATGCACAGAATCACATACGTTCAGGAGACCAATAAAGAAGATTACATCTTGAAATGAATATGTCACCTGAAGAAGATATACAGCTGGTAGGAAGTAAGTATATATACGGCTGGTCGGAAGTAAGTATATATACGCACCCTCACATTTATATATATATATATTGCTAGAAACTGTTCAAACAAGATAAATGCGCAATTAAACTTGTTTATATTATATAACCCATTAACTCACATTAATAAATCCAGGAGTATGTGTCCTACACAAAACAAAAAACACCATGGTAAGCTATTAAGTCATCTACACTTTTTCACTAATGCATTCTACTGAAACCCACGCACGCCAGATTCAAATGTATTTTACAGGCCTCTATTATTGTGTTCCATGTGAGAAGAAAAAAAACCAATATTGTTTTATCCCATTTCTGTAATTTCTAACATTCAGCATTCTCAAACTCCCGCTGGATCTTTCTTGCAACAGGAACATGGTCCTACTAGATTTTCAGCAGGATGTAGTCCAGAGAATAGAAATGTGTTGTGTCGCCGTTTTATGTACGCTTTATGTTTTATGTTTGTCAGACAAATGCATCTTTAGCTGAAAGTTTCTACCATATAATTCCATGTTGTTCTTAGTTTCATTATTGTTCTATTCTGTGTTTATTCATATATTGATAAAGACACTTTGGTCAAAACATCAATTTGTTCTACTTTGTAACAACATGAAACAATCTGAGAGCATATACCTGATCTCTGCCCAGTTTATCTGTAGCAAAGTACACACTGTGTGGACTTGCTAGGTAAATACCAGACACAGATGATGCTGGATCCATGGCAAGCGAGTCAGTCAATGTGATACCAACTGTATCTGGTCTCATGAGCTGCCACATCGTCTTCTTCTCAGTGTGGTCTGGTTGACTTGGGTAGCCTGCTGCTGGTCGAATGCCCTGAATGTAAATGTACACATCAATGAGAACGTGTTCGTCATCAGAAATAACAATATTACTGTATAATTTATGAACAAACAAACCAGTGTGTTTGCTATGCTCCAGTAGAGAAGCACAGAATAGTGACACTGTTTCCTATCATACAGTAAGATGCAACTAAGAAGACTTGGGAGATGAAGTTGGCTGTCCTATCCCATAGAACACGGGTCTGCAACCTACGAACCCATTAAAGACCCAACCCAAAATATGCAGCCTGCTACGTCGCTCCTTCTGATGTCAATATAACTAACCTTCATATAAATATAACTGATAACGTATCATCAAGATTTCACATTCGCTTTATTTTTATCTGGCCCACAGCCAACTGCGCAATTCTACTCCTGATCCTCAGACCAAAATAGGCTGCTTACTTCCGCGTAGAGGGTCAAAGTGACCCATACTCCATGCTGAAGTCTGATGTGTCAGGCAGAGAGGTGCAGATATGAACAACAAATATGTAAACCACAACACAATGCATTCCATTCCGTAGACTACATCCTGCTAATCTGTAAGAGTTTGAGAATGAACAAACTTATTATACAATTGCAAACTTGTATTAATGTAATGAGATTCACTACTCGGTCTCTGATGCACCTCCTTCTTCTCCTAGCCCTCCCTCGGAAGCATAAGACATCAGTAGATCTCTTCCATCCAAATCTATCTTTACCAATCTATCCATTCCTTCAGCACCAAATGTTGTGCATAGGACAGGAATCAGTGCTCCCTAGTCTGATGTGATGTCAATCTACTGTGTGTATACTTGCATGTTGTTGAGATCCACAGTCCTGTAGCAACATATTGCTGTTTGGTGTCTTCTCTTATTGTTGTTGCAACATATTGCTGTTTGGTGTCTTCTCTTATTGTTGTTGCAACATATTGCTGTTTGGTGTCTTCCCTTATTGTTGTTGCAACATATTGCTGTTTGGTGTCTTCTCTTATTGTTGTTGCAACATATTGCTGTTTGGTGTCTTCTCTTATTGTTGTTGCAACGTATTGCTGTTTGGTGTCTTCTCTTATTGTTGTTGCAACATATTGCTGTTTGGTGTCTTCCCTTATTGTTGTTGCAACATATTGCTGTTTGGTGTCTTCCCTTATTGTTGTTGCAACATATTGCTATTTGGTGTCTTCTCTTATTGTTGTTGCAACATATTGCTGTTTGGTGTCTTCTCTTATTGTTGTTGCAACATATTGCTGTTTGGTGTCTTCTCTTATTGTTGTTGCAACATATTGCTGTTTGGTGTCTTCTCTTATTGTTGTTGCAACATATTGCTGTTTGGTGTCTTCTCTTATTGTTGTTGCAACATATTGCTGTTTGGTGTCTTCTCTTATTGTTGTTGCAACATATTGCTGTCTTTTTTTATTTGCTTGTTTTACTTGAATTCTTCCCATTTTTTATTTGAATTTTATTTTTTTTTGGTTTTACGAACTCTAACATCTAGCCTAGTATTTTCTTTTATCCTTTTCCATGCCACTGAGGCATATTACTTCATACCTAGGGATGATATGGTCAGCAGCAAGCCTGACGTCTTTACTTTCCCAAAAGATCTGACACCCATTTTCTTTATACTCTGGGTCAATCTAGGAGCTAAAAATTAATGCTGAAGACAGATGTGTTTTGCCATGGTCGCATATAAGACAGAACTAGTAGCAGCTGTGTGCTCTCATAAACAAAGTTAGTAGCAGATATTTGCTTGCATAATCTTTGGCATGACATTGATGTAAAATTGCTACAAGCTCTAGATTTTACTTAAAAGCCATGGTTGTGAAATTGCACCCATTGCAGTGCACTCTTCTAAGTACAGTAACAATATTACATTTAAGTTATTCATCCGCAGAACAGAAACTAGGCAGCAATAAAACTTCCTTATTTTCATTTTTAATCTTCACAAATTTCTCACGAAACACATATCATACAGTTATTGCATTTTCCTAACATCCATCAAAAATAAAGCAGGTACGGTACAAGTAGACGCGACCACATAGTCGAGTTATTTCCCTTGTCTATGTTTGCAAATTTCATATTCACCGTTTAATTTAAATATTAATTTATTTTAGGGTTTGAGTTAGGATAATTGTGTTTTACATAACTAACTTACATAACTAACCTACATAACTAACTTACATAACTAACTTACATAACTAACCTACATAACTAAACAGACGTGTGCTTTCATACACAAAATTAGTAGCAGACTCACTTGATACATGATCTTGTGCATATCACTAGCATCCAGAACTTCTTCCTTTGAGTACCCCCAGTATTCCTTGCGCACCTTTTCATGTAAGTACTCAGCAAAAGCTTCAGCCAATCTGTCTGCGATGGCTTTGACCATAATGCTGCTATAGTCATCTAACTGGTCCTCATATCTATAATTGAGAGATAAACAAAACTTTCAGTATGAATTCATAGACAAAACAAAACTTTCAGTATGAATTCAGAGACAAAACAAAACTTTCAGTATGAATTCAGAGACAAAACAAAACTTTCAGTATGAATTCAGAGACAAAACAAAACTTTCAGTATGAATTCAGAGACAAAACAAAACTTTCAGTATGAATTCAGAGACAAAACAAAACTTTCAGTATGAATTCAGAGACAAAACAAAACTTTCAGTATGAATTCAGAGACAAAACAAAACTTTCAGTATGAATTCAGAGACAAAACACAATTTTCAATATGAATTCAGAGACATATACAAAATAAATCAAGTGCTGTCTCTGCAACAAAGGTTGGCTGCAACAGACCTCAAAAATCCCGTCTCATGTTTTGGTGGTGCACTCTACCACTCTACTAGACTGTAACTTGTCCATCTTGTAATGTTACTCTCCCAATTGTATCTCTGACCACCTCTTGCTCGCCTCCCTTCGACTTTACCCTCAAGTAAGGTCTTCAACAAGGTCTTTTAATGTGTTCAGAATATTTTATTTGCCTGATCTTTATTTCCCTTAATAATTCTTCATATTAAGAGTTGTTAGAACTTCTTTGTTTACTTCTTTTTCCATGATGTTCTCCCTATTCTTCTATATACCCACATCTCAAAGGCATCAATTCCGTCTTCCAATTGTTTGTTTAGTGTCCATGTTTATGAGCCATACATTACTATAGAATAGATGTAGCATTTTATAATTCTCATTTTTAACTTTGTAATTTGTTTAGATATTAATATTTTCCTCATGTCATTGAAAGTATTTTTACCCATTCCTATTCTCCTTTTAACTTCTGTTTCACATTGTCCATCATTTATGATTATGCGTCCAAGATATTGATAGTATTATACTTGTTGTAGTTTCTTTCCATGTATAATTTATGTTTAGAATCTGTTCTGCGACTTTGTTGATTATCATGGTTTTTTGTTTTTTTAATATTTATATCCAGTCCATATTCATTACTTGATTTATTGACTTGATCTATTAGTCTTTGTAGTTCATGTTCAGTTTCTACTAAAAGAACAGTGTCATCTGCATATCTAAGGTTGTTTATTATTTTCCCATTGATCTTGAGTCCTGGCATTTCTTCTATATTTTAAAAGATATTCTCTGTGTAGATATTAAATAGGCTGGTGATAAAGTACATCCTTGTCTTACCTCTCTTTTTATTTCTATGTATGGTGAGTAGCAACGCACAGGGAGAAACTTCTACTTAAAGTACAAAGACATCCATAAATTTGCATCATAAAATCATGTGCAAAGCTAACAATAACATTTGGTAAATGATTCAAAAGTGCATTGTTATATCTAAGAAGACTTGTCCTAACCAAGGTCACACATACTCTTTGCAATATTCAGCAGTTCCAGTGCCAGCAGTGCAGGCAAACAATCCAATATAATCTGTGATTCCACTCTCCTTGGCAGCAACAAAGTCCGACTGACATAGATAAGGGGAGTTGTCAGCACTATCTTTCTGAGCCTGTGTTATACATAAAGAGAAGAATACAAGACTTATAAGTCAATTCTCAATTTATTTGGGCTACATAAAATTTAATTCTCTGAGGTGATACAGGGTGTCCATAAAATCAAATTTCTGTGAACTCACTGACATTGAAAGTGACACTAGATTACATGAATTGTTCGGTCTGTGTGACGTCATTGATACAACATTTATGAACAAACACAACAGTTCATGTCAATTGATACAACATTTATGAGAAAACACAACAGTTCATGTCAATTGATACAACATTTATGAAAAAACACAACAGTTCATGTCAATTGTGTAGTGAGTAGAGCGTCTCATAAAACAATAAAGTTATTTCTATAGCACAGATGTTGACACTAGTGCATCTGGAAACTTCTGCGCAAAATTTGAAACATCTTCTATATATTTACTTCCACTATTAAAAACAGAATACAAAAATTATGACAACAGACAAAACAAAGATTAAATGGATAATCGACATACACAATATAGAACTAGAATGTGTAAACAAATTTGAATATCTCGGAACAAATATAAACAGTTCTGGAGATTGTTCTGTCAAGATTAAGAGAAGACTCACAATTGCAACAATCAAATTAACACAAATGAGAAAGATATGGCAAAGTAGTAATAACGACACTAAATTAACCCTTTTAAGATCATGTTCTTTCCCAGTCGCAACATATGGATGCGAGACTTGAAATTTAAAAAAGACAATAACCAAAAGAATAATTTCATTTGAAATGAAGTGCTACAGAAAGATCCTACGAGTATCATGGACAGAGAAAAAGAACATTAAAATTTTTAATTACTGAAACTAAATTAAGGGTGGCTTCGAAAAAATACCATCATAAGAAGGAAGTTACAGTATTTTGGATACTTAAAGCGATGTGATGGTATCAAAAGGCTGATACTTGAGAACAGAGTACCAGGCAAGAGAGGAAGACCTAGAAGACGATGGACCAGCGACATTGAAGATTGTATGCCTGTGTCTCTGGCCAATGCAAGCCTGCGTGCCCGGAACAGAGAGGTGTTCAGAGTATCCACGACGAAGACAACATCCTGGAAAGAATATGTCATGTGATATATATTAAAATCTTATACCACCACAAATACTCTTTTGTTCAGTGGGTAACACCATTCTTGGACAGTTAAAAGAATACAAGTTAAATCTGTAGCTAATAGTAATTAGTGACACTGTACACTGAACCATAAGGAGTACACAACTTTCAATGATGTCATACTGAACAAATACATTTCTTTTCAATTTCATGGGACTTTATATAAACCCTGTCTAAGCAAATATAGGTAAGAATGTGTTAATATCTATCTATACTCTATGTTATAAACCCTCAACCAGTAAGGTTTGTAGGGGTATCAAAATGGATGCATCAACGCACATAGTCATCCAGAAATTACTATCTTCAACCATGTAGACGAGATCATATGTTCACCAGTCTTTGATGTTGTCTGTCCATGCTTTTATTTGTCCTCTTCTTCTCTTCCATCGTTGACAGTTCCCTGCCGTACTGTTTGTGACAAGGAATCATTGTTGGCCTACATGTCAGAACCATGCAAGTTTTCGTTGTTTAATTATTTATTTAATTATATTAATTACCAATGTGACAAAGACAAAAATATAATGGAAATCTCTCACTCCGGCTCGATGTTCTTCTTCATCTTCTTCTTCTTCAGCATTCACTCTCAAACTCCCGCTGGATCTCTCTTGTAGCAGGACCATCATGGTCCTATTAGATTTCCAGAAAGATGTAGTCCAGAGAATAGAAATGCGTTTTATTTGTGGCAATGACCCGACACATTCGTCTTCAGCGGAGCTCTATATTAAATCAAACACTACTTCTGGATCTCTCTTGTAGGAAGACACTGGGCCAGCTAGATTACCGAGCTAGATTACCCAGCCAGATTACCCACAGGATGAAGTCCAGAGAATGTACATGTGTTGTATCATGGTTGTATTTACATCAAATGGCCCAACACATACAATTTTTTCAGTGGTGTGCATATTTTCAATGTTTTCCCAATTCTACTGAATACTGGATATCTGTAACAATATTGTTAGTAAGTCAGACATATCACCATCAGGTCAGCGTGACCACTAGTAGGTCAGCCATAACACTATCAGGTCAGCGTGATCACTAGTAGGCAGCAGCCATATCACTAATGGGTCAACCTGATCGCTAGTAGGCCAGCCTGTACATCTAAAACTGAATCTTTATCAGCATCATTCCCTCTTGTATGCTAACCTGTTTTTGATCACCCATCTGAAGTGTGGCTACAGTCAACATTGTTTGTCCTAGCCTGGGTTGATACCAACTTGACCATGGAATCTCAGTGAATACCACTGAAAATTGCATGAAGCTGGTACCACATTGTAGAACCATATTCATGATGCAATAATTAAACCAGAATCTGATGGCTGCAGTGTGATAGATTACAGAGCATGTATCGGATGGCCAAGGTGTAAGGTTCAAACCCCACCACAGGCAACTGTACCATCTGAAAGAAAGTACTTAGGTAGATCACAGATTTTTAGAAAGTTCCACTTGAACACAACAGATTATCACCAAAACTAAGGGGTTATGAGGTGTAAACAAGAAAACAAAGAAATCACAATACCTTATATTGATCATCTGAAAGAAATGGCAACATTTAGGCAAAATTTTACATTCAGTAGGTTACCATTAATTTCTGAATAGCTTGTATGCACAATTGCATGTGCCAAAAATTTAACCTGTTATGAAATTGAGCCCACTATGTTTGTTCCTTAAGTGGACACATCCAGACATCATATAGGAAGTGTCATAAGGTTATGTACTCGTAAAGATAAGAAATATGGTAAATATTTGAATAGATAAGACAATGAACAATGTACTATTGCTACTGTTGTTAATACAACTAATAAATGGTAAGTAAATACTAAATAAATAAATACTAAAGGTCAAATTGCAATGAAACACGAGACATGGAAATCTATGACATACGCCCTATGTGCCGTCTTTGACCCTATGGAATAACTAATACTAAAGGTAACATTTTCATTGAAAAATAGCACAAAAAAACCAGTCAACTTTTTCTACAATGTGGTAAAATAGGGACCTTTATCAAGAAGCAAACAGATGAACTAGAATCAAACAAAAACACTACATTGGAATGTTCTTACCATTGCATACAAGAGTATTCTACAACACGAACCTGACAATTTACCATGGTAACCGTGTTTAGTTTATGCACTGACACTTTGGAGATTATGATAAATAATTGAATATTTAATCATTATGTTCAACGGGAACAACTCTTACCTGCTGTCTGAGTCCAAACAGAGTTGCGATAGGTTTGCCATCATCATCATACACCTCAATATCATCTCCAACACGATTGGCTGGGTAAAAAGCTATAGTGCCGGATGCTTTCAGTTTCTTTTCCTTGACTGTCTTATTCAACATGTTCTGAGCATCGTCAAACACCCGCTTGGCCTCTTGACCTGATCAATATGACATAAATCTGATGAAATGTCCACTATAAATAGATTTGATATACAATAATAAGACGGAGAGAGAGAAGAGGCTTGGTGTTAGAAAACATGCTATAGACGTGTGCTGGGTATCTGTTACCGAGAACATAAGACCAATGTGTTTGTGCATAATAGAATTAATGCACTGATGGGTTAGCTAGAACCACTGTTAACAATCATGAAACTTTGTCAACTTCAGTCGTATGGGGCACGTGATGAAACATTTCTCAATAACAGGAGATTTTCTCCATCCATGGTAGTGTGAAGGGTGGAATAAGATTAGGTTGCATGCGGTTGCGTGTCTCACCAATGGCTCACTAGACAAACCAACCATGCAACAGAAAACCTTAGTAGATGACATGCCTTTAAATTGAGGTTATCTTCTTATAGAAGCTTCATGGCACGTCATATATACAATCCCGTAGTTGTAACCTTCGATAACAGTTACCATGTTGTTCCGACAGGCAGACGCTGTGCTTGAACTAGTTACGGGCAGGGCGTTGGTGGGCAGAACAACAAAGAAACCTGTTGCAAGGGCCAGAGTTGTGCCCTGATGTCGACGTCTGTTTCGGTGACATTAGACTTGAAACACCATTGAGTCGGATATCTGCTGGAACAGAAGGCGGAGCACTTATGGGAATGTCCCATGTGCTGTGAGGCCAGCTTCTAATCAAGAAGAAGATTAGGTGGTCAGAAGAAGACATGGCTGGATAATAGCAAGAACTGGACAGGGTATGAAGTTTCCAAACATATCAGGATGGTAGAAAATAGATATGCGTTGAGATCTTACTGCACTAAATGTCTCAATGTGTCCCCCTACGGCTTTGAAAAGTTGTATTATAAATAGCCAAACTGTCACAGAGGATATCTGACAAGGCAAAGAAGTGCTGCTGTAGCAACACTAAAAACCGATAACAAATATGATATTTTGTTATTGTCACTGGTAACTAACATATTTATGGAGTATTACTATTTGTTACTTATATTAGTTACCAGCAACAATAACACATTATCGAAGTTGTTATTTATTTACCTACCTACATCCTTATCATTGAATATTTTAGGGAAACCTCTGTTTGGATATTTGCCCCTGAGCTGCCAAACATTGAAGAATGGCTTCCAGTCGATATATGGGATGAGCTCTTTTAAATCAAAGTCCTCAAATTTCTTGATGCCAATAAATGTTGGTCGCACTGAAATTAAACAGAATTAAAAAATTGGTAACATTTTTGTTCATACACAAATATTGTCTTCTGCATTAGATCATTGGTTATGCCAGGTTATCAAATATGATAAATCATGAATGTTTTCTTTTGCCAGAACACAAACCATAGGTCCACAAGACTTCTTTACTTATGTTTTATCGCCATAAAAATAGATTAGAATATTACATTTCTGTGTATCTATATGTGTGTGGCTGAATTTTTCCCATTTCTACTGCGTAATCAGCACGTTCCGCCTCCGGCAGATCCCTCTAACATAACCATGGCATATATGCATAGTTGCATCTGTGGGTCTCACCAATGGTCCTCTAGACAAATCACCCAGGCAACAGAAAACCTTAGTAGATGACATGTCATTACTTTGAGGCTCTCTTATGGAAGCTTTATAGCATGTTATCTATACAATTTTGTCCCCCCATCTGAGAAAAATTTTCTTTCAACAGGCACTGCACTAAGCAAAAAGCTGAAGTCTTCTGGGTATGAAAGAAAACTCATAAAAAACTCCACACTTCACATAGGAATAGGAAGTATGAGCTAAACGCTCACAATTCCTGGGGTTCTCAAACAAACAACAACACCAACCTGGCAACTGGGTGGTTGTCCAATCGATGACCAGTTTTTTTTCTCTAGCTTTTTCTATTGTAAGGTATTTTCTATCCTGAAATGAAATTAGAATCAACAAATATGATTGTAATTTGAGATATTTAAGAAATATCCTTAATGTCTAGATTTTTCTACATCAGTGTATTGATTCACTCTAAGCAAACCAATAGGTGCTCAGTCTTCTCTGGCACATGATGAAGAGTATGCATGTAATGGTTCTCGTAGAACACTGGTTACATACACTCCTTAACTTTAGCGATATAATGGTTCTTGTAGAACACTGGTTACATACACACCTTAACTTTAGCGATATAATGGTTCTCGTAGAACACTGGTTACATACACACCTTAACTTTAGCGATATAATGGTTCTCGTAGAACACTGGTTACATACACACCTTAACTTTAGAAATCATTAGTGTAACTTTGTAAATTAATGGACGCTTTGATATAATGATATATTAAGTAATGAGGAGCCAAGTAATGAGGTGTCTACGTGTTGCCGAGACCTGAAAGAGGTGCGAAAATAGCAATACTTTGACCTGCCATGCATGTTGTAAGAAGTGATTAAGGAGGATGATATTGCTATTCCATTATAGAGGTCAAAGTGACATTGAGTCATGCTGAAGTTGGATGTGCCTAAGCGAAAGGTACAGATATCGCAGCAAAACTGTAAACTATGAGAGAACACATTCTCTTCTCTAGACTGTATAATGCAAGTCTGCTAGAGTTTAATAATAAATGCAGAAAATGATGGTAAATGAAGCAGGAGGTGGCCCAAAAGAACACAAAGAGATACTGCAGCATGAAAATGGTCCTACACGTTCTCTGAAACAACACCAGAAAAATCTGGTTTACTAAAATGTCTATTCGAAGAAAATAAAATAAAATAAAAAATTACTGTGTTTATTAAAAGGTCTATTTGAAGGAAATAAAACAAAACTCATATTAATACAGAAAATCCTTACTACTTGACACCTATGGCATCATGGGACATTGAAAACTATAAGACACAGAACACTCTGGATATATTTTGTCACGGTAAACCATCAGTCTCCTTGATTTATCTTAATACAGACACAAGATTTCATCAAGATGGGACAGTGAGTTGGATAAATGATGTGACTTTTCACCATTTTTCAACAAAGTTAAGCCGCATAAATTAGTGCGGAAAGAAATCGCCAGTCTTGACTTGAGATATACATCGAGATACAGCAAACCAGGTGGTTTGAGCACATCATGAGAATGGAAAAAATGCAACCAGCCCTTCATGCATACAAGAGAAGAAGATCAGGGTACAATGCACATGAATGACCAATAGCTAGATGGGTGGTTTTAATAAAGCCAAACATCAACTGCAGTTGATGAAACAGCATGGCACCAGCTCAATAACTAAAAGATACTAGTGGAAGCTATTTGCTTTATTCATGAAACAGCATGACACCAGCTCAATAACTACAAGACACTAGTGGAAGCTATTTGCTTTATTCATGAAACAGCATGGCACCAGCTCAATAACTACAAGACACTAGTGGAAGCTATTTGCTTTATTCATGGAACAGCATGGCACCAGCTCAATAACTACAAGACACTAGTGGAAGCTATTTGCTTTATTCATGGAACAGCATGGCACCAGCTCAATAACTACAAGACACTAGTGGAAGCTATTTGCTTTATTCATGAAACAGCATGGCACCAGCTCAATAACTACAAGACACTAGTGGAAGCTATTTGCTTTATTCATGGAACAGCATGGCACCAGCTCAATAACTACAAGACACTAGTGGAAGCTATTTGCTTTATTCATGGAACAGCATGGCACCAGCTCAATAACTACAAGACACTAGTGGAAGCTATTTGCTTTATTCATGGAACAGCATGGCACCAGCTCAATAACTACAAGACACTAGTGGAAGCTATTTGCTTTATTCATGGAACAGCATGGCACCAGCTCAATAACTACAAGACACTAGTGGAAGCTATTTGCTTTATTCATGGAACAGCATGGCACCAGCTCAATAACTACAAGACACTAGTGGAAGCTATTTGCTTTATTCATGGAACAGCATGGCACCAGCTCAATAACTACAAGACACTAGTGGAAGCTATTTGCTTTACTACATAAAGAAAATGTCACAAAAATGAATTGTACTACCTTCAAAGACTCGTAATGTTCTTCTCTGATCTCTTGATATTCATCAGCAAGTTCCTCAATGAACTCATCCTTGGTGGTTTTATCAGACAATGCTGACAGCTGTAGCAGAAACAAAATTAATCATGAGAGCAATCCCCGACTTCAACCAATCGCCAGCTGTAATTATTCCACTTTAATGTTGTTAAATTGAAAATTCATACTGTCTAGCTTTTATCATCTATTCTATATACTGTCTAGTTGTTATCATCCATTCTCTATACTGTCTAGTTTTTATCATCCATTCTCTATACTGTCTAGTTTTTATCATCCATTCTCTATACTGTCTAGTTTTTATCATCTATTCTATATACTGTCTAGTTGTTATCATCCATTCTCTATACTGTCTAGTTTGTATCATCCATTCTCTATACTGTCTAGTTTTTATCATCTATTCTATATACTGTCTAGTTGTTATCATCCATTCTCTATACTGTCTAGTTTTTATCATCCATTCTCTATACTGTCTAGTTTTTATCATCTATTCTATATACTGTCTAGTTGTTATCATCCATTCTCTATACTGTCTAGTTTTTATCATCCATTCTATATACTGTCTAGTTGTTATCATCCATTCTCTATACTGTCTAGTTTTTATCATCCATTCTCTATACTGTCTAGTTTTTATCATCTATTCTCTATACTGTCTAGTTGTTATCATCTATTCTCTATACTGTCTAGTTTTTATCATCTATTCTATATACTGTCTAGTTTTTATCATCCATTCTCTATACTGTCTAGTTTTTATCATCTATTCTCTATACTGTCTAGTTTTTATCATCTATTCTATATACTGTCTAGTTTTTATCATCCATTCTCTATACTGTCTAGTTTTTATCATCTATTCTCTATACTGTCTAGTTTTTATCATCTATTCTCTATACTGTCTAGTTTTTATCATCCATTCTCTATACTGTCTAGTTTTTAATCATCCAATCCTCTATACTATCAGTGTTTAATTTTATCATCCATATTTTTCAACTGCCAATCTTTAACTTTATCCTACACAATTTTTATCATCCATTCTTTGTACTGTCAATTTCTAACTATCATTTTAAACTTTTTTTTTAATCTGACAAAATTTTGAGTGCATGCCATAATATACTATAGTTTCTTTGGCAGTTAAGAATTATTAAGAATAATTTACAGTAGTACATAGATTCAACTTCGACCTTTTGAAATGGATCTTGGGTAATCAACAAACACCCAATAATTACTCTAGATCACATATTAATGATTCTACAGAAGAATAGTAATTCCATGGCCATCTAGAGTGATATAAATGGACTAACATAGAACACCATAAAAGGAAGCTAATTCCAACGTTTACTTCTGAAGTAATATGATATTGACCTGGCTCTGTGGTATCAAGGTACAGGGAATGTCTGTTACAGCCAAGATCTTCTTCTTTCCTTCCTCTTTTACCCTTTACGGGTGTCAAGGGAGATACAATGTTCTTGTTCTCGCTTTTCTGGCAGCTTCAGATGTTATTTGGTGTTCATGTAATGTCTCTTTGATGTTGTCGATCCAGCGTACTCTAGGTCTACCCTTGGCTCTGCTTCTCCTCTTACAGCCAAGATACCAGATTGAAATCTTGTCGCAGGACCACACAGAAAGCAATGGCAAAATACTGAACATTATATGATGAGTTTTATATGATTATGAAAAGAAAAGCTGAAAAAGACATAGAAGACTGAGTCACTGTACTCTGGTTACCCACATGTCATCCACTTCTCTCAACAACAAAAAAAAGCAGGACATCAACTACCTACTTATGTAATGCCATAGTTTCATGTGATAATCCCCAATATAATACCATAGTTTCCAGTTATAATCCCCAATGTAATACCATAGTTTCAAGTTATAATCCCCAATGTAATACCATAGTTTCGAGTTATAATCCCCAATGTAATATCATAGTTTCGAGTTATAATCCCCAATGTAATGTCATAATATCAAGTGATAATTCCCAATGTAATGCCATAGTTTCAAGTTATAATCCCCAATGTAATACCATAGTTTCGAGTTATAATCCCCAATGTAATACCATAGTTTCGAGTTATAATCCCCAATGTAATACCATAGTTTCGAGTTATAATTCCCAATGTAATGTCATAATATCAAGTGATAATCCCCAATGTAATACCATAGTTTCAAGTTATAACCCACAAATGATCTCTGAAAAATCCACTTTGTAAACAAGACATCATGAACTGGATTCAAACTCACAACCTCTTGAGCACAAAGGCAACAGCTAAACAACTACAGCAGGGGGATTTCCCACATGTTGCACGTTATTTATCTGTTTGAGAATGAACGCTGAAGAAGAAGAAGTAGAATATCTGTTTTAGAGTTCAGATAATGGATACTTACCACTACAACTGCCTTGGAAGCATCTAAAACATGGACTACAGGTGTCGTTTTACGTGGAGCTATTTTTACAGCAGTGTGTTGCCTGTAAGGGAAGTGCATAGAATATGAATCATTAACACATGATTATTACATTAATCATACATTGAACATTAATCATACATTGAACATTAATCATACATTTAACATTAATCATACATTTAACATTAATCATACATTTAACATTAATCATACATTGCCAAAAAACTGTTAAATATTGTTGAACCTGGATCTCATGGATGTGAGCATCTAACCCCTCAGCCATGTGCCACACATTAATAATATATTAAAAATTACTAATACATTAATTAATCGGTAAATGAATGTACTGGTGTAGGGATTCTGACATTTTTTTCTTTTCTGCATAATAAACTCTTTATATTCCCACTCACATATTTAATAAGTTTATCCCCTCCGAGGTTGTAATTTATCTGCATATTTCAAAATGTTCACACAAACTGCTCCAATTTATGATAATTAATTCTAAGTGTACAACTAGCTATTTATAGTGAATAGGATTTTTTTCTATATAGTGAATAGCAAACATGTTTCCTTTTACTTATGAAGGATCTGACTTATCTACCCTTATGTCTCTATCAGTGTTGACAGTGGTTGGAATCGGTGAAGCGGTCTAAGCTGACAAGAATCAGCTTCATATTTGTGCCAAGACATGCTGGTATCCACGGAAATTAATAAGCATATGGACGCAGTGGAGACCAGACAAGAAATGGACCAACCAATTATTCTGAGCGCCCAATTGAGATAGAATGAGTTACTGATGTAACCACTACTTGTGAATCTGTATATTATGAATATCATAAAAAAAGAAGGGATGTTGCAAAACAATACTGTTATGTGGGTAACAAGCGGAGACTGGTAAACTAACAGAATGGATGTGGTCAGTCGTCTTGAGGAGGAATTCAAGCAAGTATGATCAATGGATCAAAGTACAGCAAGAATTATCTATTGTTTAACCTGCGCCATGCCAAATATGAATCACGTAACTTACTTCCGGCACACTGGATTCTTTTATGAAAATTTCGTAATTTTATATACAATGACTTACTCATGTGATCGCGTATGATCTCCTAGTCTTATTAAATTTATGTTATTTCATAACCAAACTAACGTGCTCATAATATCGTTTGTCAAAATTAAATAGAACATTAAATTGTTAATACCGTCTGTTAAAATTAAATAAAACACGCTAACATCATTTGTTAAAATTAAATACAACACTTAGAAGTCACTTTCCTTCTCAATTCATTCTTGATTAGATCTACAAATTGCTTAGTGAAAGTCAGAATTTTACAGCCAAGTCAACCTGGAAGTGTGTTTATTTGTGCAGATGGCGTAGTGCATGTTAACTAACTGATTGGATGTTAACTAACAGCATAAAATCTTACTTGGATGTAGTGGCACCACCTATAAGAACAGGAATCTCCAAACCAACTCGTTCAAACTCTTTCACATTAAAAATCATTTCATCCAGGGATGGTGTGATTAAACCTGACAGTCCAATGAAATCTAAAATTGAGGAAGAAACAAAATATGTCTATGTGTAGATTATAAACAAATTATTTACGTGAAAGCAATGTTTTTGAACAAAAATGTTTATTGAGGAAATTTATCTAGGAGAAACACTGTTTATGTGAAGTTTATCTATGAAAAACAGTGTTTATGTGATGATTTATCTAGGAGAAACAGTGTTTATGTGGTGATTTACCTAGGAAAAACAGTGTTTCTGTGGAGAATATTCTAGGAGAAATAGTTTTTATGCAGAAGCATAATTTTTAAAGATATTTTATAAGGTTTAATATGTATGGAGAAAAGGAGAAAACTTCAACTTCTGAGTTCATTCTCAAGCTCCTGCAGACTAGCAGGATGTAGTCTGAAGAACAAAATGTGTTGTGTCATGGTTTACAGCTTAGCTGCGATATCTGCTTGAAACATCCAACTTCAGCATGGCTTCTGGGTCACTTTGACCTTTAATGGGATAGACCAGCCATCTCCACAATAAAACTTTCTTAGTTGTTCCTTATGTAAAAAGTAAACAGTGCTGCTCTTCTTTACTCCCTTTTCAGGCCCTTTTGACATAAAGGCAATAATTGTGTTTAGAAGATGCAGAAAACAAAAGGACCAAATGTTATATTAGACCCTTTCTACCCTGATAACCACGAAAGTAAACAACAATGTGATGTTATTGTTGAAAAGTTCTAGAATGTTGGTTGCTGATCCAACAGTCCACGAGCTCATGTCCTTTGCTCTAATGCCATTATTGAGCTGGGGAGCATGTGAATTTTCTACCCACCACGGACTAGAGCCAGAAAATATCTGTCACATGACCAGAAAGGTAGGTTTATATCTATGCACTGCTCCAAGCTATTGCAGACAAGATTGAGTTCTCAGCGCTTATTCCCCACCACCGATTGCCTACTGGTTATACCGACCTCTAGTATAATGTGAACAGGGTTTTCTATAGTGTACGGACATCTATCTATTGTGTTACTTGGTGCATTTATTTCATTAGATTTTAAGTAAATGTGTATGGTTGATGGTATTAAATCACAAATGTCAAATCTAACAAGTACTTAGACTTGTTGACTCCTAGAGTGGGTTGTTTTTGGGGTGTGTTTTCCGAGGGATTATACAGGTTTTTTGCTAGAATTAGGCTGTATTAGCTGTAGAATAAGCTATTAGGATTAGAGAATAAGCTAGTAGGATTAGGATTAGGCAATATTAGTTGTTAAAAATTAGATGCCACAGACATATTTCTTTCATGATGACACCTTATTTTATCAAGCGCAAAGTTACGTCATATAGTTGGCACATGAAATTATACTAATTTTAGAGTGTTTTAGCGCAATTCTGTTATATTTTGAAAATGGTAGACCTGCGGTCGATACAAATTGCATTACCCAATGTTATATAAAAATTATATTTCCCAATCCTGTTATATTTAAAATAGGGTAGACCTGCAGTCGATACAGTAAGCAATAACTAATGTTATGTAAATATTATACTTCACAATCCTGACATATTTATATTATATTATAATGACCTGCGGTTGATACAGTAAGCAGTAACTAATGTTATGTACAAATTATAACGACCTACGGTAGATACAGTAAGCAGTAACTAATGTTATGTACAAATTATATTTTCACTTACCAGCTCTCTCTCTGATCGCTGTCTCAATGATCTTCTCACAAGGGGTCATGACCCCAAGATCAATAACTCTGTAGAATGTCAACAAATTATTACATGATTATTCACATGACAGAGAACTATGAAACACAACATTTTCATGAATTCTTACTCCAACAAACTTTTTGTGTGTAACTTATTAAAATAAATGCATATTTAAAAAAAAAAAAATAATACGTCATCTATCAAAGTTGAAATTTCTGGTATATAATGAAAATGTGCCATAGGATATGAAACACAGAGGATAGTGCCGCAGTAACACAAGTAGGAGATATCCGACACAGAGGATAGTGCCGCAGTAACACAAGTAGGAGATATCCGACACAGTGGAGAGTGCCGCAGTAACACAAGTAGGAAGTGATGACACAGTAACACAAGTAGGAAGTGATGACACAGTAACACAAGTAGGAAGTGATGACACAGTAACACAAGTAGGAAGTGATGACACAGTAACACAAGTAGGAAGTGATGACACAGTAACACAAGTAGGAAGTGATGACACAGTAACACAAGTAGGAAGTGATGACACAGTAACACAAGTAGGAAGTGATGACACAGTAACACAAGTAGGAAGTGATGACACAGTAACACAAGTAGGAAGTGATGACACAGTAACACAAGTAGGAAGTGATGACACAGTAACACAAGTAGGAAGTGATGACACAGTAACACAAGTAGGAAGTGATGACACAGTAACACAAGTAGGAAGTGATGACACAGTAACACAAGTAGGAAGTGATGACACAGTAACACAAGTAGGAAGTGATGACACAGTAACACAAGTAGGAAGTGATGACACAGTAACACAAGTAGGAAGTGATGACACAGTAACACAAGTAGGAAGTGATGACACAGTAACACAAGTAGGAAGTGATGACACAGTAACACAAGTAGGAAGTGATGACACAGTAACACAAGTAGGAAGTGATGACACAGTAACACAAGTAGGAAGTGATGACACAGTAACACAAGTAGGAAGTGATGACACAGTAACACAAGTAGGAAGTGATGACACAGTAACACAAGTAGGAAGTGATGACACTAAGGATAACATAGAAATAAGTTACTTCTACTAAAAAAACTGTGTTGTTCGCTGCATCCAGAATAGAATATGCTAAAACTACAGCCAACAAAAGCTTGATTCTTGATTAGGAACAAGTGTTACAGCAGTGGGGACATTACCAAATATGCTCTGCTTACCATTCCGTCAGTCATCTAAAAGTGTATAAGCTCAGTGTCCCAGTCAGTTGCTGATTGCATTCTTCTGATCTTTCTGGAGAGGGTGCACTTTCTCCTGTCGCTTCTAGTCCCTCCCATTCTCTGGATATGTACATTGCCACATTCGACCTAATCCTCGTAGGGTATCGATGACTGCTATACTTAACCCTTCTTCTTCTTCAGGGTTCGCTCTGAAATAACCACAACGAATATTTCGTGTGATTTCTGCCGGGGAGCGTGACATACGTTGTGCTGCAAGTTCCACAGTAAAACTGTGATTATTTGCACCCCGGATGGCCACTTGTGGTCAGGACGTCCGAGGTCCAGCACATCCGTTTTCATCATTCCTTTACTTCAGGTTTGGTCCCTAGTCCGTGACAGCCTAAGTATCTGTCGCCGGGCACACTGGTGTGTAGTGCCTCTTCGCCGAGACGCTTGTGTAATTAATTCAATCCTGTCTCTTCTTATCTCAGTGCCATTCACCAAGGTTTTACCAATCGATACATCTGCACATTGTTGAGATGATAATGCAATGAGTTCTAATCATAACCTTTTCTATCTTGTGCAGCATACTTTGAGAGTCCGATAGAATCACTCCATTCATACTTGATGTTGTAGTGGGGTATGCTGCTGACTTAGCTAATTTCTTGCCATTTTGCCGGAGGTAGGTCATGAAACCCCAACCCCACCTGTTTGTTTCTTACGTTACGAGCCGTCTGTGTAAATTTTTATATCGCATGGCTTCAAGTGTTGCAGTATGAGTTCTTGGATCATTTCCTCTGTTCTGTTGGCAGTCCAGTCACAGCACTTTCTTCCCATCTGTATCACAACTGTTGTCAATAATTTTCTCTCTTTGCCAAATGTCTCCCATTCACAGCCTCTTCTCACTTCCTCCAGCTGACAAACTCTGAGTAGGGTGTCTTCTTCGTTGCACCAGATCAGAATTCCTCAACATAAGGTGATTAAATCAGTCACTGGGTAATAAATATGTCAGGCCAGTAACGCCCACTATAAATCAACTGTGATAATAGTAAAGGGATTGCCCTCAGGCGATAAATAATTATTTGGTTCCAACTGAACTAAAAGTCTACTTTTATATCTAGAAATTTCAGATGTGTTGATCACATGATCTTACTTGAAATTGTTACAGCCCAACACAACAGCCACAATGTTCTTCCCAATGTCATGGACGTCACCTTTGACAGTGGCAATGACTACAGTGCCTTGATAGCTTGGCTCCTAAACCAGAATTAAAAGATGTTTTTAACAAGGGCATCACATGTCTTATCATGAGGAAAAATGATGATTATATTATCTTGAGGAAAATTGATGATTATTATTTTATCGCTATTTTCAGTGATTTAGTATGAATTAATAATAATAATAATAAAATCCATAACAAATCAGGGATGTCACATTGAAACATTTGGTGCAGTAAGATGTCCATGTATCTCTATCCTCTACCATCCTGATGTTTGGAAACTTCTCACCGTGTCCAGTCCTTGATATTATCCAGCCATGTCTTCTTCTGGCCACCTTGTCTTCTACTCTCCACCGTACCTTTAACAATATCTTATGTCATCGAGGAATGTCTTATCACGTGCCAGTGCCACCAGAGTTTACCAAGTTTCATGATTGCCAACAGTGGTCCGCGTTGACTCGCTAATATGAATAATTACTGACCACTGAAAACAGATGTATCAGACCACTGGTACAAATAATGTGGTGGCATAACACATATTCACTCTCTGGACTACATCCTACTGGAAGCTTCGTAGAACCATAGTCCTTCTACATATGAGTTCCAGTGGGAGTGTGAGAATAAATACTAGGAATAAAAAATATTTTCTTGATAATCTGGTATAATCATTTATATTAGAGATGCTTTTACAAATTTCAAATATACTTATCTGCTTGCATTACCCAACATCTCAGGTTCAAGTATTTTGACAAATTCAGATCTCAACAAAAAGATTCAGATGAAATATTACAGAATGTAAACAAGCTGCACTAATAGCACACGAATAAGCAATAAAAATAGCACAACAGGTAGTATGTCTTGCTACCAGTGGAAAAATAAAGATCATATCTGAAATTTGGTATATTGTCCAAACTGTAATTTTATTTTATTGTCATTGGTAACATAACACATCCCATATTGTTTATATGAGAAAACTACCACAACTAATACTACCACAACCAATACTATCACAACTAATACTACCACAACCACAACCATCACAACTTATACACATCCGACATCATTATCACAGTTGAGCTGAATGGTCATCACCAATTAGGACAGACAAACAACAATAATCAATTACAACACATCTGTAAACTTTAAAACAACTACAAATATTGATCCTGGTCTATTCAAGTGACACCAATTCAGCTTGCAACTGCAGCATGACTAATGACATATTATATATATAATATAATATTGTATATATATCTTCCCAGAATGTAGTCTTCTTTATTGATCTTCTGGACTCCTCATGATTCTGAGCAAGTCAACCTGCCGCAGCCAAAAGTATGTTTAAACAATCTGAGATGCCTCTTATCCATTATTGTCTTGGGCACCCCTTACCCCAGCTACCAGCAGCCATACCTCTCATTATTAATTTTTTCATGCTGTTATGTCTATTTATATGGCCAAAAATAAATAAATGACATATACATATATATTATACATATTCTACTTACACTGTCCGGAGGAAGTCCACTAGCTGCCATCATCTTCTGTCTCTCCAGCTCCATGTAAGGAATAAGATGTCCGACTGCTTTTTTCATCACTCGAGCAGATTTAATAACTTGGGGCAAGAACATTTTTCCGGCACCAAACAGATCCCCAACAACACTCATGCCCTGATAGTTTGGAATAAAAGTTCAATAATAAATTAATAAAAAACTCAGAAGACACATAATGCTTAATGCGACAAGTCAACTCGCACACAATCGTGAAGAACTCACAAGATGCATAAAGAAGGCTAAGTTCTGAAAAGAATATTTCACCTGATATATATATATATATATATATATGACATATACCTGCGTTGTCTGGGGAATATGTCACCTGATATATATATACTGACATATACCTGCATCCTGCGGTGGATACCGACCCCTACAAGGAGCGTCCACAGGTGGTGGATAGTGGAAAAGCCTCTTGAGGCCAGCTGTGAATAACCCTCTGGGCAAATAAACAGCCGCTGACCAAACGGTACGCTGACCACAATCGGCACTGATATCCCCACTGAAATTCCCCATATGTCCATTGACTGGCAGCATCAAAGCGAGTATGAGCCGCTATAAGCTCAGGTTGCTGGAGTGGGGTCACTGACCCCACTCCAGGAATGTGCCAGGGGGGAGGGGAGGGGGTAGGGATAGGGTTTAGGTAGGTTTAGAGGGTTGGGTAGGGTAAATTATAGATATTAGAACAAGAGAGAGCAATGTTCTTAAATCACCTTCCCTGAGTGAGAGGTGTCTTAGATTACAAGAAATAAACCACAGAGGAGGATAATGAATACCTAGCAACAACAAAATTATCCTAGGAGAGGGGAACTCTACCTCAAAACCCCGGGCAGATGGTGCTCATTAACCCTGTTAGGCAAGCTGTCTAGGAGAAGGAAAACTCCAAAATGAAACCTCCACTGCCCTGTGGACAATCCTTGGATGGATAAGGGCTAGGGAAACACATCCTGACTCAAAAGTAAGATGGAAGACGGAGACACTGGACCGAAAGGTACAAAATAGTCCAGTCAAGGCTGAAAACCACAGTGTCACGCAATGACTTCACATGTCAAATAAAAGGTTACAGATGATTTGTTTTGCTTCATCTGTGGAATCCCGTCAGGCGGATGAAGTGCCGGGCTCTAAGCCTCGAAGGAGCCCACCCTCATATGTAATATGTTTACATATTAATAGTATATCTAGTTCCTCTGTGGTGGTAACATAGATTTTACTGTTGTCATTTGTCTGTTTTCGTATTTAAACCTCACAACACCTTTGCGATAGTCAGTCTTGTTTAAGTGAAACATTCAAAATCAGTGCGCAGGTAAAACGATCAAGGAGGAAAGTGGTGCCTTTGCGGTCACTACGAGTAGTATGACCATGGAGACTATGGCGGTGACCAAGGCATTTGAGTGGCTACGCATACAGAAAGTAACGCAGGTCTGCATCTTGAGTGACTCTATGAGTATGATTAAGAAGGTACAAGTGGGTCTCGTTCGCAAACAGTGGATTGAGGCCTTGAGAAATGCGAGCTTGAAAGCGGTTACATTTATTTTCATGCCGGGACATGTGGGCGTTCGAGGCAATGAAAGAGCGGATCAACTGGCATCGTGTGCGATTGTGGCAAAGGATCGCGCTGACGTTTTGAACTCCTTAAGAGATATAACACGCGAGAGTGAGACTAATGTGGATGATGATTCCTTTTCAATGGCTAGGATTAAAGATCAGGGATTGAGATGCGGTGTTGCTAGAGGTGAACATTTTGGAGGGCGCAGAAGAATGATGGTCAACCAGCATAGGACCAGTACTGTCAGCAGAAGTGTGATGGCGGATACACTCAAGGAGAGATCGGAGCAACTATGGATGTGTCCAGTTTGCAGTGATGATGATCCGACGACTAACTAACTAACTAACTATTCAAAATCCTATGTTTTACATAAGTAAATAAGAAAACGGTTTACAAGAATTTACAAATACAGTAATATATATATAAATGAATTCAAAATCAATCTTCCTTGTAACTTACTTTCATGAGAGGTCCTTCAATAACATTAAGAGGTCGAGGATAGAGGACCTCATTCTGTCTAGCTTCTTCTGTGTCATCAACCACATATTTGTCTATCCCCTGTTTACAATGTGCAATAAGAGATATCAGATACTAACAAGAAATATTCTGAACATATACAATTAACTGTAAACATATTTTGAATGTAAGCAGATAAAATGGTCTAGATATATTATGAGGATGAACGATCAACTTCCCATAAGAGCTTGGAGGGACAGACGAAACTAAACAAATAGAAAATGGACAGATTACAATCGGATATCTTGAAGAAATAAATTGGTAGCATATCCTTATTCAGGTTGTAGCTGTCAACCCAGCATTTTTTTATCTGTAGATATTTTCTGGGCAATTTAAATACATTCAGTAGTTTACTGTTGCTTTCTGAACGGTCCGAATGCACAATTGCATGTGGCGGATTTGAACTTGGTATCTTGGCCATCAGACACGTAAAGTACCACACAACCACAGTGCCTGACTTGGCCATCAGACACGTAAAGTACCACACAACCACAGTGCCTGACTTGGCCATCAGACACGTAAAGTACCACACAACCACAGTGCCTGACACAGGATATTCACATGCAGGATTTACAGATTTTAAGGTTGAATGGTTGTAGAGTACTCAATTAATGGATAAGTTGGTTCTTTAGTGCATTTTGATACCGTCAGCTTCCAACGTCATAGTAACACCTGATTCATTCTGTAACATTTCGCAATGTCATAGATGCAACACCTGATCCATTCTGTAACATTTCGCAATGTCATAATTGCAACACCTGATCCATTCTGTAACATCCTCCCTGAAGCATTTTCTCTATTGAAGAGAACTTTATATGCGAGTACCTCATCTATTCCACTCATCGCAAATCGCGTTAAAATGGAAGCGAATTTTAGTGAAATTCTTATGGACTGTGTTTCTAATGATGAGGAACTGCTGGGATTTACATTTGTTTTCAAAGAAGATATGAACATGTTAGTTTCTTTGTGAAATTACATAAGCCAGAATAGACATAGTAGCCTCAATATATTCGTCGTTGAATATATTTACGTTGTGTATCTAGCTCATATTTCTAGATAGACCTAATGAAGAATGAATCGACAAGGTTAGTGACATGTACGTGTTTTATTTATTTTTTTTACAGACGATATTATGAGTACTTTAGATTGGTTATGAAATAACAATATAAATATGAATTAACCAAGGCATTTAGCAGCATTTTCATACAAAGCAACATACAAGATATCCATTAAAATAAATATATAGAAAAATCCCTAAAAACAATAATGTTATTAAGTTCTACAAACACCGCCTAAAATTATGCAAATTGTCAAAAAAGAATCCAGAATCAAGGAATTTATGCAATTTTATTTGACTTAGTAAAGGTTATGACTGGTTTAGAGGCTTCTGTTGCTACCCACTTCAATGGCACAGAACATATGAGTGCCTGGGATGTTTAGATCTATTCATCTATTATCTCGAACAAATCAACGCAAACAAATGACTATAAGTGACAATGACTCTTGTTCCATGACTAGAATAAGGGAGCTTGATATGAAATGTGGTGTCGCTAGAAAGGAGCGGTTTCATGGGAGAGAAAGAATGATGGCCAATCAACGGCGTACTGGGACGTCAGTCAACGTGTGATGGCAGCTACACACAAGGAGAGATCTGAGCACATATGGACTTGTCCGGAGTGCAGTGACGATGATCCAACGACTAACATCTATTATCTATTCTCTGCTTTTGCTTCAAGACAAAGGATTGAATGACAATCAAATTTCATTTGGTCACTTGTCTAATTTTCTTAAGCTCTTGCACAATATTAATAGCAGGTTTGAACACTTCAATCCCCTAAAGGTGTGCTGGATCTGGCATAGTTTCATTATTGAATGAGCACTTAAAATATCATAAAATCACAACTAATGCATGTTCAGGTAACTGCCTGATAACACCATACTTCTGTAATGACCAGACACAGTATGTTACTTCAAAGGCAGAGAAATAAGTCAAATAACAATGATTCATATTTTGTAATTACCTTAATCAATGAATAGGACAACCGTTCTTCAACAGGTTTCTGTCTCCACTCATCATCTTGACCAGATTTTACTTTGCTACCTTGAGCCATTTTCTAAGAAACAAAAGGAAAACAGAATGTTATTATCTCTTGCTGCCAACATAAAATTTACTTTAACTAATTATGTCTGGTGAATCATTTACAGGATGAATTAAATGGGAAGAGAGGAATTGTGCCTGTGTTCCAATCCCCATCTCAATAAATCCAAATATAAATAACCTAAATATCGGAGGGTGTCCGACAAAATGAAGTGCCGCAGGAACCAGACAAATAGAGGTACAACTAAATAAAGTAGATAGGTTACCGAAGAAAATTGTCAATAGAAAATAGTAAAACAATAGAAAAAAATAAAACAAAGAACAAATACAATTGTCGACTAATTGGTGTCCCCTGTCTTTAGTTTTGCATCTTTCATCTTTTAGTATTTAATAATTTATTCATATTGAACGCATCAATCTGCACCTACTGTAAGTGTTGCACTAAATCTGTTACTGGGTAATGATTTTTTGGTGAGTGAAATCATTTTCCCAGCCATTTTGGTTATTTTTATGGTTTTGTTTTCTTAACTGTTTTTGTGTCTTGATAAAGGTCCCAATAGGACTGACACGTCAACAATTGTATTTGTTCTTTGTTTTATTGTTATTGTAACCTGTCTACCTTATTTAGTATTTACCTCAATAAATCCATCAGTGTAGCAACCAACAGATCCAGTTCAATGAAGATTAAACAGTCTCTGTGTATATCTATTATGTTTCTCAACAATGCATTTCTCAGCTAGATTTTATGATAACACTACAGCAGATCTGAATGAAATGAATTTTCTAAATGAAGTAACAATGTCCTCATTCAAGCGACACTGACAGGATCCGATAATGTAATTTATAATATTATTCAATGAAATAAAATGTGGAAAAAATTTCATGTCAAACCTGTGCATAGGCTAAAAGTTTCTCTGTTCCATCTGGGTCCTTGTTCCACAATAAATTTTCACACATCTGCAGCAGTTCTGGTTGTATGTCGTCATACACAGGCAGTGCACCTGCATTGACAATTCCCATGTCCATGCCAGCCTAGAGACAAAGCATAAAACACAATGTTATGCAACAGATATTTCTCTACGTAAGCAACACATGACCACGGAGCATACATCTTCACATATGCACACGCACAAAAACATAGTCGGTTTTGTCTGCACTAAGACACAACAAAACATAACTTTCAAATATATAAATGTCTTCACATCAGGGGATGGACAGACCATAACCTGGTTGACATGGACACCCAGATAAAGGAACTGACCAAGATCTGGTGGATGCCCAGATTCAGGAACTGACCAAGATCTGGTGGATGCCCAGATTCAGGAACTGACCAAGATCTGGTGGATGCCCAGATTCAGGAACAGGCCAAGATCTGGTGGACACCCATATTAAGGAACTGACCAAGATCTGGTGGACACCCAAATTAAGGAGACAAAATGGAGATGGATTGGGCACATTTTCTGAAAACCAGTATAAGATATAATAGTTAGAAGTGCAATGACATTGAACCCACAGGGAAAAATAAAAACAGGAAAAGCCTCATCATCAATTCCATAACCCTTCAGCATCATGATGTGATGACTACTTCTGAAACATCAAAACAAAATTCCTGCCAATGCCTCTCTGTTTTTAGTTCATCGTGTGCATGTGGAGAAACTTAATCCTATCCAGTCTTTAAAAATACCAAAATCTATACTTTCCTTTCTTCTGCTCTTCCCCCAACCCTCAACTGTCCCATTCAGGACAGTCTTGAAAATGGAATCATACCTCATCGTATGGATAAGAGAGACCATCAAGGGCTTGACAGAGATGGGAATCATATGGTATGAGACTGTGAACATATCCAAGGATAGAGAAAAGTGGAATATCCTGGCTCATGGCCTACGCATCCTAATATTTATGAATACCCTAGAACAGTGCTTTCTGTACCTTTATCTTTTTCAGCGTTTATTCTCAAACTCATGCTGAATCTCTCTTGAGCAAGACAACACTCTCAAACTCCCGCTGAATCTCTCTTGTAGCAGGACAACATTGTCAAACTCCCACTGGATCTCTCTTGTAGCAGGACAACATTGTCAAACTCCCGCTGAATCTCTCTTGAGCAAGACAACACTCTCAAACTCCCGCTGGATCTCTCTTGTAGCAGGACAACATTGTCAAACTCCCGCTGGATCTCTCTTGTAGCAGGACAACATTGTCAAACTCCCGCTGGATCTCTCTTGTAGCAGGACAACATTGTCAAACTCCCGCTGGATCTCTCTTGTAGCAGGACAACATTGTCAAACTTCCGCTGGATCTGTCTTGTAGCAGGATAATGGTTGTAGTAGATTTCCAACAGGATGTACTCCAGTGAATGGAAATGCGTTGTGTTGCTGTTTTATTTGCACCAATGATACGACACATCCGTATTCAGCATTATACCGTTACCTTATAGAGGATGAGACCTGCTAAAAATTGTTTATAAGACAAGGACCTGTTCCAAACAAATTCCATATTCTCATAAATAGCTTTATAATTCAAGAAGCTCTTGCTATCCGCTACACATGTTGCTGCAGCCCAACAGTTGAGAATCACTGCCTAGGAGGGTCATATATGGGCTTGAGTATGACTCAAAATAATGTCAAAATAGTCACATTTTATCGACACTTCGGTTACCTAAAAGTTATCTAACAAGAACTACTTTGGTACTATAAGGCTACATCTAACAAGAATTTCTTTGGTACTGAAAGGCTACATCTAACAAGAATTTCTTTGGTACTGAAAGGCTACATCTAACAAGAATTTCTTTGGTACTGAAAGGCTACATCTAACAAGAATTTCTTTGGTACTGAAAGGCTACATCTAACAAGAATTTCTTTGGTACTGAAAGGCTACATCTAACAAGAATTTCTTTGGTACTGAAAGGCTACATCTAACAAGAATTTCTTTGGTAGTGAAAGGCTACATCTAACAAGAATTTCTTTGGTACTGAAAGGCTACATCTAACAAGAATTTCTTTGGTACTGAAAGGCTACATCTAACAAGAATTTCTTTGGTACTGAAAGGCTACATCTAACAAGAATTTCTTTGGTACTGAAAGGCTACATCTAACAAGAATTTCTTTGGTACTGAAAGGCTACATCTAACAAGAATTTCTTTGGTACTGAAAGGCTATATCTAACAACTATTTTGGTACTGAAAGGCTACATCTAACAACTACATTGGTACTGAAAGGCTACATCTAACAACTATTTTGGTACTGTGAATGAAGATAAGAAAATGTATTTGTTGAAATCTGAAAACTTCAATATTACCTTAATAGCATGGTAGAGAAATACACTGTGCATAGCCTCCCTCACTGCCTCCATTCCTCTGAATGAAAATGAAAAGTTGGACACACCACCACTGATTCTGGCCCCTGGAAGAGTGTTCTGCCAATCAAGAAGATATTTATATAATCCCAGATTGACTAGAGGTAATACTTCAAATGTAATTGTAAACATTAATATAAGGCAATTAATATGTTCTATTGTTGTAAATATTATGACATTTCAATTAACCCGTAGAATCAAATAAATTTTATCTTCAATTATCGATAGTATCAACTGAATTTATTTTCAATTATCTATAAAATCATCTGAATTTATCTGTGAACCAAATTTATCTTTATGTATTTTGCTGGCTTCTTGATGTAAAAACTGGCAAACACATCTTCTGTGTGAACTCTACCGATGTCTGGCTTCTTGATGTAAAAACTGGCAAACACATCTTCTGTGTGAACTCTACCGATGTCTGGCTTCTTGATGTAAAAACTGGCAAACACATCTTCTGTGTGAACTCTACCGATGTCTGGCTTCTTGATGTAAAAACTGGCAAACACATCTTCTGTGTGAACTCTACCGATGTCTGGCTTCTTGATGTAAAAACTGCCAAACACATCTTCTGTGTGAACTCTACCGATGTCTGGCTTCTTGATGTAAAAACTGCCAAACACATCTTCTGTGTGAACTCTACCGATGTCTGGCTTCTTGATGTAAAAACTGGCAAACACATCTTCTGTGTGAACTCTACCGATGTCTGGCTTCTTGATGTAAAAACTGGCAAACACATCTTCTGTGTGAACTCTACCGATGTCTGGCTTCTTGATGTAAAAACTGCCAAACACATCTTCTGTGTGAACTCTACCGATGTCTGGCTTCTTGATGTAAAAACTGTCAAACACATCTTCTGTGTGAACTCTACTGATGTCTGGCTTCTTGATGTAAAAACTGCCAAACACATCTTCTGTGTGAACTCTACCGATGTCTGGCTTCTTGATGTAAAAACTGCCAAACACATCTTCTGTGTGAACTCTACCGATGTCTGGCTTCTTGATGTAAAAACTGGCAAACACATCTTCTGTGTGAACTCTACCGATGTCTGGCTTCTTGATGTAAAAACTGGCAAACACATCTTCTGTGTGAACTCTACCGATGTCTGGCTTCTTGATGTAAAAACTGGCAAACACATCTTCTGTGTGAACTCTACTGATGTCTGGCTTCTTGATGTAAAAACTGTCAAACACATCTTCTGTGTGAACTCTACCGATGTCTGGCTTCTTGATGTAAAAACTGTCAAACACATCTTCTGTGTGAACTCTACTGATGTCTGGCTTCTTGATGTAAAAACTGTCAAACACATCTTCTGTGTGAACTCTACCGATGTCTGGAACCAATATGTCTCTTTCATGCATTCTGGGGACAGGATATGTTCAGGTCGTCTGTTCCACAAGTGCACAGTGGTGTAGCAGACACTTGCCATCTGTGTATATGTTTATTTAGTCTGTTTCGTCAAGTTATCCTCAGGTTAATTATAGTGACCTGTCCATGCCTATCTAGATAGTAGTATTTGACACAATCCTCAAAAGTTTTAGACAGAATCAGCACAAGCAGCTTTTTTTCTGTTTCTAAGGTGCACCACGAGGATGTACTTTTGGGATCTTGGTTATCTGCTAACCCTGAGTCCGCACGAGAACAATGTGAGACCCTTTGCACCCCATCCTCAGGACAAGATTCAAACACTTTATCTCTGGTGATGGTCATGGTGTTCATTACATCATCCTTAACTCCTTGGCTGTGGGGGTAAATTGCTCAAATCCGTAACTCCTTGGCTGTGGGGGTAAATTGCTCAAATCCGTAACTCCTTGGTTGTGGAGGTAAATTGGTGAAATCGGCAGTACAGTGCGGGAAAATGGGCTATTGAATTTGTTTCCCTAACCATCTGCCCACCACATTCTCACAACAATTTGAGTATGTTATTACTGTATGCTCTCAATTCATGAATATAAAGGCATAATGATTCTTTATATTATGTAAAAATCTGATGTGAAAATCTGTCATGTACATTCGTCTCGCAAAATTGAAACATTATTTCAGAAAATGGTGACCTTACCGTATCACATATGTCAGACCATGACTATGAAACACGTGCGCTGTATACATTATCTCCATCTACATCCTCCGAATCACTACCAGTATCACAAATCAAAAATTTATAAATCACTTCCTGCATCAGATAAATTAATGCTAGAATTATCAGGGAAAACGTGTTTGCAAAATTTTAGAAATTTCAGATTCACAGAGTCTATGCTTAGCCATATTTGTAGACCTGGGTAAGATGCTGACACAAAAAAACTTCAGCTATGTCGACACACAAATCCAAAAGCAGACATTTACATGCATGTTCAATTACAAAGTGTGGTGGAGAGGTCACGTTGTCTGACTCTGTGGTGAAGAGGACATCTTAAATTATCACCGCATAAATATTTGTGCCTCCACTGTTCAGAAAAGAGAATTACATATGATTTTGTCTGGCTCTGTGGTGGAGAGGTCACGTTGAATTTTCACAGCAGGAATAGTAGTACCTCCAGACCATTAAGAAAGCAATGGCAATCCACAGAGCATAAATATTGCCTAGGAAATCAGTACAACTAAAAATTCCAGGTTGACTGCTAAACCGTGAACACAATATGCTACTAACAAACAGATTTACATTTCATAAAACAAGCACAATACAACTTGAGAATACTTTAACAATGCAGAACACAGAATCAAATACTGACTTTAATAATTTCTGTGGCCTGTATAAAATTCACTCCATATTCATTATGTTCTTCAATTCCAGTTGCAATAGTTAGAATATTTGGGTCAAAGATGATATCATTGGGGTTAAACCCAAGTTTCTGGGTCAACAGGTTGTACGATCTGGTACATATTTCAACTTTACGATCTGTGTCTGCAGCCTGTAACAGAAGAAAGTAAAAAAAGTCTGTATGTTTTCTTAATTGAAATGATTAATGAAAATCATTAGAGCAACCCAGCAGGTTGCTAGTTGGATGGCAAATGTTCAACTCACAGTTCAATTATAAACATTTTTACATCAATGCACACATTGATACATTTTGACACCATCATCACAGACATTGTGAAATTACTATACAATAACACAAGTTGAGGTGCTCTATCAAATAATATCTTAGGAAAGTTTAGAACACAAGTAGGAGTCTGGCAAGGATGCATAATGTCTCCAATCTCCTGTACTTTTCAATATATTACCTGAAGCATATAATACAAGTGGGAGTCTGGAAGGGATGCATATAATACAAGAGACATTTAAGAAATTTAACATGTTTTTATAAATCAGAGGTCACTTTATGTGCAATTTGAGCTTCAATAATGATATTGATCTTATGGCTGGCTCAGATCAAGAACTATATGATCTAACAGTACCTGTACGTATAGAATGGAAATTAACACAGATAAAAGCAAGAACTTGGTTAATAATAGAGACATAGAGGCAAAGACCAACTTTATGGGGGAATAGGCATAAACTTGAAGAATTGAATACTTTCATATACTTAGGATATTGCACATATATGTCATGGAAAATTCAAAACTGAGTTAACGATAAGGCTGGAGATAGCCCTAGCTATTATGTCAAGACTATATCTAATATGGAAAAGTAACATCTGTGTTGGAGTGTAGATCAACATTTACAACTGATTAGTGCTATCTATTAATGCTGTATGGTTGAGATATTTGGACACTGACTGCAGACATGGAGAGTCAGACACCACTCACTGCAGACATGGAGAGTCGGACACCACTCACTGCAGACATGGAGCGTCGGACACCACTCACTGCAGACATGGAAAGTCAGACACCACTCACTGAATGCGTTTTTGCAACTTTATGTGTGCCAATGGCACGAAACAACAATCTTCAGTGGTATTTAAGTAATCAGGGTAGGAGTATCAGCCTAAGTATGGCTACATTTACTAAATATTGAATTCTGATTCCGCCCATGTGTTGTCTGGACCCAAAAGGGTAGCGAAGAATAGCAACAATGTTTACCTTCTATGTCATGAGAGATAACTAAGGGGTTTATGGGGGAGAAGTTGGCTGTCCCATACATTATGCTGAAGTCTGATGTGTCTGGCCAAAAAACACGGATATTGAAGCAAATTTGCACACCGTAACACATCACATTCAGATCTCCGGACTACATCCTGCTAATCTGCAGGAGTTTGACAACCAATGCAGAAGATGAACTATGATTCCATTAACTCTCTCAACACAATATCTCCAGAACAGATTTTCCGATCATCTTACAGATTAAAACAAACAAACAATCTTATCAACAGTAACTACCTGTCCCTCCTCATCAAAAGCCATCACAACAACGGCGGCACCAAACTGTTTTATAGTTCTGGCTTTCTTCAGAAAATCAGCTTCTCCTTCCTTTAAACTAATACTGTTGACAATACACTTTCCTTGAGCACACTTCAGGCCAGCTTCGATGACGGCAAAGTTTGACGAATCTATACACAATGGAACCTGATGGAATATAAAATCATATTTTGTATAACAATAGCACTGGAGAAGAAATTAAATTCATTTGAAAATAAATGTCCTAGAAAAATCTTAAATATCGACTGGGGAGAATTCAAATCAAACATGCAAACAAGAGAAGACCCCAAACATCAATATGTTTCTACAACAATAAGAAGAAAACAATGGGCTTATCAGACATGTACATAGAATGAAAACAGACTGCCACTACTAGTATTAACTCTTAAAATACATAACATTTTGGCCATTTTAAAAACAATTCTGGAGTCATTTCAGTAATAAATTGCTAAAAATTTAAATTAAATGATACAGTAATGTTCAAACTGTTCATAATACAGTGCTCTGTGTATCCTTATCACAAATGTGATCTTTCAATGAAGGGGATAGTCTATAGTTTAAAATGTGATCTTTCAATGAAGGGGTTAATGTATAGTTTAAAATGTGATCTTTCAATAAATGGTTAGTCTATAGTTTAAAATTAAATTTTTAATAAAGAATTGTGCTTAAATTATATAAATGACAAAGAACAGAATATATTCATATGAAATCACATAGAAGTTTGTATTATATCTAGTACATTTATACAAAACTTAGCAGAAAATTACACCAATAGAGCAAGATATGTAAGTACAGTACACATATACAGAATTTTGTGTGGGATGTTTTTTCACAAATATTTTGTGAGTATAGTTTGACTGGTATAGTTTGACTGGTATAGTTTGACTGGTATAATATTAGTTTTGTTGGACTAAATGAACAAAACCCAGAAACTCACATTAACTCATGATCCAAATGACAACTCATTAATTATGTAAATTCTATGACATGTCATTTGGAGAAAGATGTCCTCACTGCCAATCAACAACATGTGCCGAATGATATTTTGGGACATATTTTACTTTATTCCAGAACCAGTCTTTCTAAATTAATCTTTCGAATCAATTAAGTATATTTATCATCATCATCATAAGGTGCCATGCCGGCTGGTGTGGGCGATCATGGCTCTTCACAGCTCTCTTAACTCCAGCATTATGTATTAAGATCGCTGTCATTTCCCTGCCAGGCCAGGTTGTCAAACTGTCTAATATTTTCTCACGTTGTCGCCCTCTATCTCTGTTGCCTTCAATCTTGCCTGTTGTGACTATGTTCTCCAAACTTCCCTGTCTTATGAAGTGGCAAAATAAATGAAAACTGTCTTTTTCTTATATTATTGGTTAAGCTCTGTTTCACGTTTGACTCTTTAAACACCCCCACATTAGTTTTACTGGGAGTCCATGGTATTCTCAGCATTCTTCTGTAGAACCACATCTCTATTTATATACCAAAATATGCTACCATGAATTTTTATGGTTTTCAGAAGCTAATCTTCTCTTTATTCATTCTTAAACTCTTGCAGTCTCAGAAGTATTAACTAACACAGATGAATCCTTCTATAGAGCATTTTTTTTTAAAATTTCCTATATAACAACTTTTCACAATCCCAAAATATATTTATTCTATATTGTTTATACTTTATATAGCAAATTCTTGTTATTACAAACATATTCTGTTGGTCTGTACCAAGTTGTTATAATGGGATTCCGCGGTGTTCACATAAAAAACCTGGGCACACCACTCTAAATATGACACACACAAACACCAAAAGGGCAAAAATTTCCGCATTATTCATACAGAAATATACACTTACTCTAGAAATTTCTGGTTCTGATGCAATAAGATTAATAAATGTTGTCATGGCGGTTATACCATCCAACATTCCTTCATCCATGTTAATATCCAATACTTGAGCACCATTCTCCACTTGGGTTTTGGCAACTGCAAGAGCTTTCTGAAATTATTGTACACATATGGTGACATGACTTTCCGACATAATACACATGATGATGATGAAGTAATCTATTTAGCTGTGAGCAGGTAGCTCTTGACATTTCATAGTCTTTCAGACAACAAGCACAATTTCTTTTCAATTTTTGTAAGATTTATGTAATGTTGTATCGAAGGCATGGCTGTGTAAGGGAGGTTTATGTAACGTAACGTGTCAAAGACATGGCTGTGTAAGGGAGGTTTATGTAATGTGTTGTTCGTCCAACACAAGTGATGATGACCATTTGTTACATCCACTTTTGAAAATTCAATTTTAGTTATGTCCTTGATTATGAGTTCGTAGATGGCAAATGAGCCCTATTCGAGCTGTAAATGTCCTTGGACAGTTTGGACATGGAATAACGACTGTAGACAGATCTTGGTCTATCCGTGACTTTCTAGCTGCTCTCCGCTGTTGAGCTGCTGCATTTCTCTTCTTTTCACAAGATGATGCGTTCTTTTTTATTTTAGAACGCCATGTAGATCTATTTTGTGCAAGTTCTTCCCATGTATCGTGGTCTATTTACCTTGTATCAAAAGCATAGCTGTGTAATGGAGGTTTATGGATGCATATTTAGTTCCCAAACGGAGCCATTCCAGTGAGTCAGACATCACAGCACACACTTCTGGGTCAACTATATCATTAGTCTGTCTGATTTGTTGAACCATCCGCAGTAATGACACATCTAGCATTTCCCACCATCTAGAAGTCTGTTACAGATTGCAATGTCCAATAACTCTTCGTCATCAATGAGGATTATTTGATAGAAGGCAAAAGTAAATAATTGAGACAAGATGTGATGATATTTTTTCACAGGTGACAGGTTATTGGCAGACTCTTCCTTAGTCGCCTCCTACGGCATGCCTGGAAATAAGACAATGGCACACTTCTTTGAATTACGAACTAGATAAGTCCAGACCCCAGTTGCCACACAGGCAAAAATACAAATAATCTATACAGTAATCTTTAGTTTTTCAGGCAAATTTTGTCTAGATCAGTGCTTCCCAACCTTTTTATTACCATGCCCCACCTCAGTCTTTCTAAAATTCTGATCTCTGTGTACTTTTTAACAATTTAAAATAATTAAATAAGTTTGTGTTTCTGTCTCCAGTTTGTATTTGTTTCTTGTAAAAGGACAATATTGGACCAAAACGAAGAAAAAGTCCTTGTTCCATTTATTGTTATTTATTTTTTAACATTAGTTTCACTATTTGATAGTTAGAATATCCAGTTACATTATTACCTTAATATAGTATTTATTATTACAATGGAAATCTATACCTCATAATCTCTGTTCTTAATGAGTCTGCAAAATATTTTAGATCCCGCCACATTGCATCTCTCACCGATGTTGACGAAATTTGTGACTGGTGTGATATAAAATGGTTCCAGACCTTGATGTAGGAATATAACAGAACAATGAATTTTACTCAACAATATAAAACATGACTGAACTTAAGATTTACTTATAAATTATAAATATAAAAAATATATATATATACACAAATGTATGTCATGCACACACGCACATGCAGTTATAAATAATAATTGAAGCATATACTGTAGACTACATGACCTCAATCCTTCCACAAAGCTAATAATGTACTTGTTACTTCCCATTTGTGACCTCAACCTGTTTCCATATTTTATATATATAAAATTTATGGGAATGTCCCATGCTGTTGGTTTCTAATCAAGCTATCTAAGGTCACCGCAAGGAAGCAACAATTACAATATCTGCATTCTGAGAAGATTTGGAACAAGAGCACAACACTATATCTATAAGATGTGTCCTTTACAGAATGTTATCCCCACTGCCACTCTATAAGCCTCTTGGTTCTGTGCAAGCTGCCTAGCCTCTCCAGTATCATGTTCAGTATCCTGTGTCCATTGTAGTCGTTTTATTTATTTATTGTAGTCTTGGTCTACCTCTTGTTCTCTCTCCTGGAACTTTTCCCTCTGATTAATCTTTGTAAACCATTGTGCCTTTTTATAGGTCAGAAATATGTTAACTTGCATTTTTTCAATAAATTTTACGACTCAATCGTCTTCTATATTCAGATCTTTGTGGACGCCTGAGTTCGATCATCTTTCTAGCCATGATATTCTTCGGGCCTTTCTATAACATTTCGTTCTGACACTATTTTTGAATTATTGTTGAAATTTTAGCAATAATTAGTGCATCTAATAGCACAGACAGCACAAGGTGGACAGCCAGCTTTCAAACTATGAACAAGAGTGAGTAAACTGTGTTTGTGAGACATTTTCCCTAAACCTCTACCACCAAGCTGAAACACATACATATAGAGATTATTTTTTTTAAAATTATTTACATTTTATGTGTTCACAAAAAGATGTTTTCTCTTCCTGTGCAACAAAAAGAGCATGCATTGTCACAGTCTACAGTTACGCTGCAACATTTTCACAATTTGACCTGACAAATCAAATGATGTGTTGGACTAAAAGGTGAAGTCATCGAGTTGGATGCGTTGATCCATCCAGGCAGATGTGTTGGACTAAAAGGTGAAGTTCTTGCGGCCATGATATAATGTAATTCTTTCTCCAAACTTTATTCTACGAACTTCAACGAGAGAATGAACATAGAAGAAGAGAATGAACATAGAAGAAGAACCCTACATCTTCAAAGATGTACAGTCCCATATCTTCTTCATCAGCATTCATTCTCAAACTCCCGCTGGATCTATCTTATAGCAGAGCAATGGTCCTACTATATCTCCAGCAGGATGCAGTCCAGAGAACAGAAATGCGCTGTGTCACCATCTTATTTGCGCCAATGTCCTGACACATCCATCTTCAGTGGTAATCCCTCTATCTGAAAGAAAAAAATGACAGCATACATCCTTTAGTGATTCCTGCATCAATTTGTATTATTCACCAACTGTGAAAATCCAGCACCGATTCTCAGAATATGTTTATGTGTAATACTGGCATACTACCATGGAGACTTTCAGATTATTTAATGAAATCAGATAATTATGATCACCTGAGAGACAACAATGGCCAGAATGAAGATCAGTTGGTGGGATTCTTGGCTTGAACTGCTTGGCCACATTTGCTATAGCCCTGAAAGAACACATCTCTGATTAGTTCTAAAAATAATTGAACATTTTTTTAAGCATTCATTTTCAAACTCCAACTGGATCTCTGTTATAGCAAGACAATGGCATAGCTAGATTTCTATCCAGATTTTGCCCAGAGAACTGATATGTGTTGTGTCACCATTATATTTGTGCCAATAGCGTGACACATCCAAACTTCTATTAATAAATCTAAAATGTTCATTGTTTTTACTAAGAACTATAGATGTCTATAGACAAATTGCTAGTAGGACACCCATACTTTGCAGCCTGTTTAATTTGGTCTAAAACTACAAAATAATAGAGTCTAGAAAGAGTTAATGTGACTGGTAATTCCATCTGCTTTCTTACCTGATATTTGAATACTAGGACAATTATAATTGGACTTTCATTCATGAGCCGTTTATTCTGATCTCTTCCTTACATAGGAAGATCTCATTAGTGTGGCAGAGTGCTCACCAACTAATGTACTAATACAATAGAACTGGTGACGGTACCAAATGTACCATTTTATGGATTTCGTATCTTGTAAGAAAATTGATAACATATGATATAATTTGATTGAACTTTTTGAGAATAAATATATCTTCATTTATATCATCTTACAGCCTTTTGGAATGAATGCATCTCATTCCTATGCATAAACATTCTGTTTGGCATTCTATCCTTTCCTTGTGTAACTTCATTATGTCTGATTCCTTCACAGCTTTCTTCTTATTTCCAGACTCCTACATTTTAATGCATTGTTTTTCAGCATGGATTATTAGTTGTGGTATGTGCTACTAGTACCATGTTTAATTTGTTGTGTTCTTTGTTCTATAAAGATCCTGGTTAAAGTGTAAATTACCACCAAAGTCTAATGTGTCGGGACATAGCATATCTCCGTACTCTGGAGTACATTCTGCTGGACATTTAGACAGATGGATAGGACTATTGTTCTGCTACACAAGTTAACCAGTTGAAACTTCAAAGTTAAATAAAATACCGATTTAGTGAAGTTATTTGCATATAAATGGGCTATATTAATGATTGTAGCACTGACAATTTGGAGTAAAAACTTACTTAATATGAGCAGGTGTGGTACCACAACATCCTCCAATGATGTTAATCAGGTTATCTTTCATGAACTCCTGCAAATAAATCATCAGTTTTAAGCTATAAATAGATGTACCATAAATTATGACAAACTTCCGGAACTGAATATTATTCCCTTTATTGCAAATGGTGAATTTAGAACTAACTTCTAATGTCAGGCAGTGAATTGAACACTAACTTCTTATGTCAGGCAGTGAATTATACACTAACTTCTTATGTCAGGCAGTGAATTGAACACTAACTTCTAATGTCAGGCAGTGAATTGAACACTAACTTCTTATGTCAGGCAGTGAATTATACACTAACTTCTTATGTCAGGCAGTGAATTATACACTAACTTCTTATGTCAGGCAGTGAATTATACACTAACTTCTAATGTCAGACAGTGAATTGAACACTAACTTCTTATGTCAGACAGTGAATTGAACACTAACTTCTTATGTCAGGCAGTGAATTATACACTAACTTCTAATGTCAGACAGTGAATTGAACACTAACTTCTTATGTCAGGCAGTGAATTATACACTAACTTCTAATGTCAGACAGTGAATTGAACACTAACTTCTTATGTCAGGCAGTGAATTGAACACTAACTTCTTATGTCAGGCAGTGAATTGAACACTAACTTCTTATGTCAGGCAGTGAATTATACACTAACTTCTTATGTCAGACAGTGAATTGAACACTAACTTCTTATGTCAGGCAGTGAATTATACACTAACTTCTAATGTCAGAAAGTGAATTGAACACTAACTTCTTATGTCAGACAGTGAATTATACACTAACTTCTTATGTCAGGCAGTGAATTGAACACTAACTTCTAATGTCAGACAGTGAATTGAACATTAACTTCTTATGTCAGGCAGTGAATTATACACTAACTTCTAATGTCAGAAAGTGAATTGAACACTAACTTCTTATGTCAGACAGTGAATTGAACACTAACTTCTTATGTCAGACAGTGAATTGAACACTAACTTCTTATGTCAGACAGTGAACTGAACACTAACTTCTTATGTCAGGCAGTGAATATCATATTTTTCTAAGAGTGTTTACAATGAGGTGAGATTTACAAGGATCTTGTATTCGTATCTAGAGTTTTCATCCCATGATCTTCAATATGGTGAACTCTGTTGAAGACCCATGCCTGGAAAGCTGGGAGGAAATCAACCCTTTTATCTGCAGCATGCGTCAGTGAACTTTGAACCGTTACCTTTTTTTGTGGCTAGGTGTACCATCACTGCAGATGGGTTGATAGATCTGACAGAAGGATGGTAAACTAGTTGGTTCAGATTTATAGGCTGCACTCCAGGCAGGACATGCATCCATAAACCCCTTTTCAGGCAGGACATGCATCCATAAACCCCTTTTACACAACCATGTCACTGGGACAGCAAACCGTATGAATTTGTCACCTCGTTTACTCAACTGGGGAGAACTAATGCATTTATGAGAAAAGCTATGGGCTGTCAAGAGCTACCTGCTCACAGCTAAAGGGATTATTTCATCATCATATGCAGCATGCCTCAAAATTGTAAGAAAGCCATGGCAAAGTCCCCTCCAGAGTAGAAGACTGTCCAGGTCATGGCATTGCAACCTACAGTCACATTGAATCAAACAACCATCTAAGTAAGGGCTTACAAAAGCTCTGGAAAACCTCATCAAAAAATAATACAAGTCTATAATGAGTTCATGTGACTGCTTTCTTACTTGATATTAAAATACTAGGCCAATCACCATTGGACGTTCAGCCACGAGCAGTTTATTCTGATCTCTTTCTTACACAGCAATATCTCATTAGCATTTTCTTACACATTCAATTTCTATGAGTTCCCAATTCCAGTGAATCTGTTCACATGTAAAGGCATCGCCGATGGTTTACCCTCCGACCGGGTATCCCATGATTTCCGCATGCTCCACATACTGGGTTAATTTTACGCATCCCGCGATTTCGCTTGCTTGCAATTATTTATGTTTCTTTGCATTCCTATCCCGCGACTTAAAATACTGACAATATTCAGAATTTTGCTTTGAGGTAAGAACAGAGTTGCTATATATGTATTTGAAGTAAGAACAGAGTTGCTATATATGTATTTGAAGGACAGTAATGAAATTGAAGGGGAATCTGATGATGATAGCGATTACGAGCCTGCCAATGTATTTTTTTTCATACAGAACTTCTGGAAATAAATACGCGGTCAGAGGGTTAAAGTGGCCATAGGAAATGAAACGGAGTGGATCTGCACTGCATAGGAACATGTTTAGCAGCGCCGGCATCCGCATGAACCATGCCAAAATGGTCTGAAACATTAGCCTTGAGGTGACTGGATCAAGATATAGTTAAGATTTTTGTCACACCTATAGGCAACCAAAATTAACTCACAATGTGACACAAAAATACTCACAATTCTATATTTTATATGCGGAGTATTACATTTCATGCGCACTTTCCAACAAAGTATAAACAAAGTTTAAAAAACAGCTTACTCTGACTTGACATGCTGTCATCTCTGGGGATTCATCATAGGCTCCGAATGTATTAGGCAACCCTGACAAGATCGAATGTGAGATGTGCTGTAAACCATGTACTAAAATTATGACTGTCTGACACAACTTATTCATTAACAGAGCATTGTCCAACACTGTCAATATTTATTATTTCAGTAAACAAACAGAACTTTACAGCACAAAAATCAAGGAAGCCACAAAGTAACACACAAACTTGTACTTTTTCTCAACTTTGTCTATTCTATCCCCTATTCTATATACTGCAGGGAACTGTCGAGGGTGGGAGAAGCAGAGGAGGTCAAATAAAGACATGGACAGACAACATCAAGGAATGGACAGGGCTAGATATAACCACACTCATCCGCATCGCTGAGGATAGAATTCGCTGGAGGACTCTGTGTGCTGAAGCATCCAATGTGGTACCCCTACGACCCTGAAGGGTTATGGGTTTATTGATTCTATCCCCAGGTGAATGATGTTTGATCGTATTCACACTTGCCGTTAAGCGTAGGGATGAGAGCTTCAGCTGTCTTTCCAAGGCCAGATGTGTCACCTTGGGTGCATCAAGTTCATGTTTGTTCAAGGCTATCTTGATATTTTCTATCCACCATTTTCGTGGCCTTATGCCCGGATATTTTTTTGTTATATGCTCTTATTGGTATTTGGTTTGATTTTCAATTGTACTTACACAAAACAAAAGGTTGATCAGCTTTACAATAAGCACACAGATTTTCAGACTACTGGGTACAGGTATGACAAAATACAGATAACAGGACAGTTTCACAGCTTCAACCTTAAGGTCTTTTTCAAGAAAATACAAGACAAATAATACAAATAAAGGCTTTATCACAAAAGCATTAAAGGGCAGACATTTAAACAGCAGAGACATCCAAGGTAACAATGATGGATGTATACACAAGTATTGTCAGACACACGTACATTCAATACATTATGGAGAGTGAGAACGAAATATAACAACTATGCCTGAAAACAACATGAATGACAACACAACAAAGGTCCCACCACGAAATCTAAAATAAATACAACATCCGGATTCAGACAAAAGACAGAAGCTATGCAAATAACAAGATCAACAGACCATTCAAACATCTAAATAGAGAACACAAAAATGAAACAAGTCAAAGAGTTCAAGTAACTAGGAAGTATCTTCACAGAAGAGGGACAATTTGACAGAGATAGAAACAAGATGTCCAAAGGCAAATGCTGTGACATACCAGCTATCACCCTTGCTATTGCATTCAAAAATCAACATGGACGTAAAGAAACAAATGATACCAAAACTATGCTACCAATACCAGACATGGCAACTAACGTCTACACATAAGAGAAAGATCAAAACTTGTGAAATGAAATGTATACGGAAAGCTATTGGAGTAACCAGACTCGACAAAATGCGCATTGAGAACACCTGAAAGAAAATAGGTGTAACATAATGCATAAAATATACAGAGAAACAACAGATAAAATGGTTTTGACTTATCAGGATGATTGATAAACTTCCTATAAGAGCTTATAACAAGATGGAATCAGGATACAGAGCCAAGGGCAGACCTTGGTAAAGATGGATAGACAACATCAAGACCATCCTGAACAAACATGACTATACCTCAACCAGAACAACACACCTGACTCTGAAACGTACACTACATCCCCTTCACAAACTCCTATGCTCAACGGCAAGTATAGTAGCTACAACAATACAGCCACCTGGGCTTAGATGATAGCCTTTAACCATACAAGATCCTAGGCTACAAGGCAGTAGTGATTTTTTATGGTCTTCTCCAATAGCTTTTGACCCTACCAGAGCCTAGCCTGAAGGCAGTAGCAGTTTTTTTTAAAAGAGTGTCCTTCTCATAGAAGAATTGCCCTCCTGAGCTCATGAATTTTCATCAATCTGGCAATTGGGGATTGAAAGAATTGCCCTCCTGAGCTCATGAATTTTCATCAATCTGGCAATTGGGGATTGAAAGAATTGCCCTCCTGAGCTCATGAATTTTCATCAATCTGGCAATTGGGGATTGAAAGAATTGCCCTCCTGAGCTCATGAATTTTCATCAATCTGGCAATTGGGGATTGAAATAATTGCCCTCCTGAGCTCATGAATTTTCATCAATCTGGCAATTGGGGATTGCTTGAAGATACGCATTACATGAGCTATGCTATGAGCTATACTTTCAGCGGCTGCTTCAATGAAAGGGGTGGAGTACACATGGAGAAATATGAGTACAACGAAGTCAGTCCTCTATGTCTTTTAAAACAAAGACTAGCCGTTACTAATCAAGAATCATCTTACCAGCATTTGGATAGCAAAGAACATAAGCTGATGTGTTCTTGCTGATAGACTCAATAAATGGTCTCATCTCCGCTGCACCCAGGGCACAGTTAAGTCCCAAGCACAATGGCTCAGCATGAGAGACACTGATAATAAAAGCTTCTGTAGTCTGTCCAGACAATGTACGTCCACTTTTGTCAACAATTGTGCCGGATATCTGAAGCCAAACAATCAATAAAACAGCTCAGATCAAACTTGAAAAACAATATCAAAAGTATAGTTACAATCAAACATTGTTCATTTTATCATGTATATATCCGACTGGCAACATATAGAAGACTGTCACAGGTTAGGGAAGCCCACCTGTATTAAATGCATGTCGAAATCGCATGTGCTAAGCCTGCACAGTTATAACTCAACGGTAGCACAACAATAGAAAGTGACATTTTAAAAAAGATTTTGATGGCTTCAGTGATGATAATAATAGTGCTATAATATAATATATAATGCTTCAGTGATGATAATAGCGATATAAATATTGTCATTAGTGACGAGGATAACCAGAGTTACAAAGACAATTGCTACTACAGATATGATTTATCTCTAAATTTTACGTTCTTTATGTGCATTTATTTTTGTTATTGTCCTGACTGCCCATGTTGGTTCTCCACAACATAACACTGGCACATATAAACAAACAAACAACACTATCATAACCAGCATCCACTTATCTCTTTTGTCTCCAAATTTGAAATCAATAACTCAATAAATACAAAAGTTATGCCAAAAAACAGAAAACACATCCAGAAAAACCAGAAATCATAAAAAATGGAAGGTTCCATGAGAAGATTGCATAATTTTTCTCTTAGTTCCTACAGGTTAAAACACTGAACCCTTTAGCTGTGGAGGTATCCTTAAGGATACGATGAGGAATTACCACTGATTTGCTCAGTTTTCCTGGAAAACAATTAATCAGGATGTTTTATTATAAGCATACACACTTATTTTTTCCCTGACAAGCGAAGAGAGGAGGATCTCTGCAAAATTGAGGTGGCGTTTCATCATATCCTTAAGAATACCTCCGCAGCTATGGGGTTAACTAAACAACGTTTTTAAAACACATAAATGTGCAGAGGTGCAGATTAATTACCAAAAACATACATTAGCTTTCAACTTACAAAAATTGGGACACGTTTATAGCCAGACACAAACACATTCTCAATAGCAAACAGAGCAGCCTTTGCATTAGCTGTATCAAATATAGTCTCCACCAACAAGACATCACAGCCTCCATCAAGCAAGCCTTTTGTCTGTTCTGTGTAGGAATCAACAAGCTGGTCCCAGGCTGAGGATGATAATCATGACCAGAATAATTATAAACATAATGAACTCAATTATGCACGGCACAACAGAATGATAACATGGCCCACAGGAGCATCCCCGTAAAACATGTTGTGAGGAAATCTACAACAACATAAAAAAACAAGGTGCTCGATACATGAGGAATATCTAAGTAGGTGTTTAGTCATTTATTGTAGAAGATGAAGAAGATGGGTGTTATTAAGATGTTATTAAGAAGATGGGTGTTATTAAGTAACTAATCCTGAGATTTTGAGAATACCTTACACAGTGAAAAATATTAATCAAGAAATATGAACACAATGAATAGGATGATAAAATAATCCCTGTGAGAAAGTAGCTCTTAACAGCACAGTCTTTTTGACAAAGCATAGGTCCTCCTTATTTGAGTAATGGAGGTAACAAACATAATGTTTGCTCAACGGAAAAGTTCTGTCACCGAAGGGAGACATTCTGGTGTGGTAATAACCCAGAATCATCACGTCCTGCCTGGAGTGCAGCATATACATATCGGCCAACTAGTTCATCGTCCTGCCGGTAGTGTAGCATATTCATCTCGGGCCAACTATGGTACTTCATCCTCTTCCGTCAGACATGTTGACCCAACTGCAGCGATGGCACACCCAGCATTCCCTGCTACATTGGAGTCTGCCACAAAAAAGACAAAGTTGTAATGTCCACTGGCCTGCATTTCTTCATCATCCATGGGAATTTTTTGATAGAAAACACAAAAGTACGAAATTAATAAATGATTTGACTTTTTTCCCCACAGGTGAACGGATGTCAGTCTATCCTCCAACGTTCCTTGGCTGCCTCCTATGCCTGGAAAGACAGTGACCTATTTTCTGTGCACCCTGAACTGGAAGTCCACGCACCAGTTGCCATATGGACGATGTATATTGAAATTACAAGAAGGTCAGCTCCTATACAACATTTTACAAGAAAAATTACGTTTCTGCTATGCAAAGAAACATAACATGGAAAAATGTATATCCAAAACAAAGCAACACATAAACAATAAATCAGAACTTCCACACATTTTATGCCTACACATAGAAACAGTTAAATGGCTGTATCTAGGTATCAACAAACAAGCATGTGTACATAATGACATGTACTTGTGTCTACCATGAGTAGATCAACTCAGCTGTATCTGGATATCAACATGCACCTATAATTATATGAAGCCTTAGTACACAATTATATGAACCACTTGTACACAATTATATGAAGCCCTAGTACACAATTATATGAAGCCCTAGTACACAATTATATGAAGCACTTGTACACAATTATATGAAGCCCTTGTACACAATTATATGAAGCCCTAGTACACAATTATTTTTGCCAACTCACTGATGTTTCTTAGCTCCGGCTGTTCTACTGAAGGTGATATGGACAGTGTTCTGTTAGTAGGTCCAATAGCTCCAGCAACATAGCGAGGTATACCTTTGAAAGACACACAAACAGACATCACCACTGATGACAAAAAACTATTAATGCTGCTTTGCACTAATCACCCATCTGTGATAGTTCATTCACCTATCTTAATTTACATATCAGAAACAAGGCTCAAAAGATGTAGAGGATTGACTTATTGCATAGGTAGAAACTGGGTAGAATCACAACTAAACTGAGTAGAATCACAACTAAACTGTGTAGAATCACAACTAAACTGTATAGAATCAAAACTAAACTGTGTAGAATAAATAGTGCTAGATATAACCATTTCTGCTAGAAAAGTAGAGATAACATATAAATATATATATATATTTTAAACATAATTCTGAGAATTCCATTCAATAAAGTAATGAGAAGGTACTAAGAGAGGTCAATAACTAGGAGAATATTTCCCAAATTAGAAGGATAAAAATACAGAGAGAAAGCTCATTTTATGTGATGTCTAAGAAAAGCAATGAACAGACAAAGAAAATGACATGCAAGAAATGAAGATATTACAAAAACCTGTGGTCAATAATATTAAACAGCATAAACAAGAGACTGAAATGTGTCAGTCACTTAACCCCTTATTTATAGAGATAATTCAGTCAAATCAGCAGTGTGGGAAAATGTTAATGGTTGTTGAATTTTTTCTCCTAACCAATTTGTCCACCACATTCTCACGTAACAATTTGAGTGTATTTTTTCTGTATATTCTAATTTATGAATTTACAAGCGCAATACTTCTTTACATTATGGAGGAGACGTAAAAACATTTCGTGTACATTTGTCTCACAAAATGAAACAATATGTCAAACACATAATTATAATAATTTGTTTTATTCCGGACACAAAGTTTTTCCTATCAGTAGATCTAACATGCTTGTCAGCATATTTATTTGTCTCATCACAAATATGTTGTATAATACTATCATGTGATACACATTCCAAGATTCTTAAAACATCTGCATGGTCAATTTTTTGAATTTTTACACCATCATTGCCAGAAAACAAAAATAGGAACTTTACCGTATCACAGGTGTCTGACCATGAAATTGAAACACTTACGCTGCAGATATCTGAATCTATATCCTCCGAACCACTACAAGTATCACAATGCAAATTATCACTTTCTAAATCCCTTCTTGTGTCAGATAAATTAATGCCACAATTATCAGAAAAAGTTTCATCCAAATGTTTATAAATTTCTGATTAAGTCTATGCTTCGCCATATTTGTAGGTCAAGGTAAGATGGCTACACAAAGAAAGTCCAGCTATGTCGACACACAAGTAGAAATGATGTTTACAACCTGCTCTCCAATAACCCCATATCCCAAACTGATCAGCTCATTAGATTAAAAGAAACCCTAACCCAAAAACATAAAAACATATTGTACTCCATTTATTAAATAGATTCTTAGAATAAAGGCAATTAATTAAAACTAGATCGTGAAACAGTCCTAGAGAAGGAGTCATACTTTGATTTGTAACATTGGTAAATAGAGCATAACAGACAATGGTGCACGAACAGACAATACAAGAGGAAACTTTATTGTATTGAGAAATATATGAACAAAGCAAATCAAATTATTTTACTCGGTCGAGTGTGGAAGAAAAAGAGAGAAAAGAAAATCATGGACAGACAACATCAAGGACTGGATGGATAAGTCAGAATATTTCCTAACAAATCTGCATTGTTGGAGACAGAAATCGATGAAAGACTCAGTGTGTTGATGCATCCAATGTGGTACCTCTAAAAAATGTAGCTACTTTCAACTTCACCTTTCTAAAGTCCTCAACCCACTGTTCACAAATGAGACCCACTTGTACCTTCCTAATCATACTTATAGTCACTCAAGATGCAGACTTGTGTTACCTTCTGTATGTCTACCCACTCAAATGCTCTGGTCACCACCATAATCTCCATGGTCATGCTACTCGTAGACACAGCAAAGGCCTCACTCTCCTCTCTGCACACTGAGCTGTGAAGACCCAAGCACTACGAACATGTCTAATCACCATCAGTGTATATAATCACATCCCCCTCTTTGGCATCCTCACCAAAACCTGCACATCTTGCTCCACAGCTGTAAACACAATTCTCTGCATGTCCTGATAAGTGTTATTACTACTCTCAAATAAGTTTTGAGACCTATCCATTCTGTACCTGCTGCCACATCCTGCAACCTGCAAATGTTTTGTATGACATTCTCAGCACATCACATCCACGACCTTCCCTCTCTTACATCTACTACCTTTAACTTTCTGCATGTATCTTGTTTCTTATCTGCATGTATCTGAAACTACGCCCGTGCACAGCAATACTGTAATCTGCCCTTGGACAGTTGATGTGTCTCTGTTGTACCCAAGAATGATACACATGACTGAATTCTATCCAGTCTATGCATATTTTCTATGGCTAGATGGATTTAACTTGAATGTTGTATGGTTCAGAAACAACATGGAGAAAAAAATTAAAGGAATGACCATAAATTTACACAATGAGCACTATGTCATGTCTGGAAGCACAGGTAGAATATAAGATGTAGATTAACCTACCAGTATACGGTATAAAAAATGCATACAAATAACAAACTACCTAACAACTACAAAAAGTTGTCAACTGTACCTGTCTCATAAGTCACTTCCACACATACTTCTTTAGCAATTTCTGCTGATTGCTTATTCAGTCTGTAGACCTTGAGACAACAGGAACATTATAACGTGTTTAAATAAGATTTAAACTATCTGTTCTTATATCTGTGTATATACCCATTTCTGCATGCATCAATGTAAATTCACCCCGGTGTCAAAAAGTAGCTTGAATCAAAATAAATGCCCCCTCAGGTGTCCAATTCTTACCTGGATCATAGTAAATGCACCTCAGTGTCAAGCCTGAGCTTGAATCACAGTTAACACACCTAGGTGTCCAGTCTTAGATTGAATCCAAGTAAACGTGACTAGGTTTCTAGTCTTAGATTGAATCAGAGAACTCTTCTACCCCTGACGCTGCAAGGCATAAAGAATTATAAATCGGAAGAAAGAAAACAATATTTCAAACTTTTCTTCATTATTCTTGTCCTAACAGCAGTAGCATTGTTGTGGGTCTACATCAGGGATGGGCATAATAAGGAATGCAGGTAAAATCCAATCTACCATGCCGATGTAAAATTAGTATATGCACAGGGCCTTGAGCTCAGAAATTATAAAATTACAAGCCATCTCAGCAAAACTGTAAACTACAATGCTAAACGGTGATAATGAGAAAGTTATTCTGTTAAACCTTAAAAACTGATCCTACTATATATCTCCAGCAGGATGTAGTCCAGAGAATAGAAATGTGCCGTGCCACCATTTTATTTGTGATAATGATCGAACACAGACACGGTGGTATGTCAAACCCTTGATGTTGCTAGTGGAAAACAGTGCTTAGACTTTAAACCCTGACATCGCTAACTTTTGATGTTCAACAGAGCAAGTGGTAAAATGAGCTTTAACTTAAAACGCAGGAAGTCATATGATATCAATGACCAATATTGCACTCTTAAAACCTTACAGCATCAATGAACGCCTGTCTCATGGATGATATCTAGCTGTTCCATAATTTCTCTGTTTGTTTCATGTCATGTGTAGCAATGTTTGTATATTAGTTGTCTGGTGTTGTTTCACCTCTCACCTAGTTACATCTCTTCAGGCCCACATGAACAATCGAACGTCTACAATTCTTACTGCTCATTTTCTGTTATATTTAAATTTTGTATTAACTTTTGTCTTGATAAAGGCCTTTTGGTCTAATTGTCAATTTGTGTGTGGTATTATATGTGTCTTGAGTGATTAGCAAACTTCATTTCCCTTTTCCTGGATTTACCTGTTGGATTTCAGTTTTCGCAATTAGTACATATTATTGATATCAATAACACATTCTACCTTTGGAACTTCAACGAGCTTTACACATGTTTTTTGGCAACCATTTGAAAAGGAATTTTTGTTTTAATTTAGTCCACCAACCCAAAATGATTTCCCAAATGTGCTCTACACAAAGCATCAACATCAAAAACATAAATACAATATATACATACTACAAAATGTGTGCACTAGAGTTTACAAACAGAAATGTGACTATAAAATGGTATTCTAACTTACATGTTATAAAATGGTATTCTAACTTACAATATGTTCCATAGCATAGTCAGATTGGGCTATAGAAGTCCCACTGAAAGTGTTGGTTTCCACAAAATCTGCTCCAGCTTCTAGGTAGTCCTTGGGACATACGAAACAAAACAATAGAAAGAACTGAACATTTTAACTTCTAAATATATACAGTGGAATCTCTCTATATTGCATACTTTTATAACAAATTTCTCTCTATAACATATAACATTTCCCTCTAATATTGCCAGGCGAGAGAAAAAGGGGAAGACCAAGAAGACAATGGACCAGTGACATCGAAGAATATATGAATTATGAATGTCTATGGTCAATGCAGACCTGCTAGCCCAGGACAGGCCTGCTAGCCCAGGACAGAGAGGTGTTCAGAGTATCCATATGAATATGTCTATGGCCAATGCAGACCTGCTAGCCCAGGACAGACCTGCTAGCCCAGGACAGGCCTGCTAGCCAGGACAGAGAGGTGTTCAGAGTATCCATATGAATATGTCTATGGCCAATGCAGACCTGCTAGCCCAGGACAGACCTGCTAGCCCAGGACAGACCTGCTAGCCCAGGACAGAGAGGTGTTCAGAGTATCCATATGAATATGTCTATGGCCAATGCAGACCTGCTAGCCCAGGACAGGCCTGCTAGCCCAGGACAGAGAGGTGTTCAGAGTATCCATATGATGAAGCTAACATTCTGGAAAGAATATGTTACTGGATATATAGAAGCTAAAAACTGTCTCCAGCCTACCGGTATCTTTATTTCCATTTCACATTTTTCCTCGCTGCATATACTGGATCTGAGGTATTTGAAAGTTCCTCTTCAAGTTTATACCCATTCATTATGTTGGCCTGTGTTTCTATGTCTGTACTATGTTGATTTCCATTCCGTACTTGGTAAATATTCCAACTCTGTTGTTACCTCGTTGCAATGTAAATTTTTAAACAAATTATAAATATTACTTTCATTCAATGATTACAGAATTCACAATTATAAATATTACTTTCATTCAATGATTACAGAATTAACAATTATAAATATTTATTTTCACTCAATGATTACAGAATTAACAATCATATATACAGAATAACATTCACTCAATGATCACAATCAAATCAATTCATAATATTACCCTGTGTATCCTTTTAATCAAATCAGGTTTTGAGAGACTCAACAAATCATTGTTTCCTTTCAGACTTTTGGTATGATTTTTAAATAAATCTCCACGAAAGTCTTCCTCATCAAGCCTCTCGTTTTGAATCATGGTGCCCATGCCTCCATCAAAGATCATTATTCTCTTCTGTAGTGTAGCTATTATTTCTTGAGAAATGTCTGTTTTAAACATTGAAATAAATGGCAATAAAAATATGCAGGATGTTTTTGTGCAGTGTTTAAATATTGTAATGAAACCACAACATCATTATCAGCTCATACCTGTGATGATGATGGGGGCCATTTGTATCTTTATTTACAGTCAAGAAGCAACTCAGTGTAAAATTTTTAATGAATTGCTGAGACAAATAATTCCTACATTCTACATGATTGCTTGCTTGACCATATTAATAATCCCTACATCCCATATGAATAGGACAGGCAAAAACAACATTCAGAAAAATTAAAAATATACTGTGTAATATGACCTTGTCATTAGAGGTGAGAAAGAGAGTTCTGCAGTGCTATATAACCCCTATACTAACATATGGGTGCAAGTCTTGGACAATAAACAAACTGGAAAGTGGGAGATTGGAGGCAACAGAGATGTGGTTCTACAGAAGAATGCTGAGAATACCATGGACTGCTAGAAAAACTAATGTAGAGGTGTTGAAAGAGTCAAATTGAAACAGAGCTTAATCACCAATATAAGAAAACGGCAATCTTTTTTTGGCCACTACATGAGACAGGCAGGTTTAGAGAACATAGTCACAACAGGCAAAATTGAAGGCGACAGAGACAGAGGGCGACAACGTGAGAAAATATTAGACATTTTGACAACCTGGCACGGCAAGGAAACAACAACGACTTTGATACATAATACTGTGGACAGCCATGACCGCCTATGCCAGCCGGCATGGCACCTGATGATAACATCCCATATGATTGCTTGCTTGATCAGATTAATAATCCCTACATCATTCCTTGTTTGACCAGATTAATAATCCCTACATCCCACATGAGTGCTTGCTTGATCAGATTTTATGGAGAAAGTGCCGTGACCATTTGCACTACGCCCCTCTCGGCTCCGTTGATTAGTTCCAAGGTAAGGCAATGTCAATACACTTGGGAATGAGCAAGGCTGAAAGAGATGCCAGAACATAGTATAATACACCATCAACTGCCTTAGGGTCTCCCCTCCTGATTATCTGTACGGGTTTACTCCTTTAGCCTATGGTACTCCAGTGTTAACTTTTAAGGCAGCGAGTGAATTAATACAAAAGACAAAAATAAGAAATTGAGACAAGACGTGTTGACAATAATTTGTTCAGATGTCAACTTATCCCCAAACATTTCTTAGTTGTCTCTTAGGACATGCCTTGAAAGAAAATAATGACTCCATTCTGTGCACCCTGAAATAAAAATCAGTTGCCACCCTGGCACATTGCCTGTACCTCACAACTTATATAAGATGTTTCTTATCTTGTAGAGAATGCACTTTGACTTCACTGAATGCACATATATTGATCTATACTATACTATCAATAAAAATATCATCAGGTGCCAAGTCGACTGGCATAGGCTATCATGAATGTCGTCAACAACTCCCTGTTTCCAGGATCTTTGATACTTTGGCATGCCACGATATTAGACTAATATTTTCTTTCGCTATTGTCCTCCATCTCTCATCTTCAATTTTGCCTGTTGTAACTGTTCTCCAGACATTCTTGTCTCCTTACTTGTACAAAAATAAAAATTGTCTTTTTCTGAAACTGTTCAGTAACTTCATCTCGCAATTGGCACAATACACAAACATTTGTATATTCCCTTCAAAAGTACATATACAGGTCATATCATTTCATTGAGGTCATTACCAACTTCTAAACATATAATCTCCATAATATCATCGTTTATTCAATCACTAGTTGACTATTCCGGGAACTTTTTGAAGGTACCTCATATTGACATCAACAGTAATTTTTCTTTATTTGTAGCTGCAATAATTAAAAGGTAAAGGTATGTCCCATGGCAGCAACCTGCCATCGGGGATAAAGATAGCTCTTTATGTACTAAGCCATAGCAACTATTAGGTGGGGTGGTCAGTTCCCTTCCTTGCTGTCTTTACCTCCCTAACTCATGCATCAGGTACTCTTATAGCTGAGTCGACTGGAGGAGTGGTCGTGCCAAGCGAGAAATCACAACCCGGTTGTTCTTTTGTCCGGACGTAGTTTCGAACCTAGCACGCTATAACCCAGTGATAGAAAGCAAGCTCACTACCAAGCAAATAATTAACTGAATATTATATTAAAGTCACTGAAGCTCTCTTTCTAACTAAATCATGCTGTGTCTACATTAATACATTTTTTTTGTCATTTAAATGTTATGTCACTTTACTATATAACTCATATTTAGAAAGCTGTGAAAATGTCAAATAAATGAAGACACTTCTCTGACATCAACCAAACTTTACGAAGTCAGAATTGTAAAATTTGACTTTTAAAAAGAGACGAGAATTACAATAATGTTGAAGTGAATGTCTGAATATACCAGAAATTAATTGTTCATGCTATAAAGCCTATAAGTATAATAAATTATGTTTGGGGTATGTTTCCTTTAAGAAACACTTGTCACAGCTGCCTAGAATAATCAACCAAATGTTAGCCTACATTTTAGTCATAGTAGGCCTATAAATTGTTATCACTGCAGGACTTATAATAATAATTTAAATATTATTATATATCTCCTCTAGACAACTCTACTAGTAGAGGCTACTGCGCAGATAGTTTATTATTTAAGAAAATATTATTTCGCATCCCAAAAATCAAAACGTTAAAAGAGTGCAAAAACTTTATAATAAAGTTTATTAAATAAATAGGCCTGATCATTTTCTTCTGAACCTAGAATAAATAAATTACATGTAAATGTAAGAAAGTGACATTAGTTATAAGTGGGCTAACACATGTGTCAGGTGTAACAGTCAGACTGTTTGTTGTGCGTCACAAAAGTCAAGCCGCTACCGAACAAACTGAAACTCAACTACTGTTGCGTAAGCTAGGTTACCATGCTTCACTTTACTTTCATTCAACTTTATGATTAAAAACTACGGACGTTATACACATTATTCGTGTGTGTCACACATTTAGGTATAGATTAGTACCTATTTTCATATTGTCTTCCTGGCTTTCTAATGTGGGAGCCATGATAACGTCGATTGTTTACTCTGTTATACAAATAATATAGCTCTTCCTCTAAGCAGCTCTACGGTATGACTACCAAACAGCAAAAATTGATGTTCCTTTTTATTTATACTTTTCCTACACCTTCAGTACGCATGAACGGAAGCATGCTATGCTAACTTCCTGTATTCGTGGAACTCTTTCGGAATAAACAGTCCAAGTGATGTAGACATTGGTCTGTCATTTCATTGTAATGTAGGCGACTTTAGGATAATTATTAATGTTTGTTGACCACATTTTGAACTGTGTTTTTAATACAATAAGTTATAGTTATATTTATCTAATATTTTATACATAGGAGTAGCAAGTGATAACAATCCTAACGTCACTAGTTGAGTTGAACTTTTTTTACTAAAATTTCTTACCAAGTTTGTTTACTTTAAACTTTATTTACCCATTTGCCAACTCAAAACTGTATTTTCTGAGCGTAATTTGTGTTTATGATGTAAGGGTTGTATCGTTTCATATATAATTTGTGAGATGAAATGTGTTTTTATAAATACACATGTAAATATGAACAGTGATGTTATTTTGAACTTTCAACTCCATGATAAAATTAAAAGAATGGGTACGCCAAAGAATGTAGTTTTTGTAGGCCCTATCTATTACTAAAATAATTATATATTTCATGTTCTCTTAACTCATATCGATCTTTCTTAATGAACTCTAGTCTTAGAAAACACCACATTCATAACTTAGTTGACTGAAAGATCATCCTCGCTTCTCATCAAACGATAAGTGCTCAGATTTTCTCCTCAAGATATTCATCAGTGTAGCCAGCGATTGACCACACCTACTCTGGTTGCCTGCATAATGCTCTTTTTTAGCCACACCCCTCTTTCATGATATTTCTATAGTCTGCTCAAGGTTTCAAATTTACAAGCATTTATCATACAAATACAAGAACCATAAATAGGACAAACAAATACAATTAAAACATGGATATTGTAAACATTTCATCTTGGCCTACATGCAGACATTCTGTCTACCTAAAAAATGCTGCTGTAATTATATCAAACTCACGGGAAGCTTAGTTTGTCCACAATAGGACATGACCTGTGCTAGGGAGGGCATTGGTGGCACGATTCAAGAGACACAAGAACAAAATTGGAATGGAAATAAACAAGAAGCTGTTATAAGCAGTGCTTAGCATACTGACTACCTAGTCTGATAGTATATGGTCCCCCCCCCCCCCCCCCCGTGCTAATAGTGGAACAATTTATTATGAAGACATAAATAGTACTGAAAATGTTATACTGTGTAGTACAAGCAAGCATAAATAGTACTTGAAATGTTATACTGTGTAGTACAAACATAAATAGTACTTTTTTTCTATAGTTTTGCGATCACCAACTCACTATCGCTTATCAGACTAATGTTGGTGATTGTAAAGCTACAAAAAAACCTGTGTTCTATGTAAGTACTATTATTATACAGTTTATTTTACAACAGTCTAATCTATATACAACCATAGTAATAATTCTTTCAGATCCTCCTACAGTATAAAACTTGAACAAATATGCTGTCCTTGTCTGCTATCCTTGTATATGGGGTATCCATACTTGTCGTATTTTGTTCTATCTACGTATGCCACTAGGATTCATAGGGAGCCAAAGTCTTCTTTCTTTTGCTAAATGTTATACCGCTGCCATAGTGCAGCCTTGGTGTTTCTCTGATGTCATCTATCCATCTTTGTCTGGGTCTTCCCATTTCTCTTTTCAGATTATCATTTATTGAAGGCTATCGATGGAATCTGATCTGGTTCCATTCTGATTAGGTGGTCGAACCGATTGGTCTTTTGTGTGCTATATATTCTTTGCACAATGTTGTTTTCACCAAATTTGTTATAGTGTCATTGTTTATTCTAATATTGAAGTCCATACTGTACTTGTGATATTATGTCACATGAATTGTGGGTATTTAGTGTGGCCATGTGTGTCATCATTGACACAGCAACATTTATTAAAACCTCATACTGAGCAAGAACTGGCTTCAGTAGATGACCTGTTTACTAAATTAAGTTGGACCACATCGTGACATTTTTTGTTATTCTTGTGATTCTCCTTGGTCAGTGTTTATATACTTGGAGTCAAGTGCCAAAAATAGCCTAGGCCAACCAATAGATTTCATAGAAATTTGAAACTAATTCATGCTTACGTTTTAGTTGACAGGTCTCCTATACTGCAATAGGTCACAATAATGAGCACATATATTTCTTTTTAAAATTCAGTGCATATAAACTTTATAGACACCATATATAAACATTTATCAATATTATACTATACATATATAAACATGCAGAGTTAATTTATCAATATTGTAGTATAAATATAGGAAATTATATTTTTTTAAATATTAGTTTTGTTAGAAATAAATTACAATAAATAGCAACAATCATATTTTATTTTAACAGTGAAGCATATATACAAGTTTAACTTGGATCACATGACTGGTTCTCTTTGACGAAAACTTTAGGACTGCTATTACTGGTATTATCTTGTTAAATATCTTTTTATTCTGCATGAAAAATTGTGCAATATCAGATTTACAAAAATAACGAATGCACAGATTCAACAATTTGACCACCAGGCCTTTGTCAAGATGAGGAAAAACAAAAAAATTGGAATAAGAATAGACAGAAACTATATTAAAGGAAAGTATATAGGCATCTATGTTATCATGGGAGAAATAGATGGAAGTAAAGTAGAGTACAAGATTAATATAAACTACATGTTGAGATAGGAAAGTATTGTAAACATAGAAACAACTAGGAGAAATGTTTCACTTTCCAGTCTTGCAACCTAGACATGGAAGAAGTACACCCGATTTCTTCCAACTGGTCCAACTTCTTGATTGGATTCAAAATAGCAGCATGGTCTATGGAACTACTAGTCACAGTTTGTATGCCGGCAAGTCTGTCTGCTCTTTCATTTCCCTGAATACCTGCATGTCCAAGCACAAAGATGAAGGATAAACTTCAGCACAGACTACGCCATCGACAACAGCATAGATAACCAGACTGAATCTTTTTTTGACAATGTTTTAAAATCACATTTAGAATTCATGACTTATTTTCTTGTAGAATTCCACCCCCCCCCCCCCCCCCCCCCCATCCATAACCACTTACCTCTGTCTATTTCTTTTTGTCAACAGTTTATTAATGTGCACTCTTGTAATGCAGAAATAATTTTGCTTTATGCAAACTTGATTGCGATTACGTATTTTCACATTTCCGTTTTCAAATACTCTAGTATGCTGGTACGGGTGTTCCACTGTATTTGTTGTCATTTTAGCTACTGTTCATTTTTTCTGTTTTCTTGATAAAGGCCCCAATTTGACAGCAACATAGAATATGTCCTTGTTCTTTTGTGTATTTGTTATTTTTCATTTACAAAATTTTACATTTTGTTTAGTATTTATTAGATAAATTAATATGCCCCCTGACGTTGCAAGGCATAAGGGGGTATAAAGAGGAAAGAAAGAAGAAGTATTTATTAGTAACAGTAAAAACTAGTACATTATCCTTATAGTTATCATGTTGAATATTTCATAATATATTGACAACAAATACACTATGAGTTTCCAGTGATATTGCCTTTGTCACCTCCATCATCATACTACAAGTGGATGTCTAGAATGCACCATTTTCTTCCCTAACACACTTCCCTTTGTATTAAGCTATAATTGGCCAAGCGCTGCACATATGCTGAAACATGGTCCCCCATCAGTGTAGATCATAACATCTCCATATGAGGAATTCTCACTGATCAGAGCCTGGGCTTCTAAATCTATAAGCACCGGAATATTATCGCAACATTTCCTGTGTAAAATAAATAGTTGTGCCCGCGTAATATGTAGGGTATGATTTTTTTAACATCTTCTGTGTGTTTTTGTGAGGTATAGATTGTTAGATCAGTGCATATCAGATAAGGCAGTATATGCTAAAATCCTCCCTCCCATCTCAGTAAATACATCAAAGTGTTACTACTCACAGTTTCAGTTCATCGTTGATTTATTAATCTTTTTTGTATATCTATTTTATTTCTCTTTATTTTGCTGTTTCAATATTTATTTCAACCTTCTGCAGTCGAAGGAAAAGCTGTGATATTTGTGTGTCATGGTAACCATTGTCTTCTTATATTATCACCTTGCATGTTTGTGTCACAGATAACTGCCAGCTTCTTCACATAATCTGTGTGATGCCCAGACTTAGACCATATCAATGATAGCCCGTAGGAGAAGAACCAACTCGGGCTCTGACAATCATCAGCAGCAACAGCACACACCACCATCTGGTCAGCAGTATCAGCAAAATTATAGCAGCAGCATTAGACAGCAGTCACCACCATTGCTACCAGTATCACCAAGCCAACAAAAGCAATCTTTCACTGATCCCGATATGACCTGCCGTGATCGTTCCACTGAATTCATATCAGTCGTTAAGTCATTACAGTCTAGACAGGTGAAAGTTTATAATTATGTTGCTCACTTGATTTTATATTGTGTTAACTGACTCAATTTTTTTAGAATTGTGTAAATGACTCAATTTTTTTAGAATTGTGTAAATGACTCAATTCTTTTTAGTATTGTGGAACTGGCTTAATTCTTTTTAGAATTGTGTGTGTAACTGACTCCGTTCTTTTTAGAATTGTGTAACTGGTTTAATTCTTTTTACCATTGTGTTAGTTAGTTAGTAGTTTGTTATTTTGGTGTCAAGGGCGACACACGGGGAACAAGTCATGTTTCTCCATGCTGTGTAGCTCACTGCAAGTTGTTGTTGTAGTTCATGGACGGTGTTATTACTGTTAATACCCATTGATATTATTCAATCTATGTTTTTTCACAAAATTATCTAGTCTTTTTTTCTATGGCTCGAGTGAATTTCCACTTTTCGCAGCTGTATATTAATAATGGAATCATGCAGGAGTTGAAAAGTTTGATCTTAATATATCTTTAGTGGTTTTGCTTTCCAGATGTTGACCAGTTTATTGAAGGCACTTGCATGTAGCGCTATGCCTGCCATTATTTATTCTGTCACATCTTCATCATTTGGCATTTTACTGCCTAGGTAGGTAATATTTTTGACTGTCAATTTCTTGATTGTTCAATTTCACAGCTCCTATCGTAGTGGTGAAATCCATGAATTTCGTTAGAATTGTGTAACTGGCTTCATTTCTTTTACAATTGTGTAAGTGGCTAAACTCTTTTCAGAATTGTATAATTGGCATAATTTTGTTGTTGTCTCCTTACATGGAATACGACTACTGCATCCTTGGATGGAATAAGACTACTGTCTCCTTGGGTCAGATACAGGTGTTTAACCAGAATGTTATGTTCGAAAAATGCTAATCTTCCTTCTTGGCCAGATAAATATAACACTTTATGTAGCACAGGGCAACGGGTACATTGCATATACCAAACTGTGGCTTTGGATCAAAGCGCATGTGATCATGGACAAATTATATCAGCAATCAACCAATCATATCAATGAAGCAATAATCATACGTACTCATCAGTATCTTCTGGGAAAATAAATTAGGGAGCTAAACATTACGTAAAGTTTATTTAGGTCATTCTATACTGTAATAACGGAAGACCAATTGAATTCATATTTTTGTGGTTCTTTCCCTGATCGTGTGCCCACCAGCGCTCATAGTTTTCAAATAATTATTTGATTGCAATTTTTAGTAGTTTGTGACGCAACTCTGCCGGTTCATTTTCTATTAGTGAAATTGCTGCTGTATTGATGCATTTGATTGATAAGGAAGCAACACAGCTTCTGCTCCCTTGAGACACAGATGTAAAGAGTTTAGTTTGGGGGAGTGCTAGGGTTAGAATTAGGTTGAACCACCCTCCAACTCTAGGATCACCCCTTCTACTCTGATGAACTTACATTTTTTAAATCTCCATAAAAATTATCCATTTTTATTTTCTGGCAACATGGTCTGCTAATGCTGTCATTTCATTGGCACTTCAACAATGCGCACTATAACACACTGGGAATGAACCTGTGCATAATACGTACCTTCATTCACATTCTGTAAACGTGAAATATATAGTAGACACAGCGATCAGGGAAAGGACATTTTTTTCTTCTATGAATATATTATCATATAGAGGTGATGTTAGAACAAATACTGTTGTCTCTTAGGGCAATGGTGTTCAGAATCACAAGAACAGGGCCCTTCATGTGCGAAGTGAATTCACGCAGATAGCAAAGTAAGTGAGCATTATAAAAGATTATCTACATTTTATTTTCACATTCAAAAAAGTTATAATGTTTAAAAATCTACAGCCAGATAATAATAATTACAATTTATATTGCCTAGAACAGCCAAAAACTGCTTGGTTGATGGCTATGTCCTGAATAAGATACGCTAACAAAATTTACAGGAAGACAGTTGTTAAAATAATAGATCTTACCATCAGTTGTGATGGCTGGGTAAGTCTAATCGCAGACAGCCACATAAAAACAACATTGTAAAAGGTTATACCCAATAAGACCACCTGAACATAGCAGTAACAGAAGCAGGAAAACTGGCTCAAGATAGACAAGTTTCGAAAAGCTGTGATGACTGCTACATCCTTTTCAGGATACGCTACCTGGTAATGATAATCCAATCCTTCACTGTTGTCCTTGAAACACATTTTCCAGCATACTTTAACTGCATTCTTCGATGAATGTTGGTTGACATCCTTTGACTGTAAGAAACTAAATCAATGCTCGTTGGTCAAATTATCATACCTTTCATGTTGTCGACTGCCTGCACAGAACACTAAGCTAAAAATGACCATTGTCCATTGAAATATACTTATTACATCAGTGATGACATCTTCACCTTCCTCACGTGCTGGTATAGGCGATGCAGCATGGCCAGGTTTCATTTGAAGACACCTCATATATCCAGCCTTTCAGACTAAGAGATAAGAATCAAAACATTAGAAAACAAATGTTATAGATGTGTGTTGGGTATCTGTTACCAAGAACATAAGACCAATGTTTCTGTGCATGATAAAATTTAGTATTGCTAATGGGTGAGCAAGAACCACTGTTAACAATCGTGAAACTTTGTCAACTCCGATGGTGCAGGCACAAGATGAGACATACCTTGATGACAAGAGATGTCTTTGAAGGAACATTTGAAAATGAAAGAGAAGACGAGGTGACCAGAAGAAGACATGGCTGAATAATATTAAGGACTGGAAGTTCACAGCATTGTGAAGTTTCCAATTCATCAGGATGGTAGAGGATAATATATGCATGAAGATCTTTCTACACCAAATTTGACACCCCTACACCAAATGTCTCATTGTGACACCCCTCGTCCCTGGCGGGTTATGCAGTTTATTATTATATTTGTATATCGTTTTCATAAATCTAACAAACATCGTAAATTAAATAATGATGCTTTTGTTCTCATCTTTTTTTTTTTTTTAAAGACGTATTGGTAAGGACCTCGCAAACACATTTGCCAAGTTGGAAAAGCTGACAATATGTAAGTTACTGTAGTCCCATGTTTATTCGTCACCATTAAATGACTAACAATCTGACACAATGTTGTTTGTGTACGAGTTCACATACAGCTGTTGCTCATATTATGTCATTGTATATGAACAACTTTGCCCTAGATCTGGAGTGAAGTTTCAATATGTATATATTGTTTGTGATTGTATGCATATTTATTTATATTCTTTATGTAATCCATATTATGTCACTTGGTTATGTCTTTCCATATGCTTCTGTTTTGTATGCTGTACAAATGTAAATATTGGGGAGGGGGAGGGACAGTTCTAAAGGTCAGTTGCTTATTGCGGTAAATTTTGCTTTTTTCCCATTATAATTTGATGACCTTCTTTATGAAAAACCATTGGAGGGGAATGTACCTTACCTGCTTTATGGCTTGCCCTCTAACTTGTAAACTACCTATTCACCTCACACCTCGAATCAACTTATTTCCTGTATTCAACCAATCCACAACCATAGAAATGATGTGATTTAGTCAAGACTTCTGTGTTGATTTCTCAAGCTACTATAAATATGGACCGGTCGATTGACACAAAAACAACAGCATGCATACTGCACAGGTATATAAATTCCCAGTAAACCACAACATGTTAACATTAGTACAAGGCCATCTGAATGGACCTGGTTCAAATCCTGTTTGCTGCCTTGTGATATTTTCTATAGTAATAAATCCTTGATGTTTCTTTATTATATTATTCATCATTTACACATCCTGTATGGCACAATTACCCATGTGACATGGCACAATTACCCATGTGACATGGCACAATCACCCATGTGACATGGCACAATTACCCATGTGACATGGCAGATTTACCCATACCATATGGAATATTTACCCAAGTCGCATTTACCTATGACAAATATGCACTACACATTTATACCAATAAGTCCTTTATGTGTGTATGTTTCTGTCATTTTTATCACTGTCCATATTGGTTGTCCACATAAACTGACACAACCATAATCAGCATCCACTTATCTCTATTATCTCTGAATCTGAAATCAATAATAAAAAGAAGGTTATGCTAAAAAAAAAGCAAAAACTTCCAGAAATCATAAACAATGGCTGGGTTCCAGAAAAAGTTGCATCATTTGTCTCTGGGTTGCTACAGGTTAAATAAAGAGATGGCACCACCAGGCAAACATTTTGCCCACAGAAATGCAATAAACACAATTGAACAGTTTAATAGCAGTGTCTTATATTTGATATGTATATTTATATTACAGTTTATAAATAGTTAGACAATTTCTTACAAATTGTTGTATAAGAATGTTCACTATAAATGGTATATATATATATATATATATATATAGTTTCCACAACATTTATTGGTTCATTACAGGAAGATGTGTCCACATTTTGTACGAAACAAACCATACATTATTTAATTACAAAAACTTTTACTAATGGTGCATACAACGCAGCATCCATCGATCTGCACACAATAATCAGCAGCAGACACTGCATGTTTTTTTTATATCTTGTGTCATGGAAGTTATACGACATCGAGCCTAATATTAAAAATTTAAATGTGTGGTACACATCCCCCCTTTCCCGTAATGAACCCATTTATGTGAATTTATAACAGATGAAAAGAACATATTCCTAAGTGTGTTTTATATAATGTATGTTGCTGTCAGTGGCAAAAAGGAAAGCATTGTTTGATGACAAACCAGTGGAAATCCAAGAGCTGACCTATATCATTAAGCAAGATATTAACAGCCTCAATGAGCAAATAGCACAATTACAACAAGTAAGTATTCTGTTTCTCAATGAGCAAATAGCACAATTACAACAAGTAAGTATTCTGTTTCTCAATGAGCAAATAGCACAATTACAACAAGCAAGTATTCTGGTTTCCCATTAGCAAAATTCTTAATTAGAAACACCCGCCGTAGAAGGATGTTGGGCCATTACCACAAATAAAATGGCAACACAACTTATCTCCATTCTCTGGACTGCATCTTGCTGAAATCTAGTAGGACCGTGGTCCTGCTACAAGATCTTTCAGCGGGAGTTTGAGAATGAACACCAAATAAGATTAGAAACCAGCATCATGGAATGCAGGACATTCCCATACGTGTTCTGCTCTTCGTACATCCGTTCAAGAGCATGCAGGCTCAAACTCCCAGTCAGATGTTGTTTGAATTTTATGTGATCTTCACAGAGAGGACACACTTTCCTCCATTAAACCCTGGTCATTCTTTGTGTGTGCGTGCGTGCATCACATCCAGCATCATCTTCACTTTGTAATATAAATGACTGTCCCTGATTAGATTGATCATATCTCTTGTCAATACTGTACCATCAACCACAGCATTGCCCACTAATGAGTCTGCTCTTTCATTGCCTCTGACTCCCACATGACCAAAGCAGTATATTCATGTAATACTTTAAACCACCAAGTTGTTCAGTAACATGACCCATTCGTTTCTTATCATGTACCTTTCTAACTTACGTAATATACTTTGAGAATCTGAGAGTAGCGAGAGAGAATCTAAAAGTAGCACAGAGAGCATTAATATTTCAAGTCACCAACCAAGTGCTGCCTTCACCATTTCTATTTCCATTTTAATGCTCGATGTTTTAGTTAAGAGTTAAGTAGACAGCTGGTTTATCTAGAAGTACGCACATTTCTCAATCACTTTCCTGCCATTCTTATAGGCTTCAGAACCCCATCAGGGTTTATTCATTCCTCTCTATCGACTGAGCCATCTGTGTATATATACAAGCAGAATGAGTATGTATTCTTGTTTCTAATTAGAAAATAGATGTCCTAGAGAAACAAGTTTTGATGCATCTGTTGAACTTTCTTGAGCCATTTTCTGTATAGATGATCTCACCTGACATCTCAGTAATTGTGTTTGATCGCGCTAGATGTATTTTGAAAACATGTATTTCATAAATTCAATGTATTTTGAATGTATTTCAACCGGGTAACACAGTAATCGAAAGTAGACATAATTGACTTCCTTTTTAATTTGTTTTCAGATTGATGTTTCAGATATGTAATAACTACTTGTTTAGCCTTCTCTGTAATCTTGTCAAAATTGTTCGAAATGGCAGCGATGTTTTAGTAATATTTATATGTAGGACTACCAGGCCTAGTTGATAAAGTTAGTCACATCAATGTTTTGTTTGTTTTCATATACAATGTGAAAAAGTTAGTTTGATTATGAAATGATATCAAAAATAGAATATGTCTAGGCATTTAACTGCATTGTATCCAGAATTTACAATAAACACACCTAAACTTTTCTGATCTTTTAGTTTTAACAAGAGATGCAGCTCGGATGTCCGGGAAATTGGAGGGGAAGAGGTGTAGCCACTTTGATACACAGGGTAATTTGATTAAATTCACATTTCAGTAACTCAATTCAAGGGAGATCAGAAATTCCAAGAGAGACAAGAACTGACTTAAAAGTGCTGTATCTCTCCCTAATCATCAGTGTACAATACAAAGCTAGGGACCAAACCCGAAATAAAGGAATGACGAAACCGGATGTGCTAGACCTATGACGTCCTGACCACAAGTGGCTAACCGGGATGCAAATAATCACAGTTCTACTGTGGAACTTGCAGCACAATGTACTTCACTCTCCCTGGCGGAAATCACACGAAATATTTGTTGTGGTTATTTGAGAGCGAACGCTGAAGAAGAATACAAAGCTAGAATGTACATGTAGCTCCTAAGCAAAACTAATGATTTCATGTTTTGGTTTTGCCCTTAAAATATGTCTTGTACTTAATGTTGAATCACTTTACTTTTCAGTTGGCGAAATCCCAGAAAGCAAACAATGGCAAACACATGCAGACACATTCCAACACAGTTGTTGTTACGTTACAGGTGAGCTTGTGTTCTGAGTTACAGGTCAATTTATATTGTGTTACTGGTGTGTTCTGACACAGATTAATCTGTATTGTTACAGGTGAGTGTGTTCTGAGTTACAGGCGAGATTGTGTTATGTTATTGGTAAGATGTTCTTAATTGTGGGTGAATCTGTATAATGCTGCAGTGAGAGTGTTTGAGTTATTGGTAAATCTGTACTATATTACGGGTGAGTTTTCTGTGGTAAGTTACAGGTGTGAGTGTTCTAAGTTACTGGTGAATTTTGTGTTACAGGTGAGTCTGTATTGCATTAGAAATATTATTCATCAATTGATATCTTTTATCATTGTACCCGTAGCATGTGGATGTTGAAGTATGATAACTGTGGAAACATACAAAATGCACAAATTCTATTTTAATAGTTATTTTTTTAAATATTCTTTTACATTCAAAAATTAACCATGTTACACTCATTACTGTTTAGAAAGACAAATAATGGAGGGAAGAGTACCTGGGTAGAGGAGAAAGGGCAGACCAAGAAGACGATGGACTGACAACATTAAAGATAACATGAATACATTGCTAGAAATTGCAAGCCGCATCGCCCAAGACAGAGAGGGGTTCAGAGAGTTCATTGGGAAGACAATGTTCTGGAAGGAATACGTCACATGACACACTCATTACTTTTCAGTCAAAAATTAACCATATTACACTCATTACTTTTCAGTCAAAAAGTAACCATATTACACTCATTACTTTTCAGTCAAAAATTAACCATATTACACTCATTACTTTTCAGTCAAAACTGGCCTCGATGTCCAATGATTTCAGACAGGTGCTAGAAGTTAGAACTGAGGTAATTAACTGATTTACTTTATATTCATGCTCTTGTCCATGATTAAGACCCATCTGTTGAAACATTTGTACTTGTGTTACTCGTTCTGGTAACTCTTCATTTATACTTATATTTAATGTTTATTTGATTTAGTATCATCATGTATGTGTTGTTTCCTTTGCAGAACGGTGTCCTCACTGCCACTCTGTAAGACTCTTGGTTCTGTAAAAACTATCCACTGTGTTCACATCTCAAAGGTGTCAGTTCTGTCTTCTAGCTGTTTGTTCATTGTCCATGTTTCTGAGCCATACATTAATGCAGAATAGATGTAACATTGAAATGTATCTTTTATAGAACTTAAAACATCAGAAGTCAAGGCGGGAACAGTTTTCTTCTTCACCTGTGACATCATCCCTACCACCTTCAGCTTATCAAGGTCATATGAGTGAGTACGCAATTTTGAAATCATTATACACAGGTAATTGTTTCTCAATTTTGAAATCATTATACACGGGTAATTGTTTCTCAATTTTGAAATCATTATACACGGGTAATTGTTTCTCAATTTTGAAATCATTATACACGGGTAATTGTTTCCCAATTTTGAAATCATTATACACGGGTAATTGTTTCCCAATTTTGAAATAATTATACACGGGTAATTGTTTCCCAATTTTGAAATCATTATACACGGGTAATTGTTTCTCAATTTTGAAATCATTATACATGGGCAATTGTTTCTCAATTTTCTTTCATTGAACTTGGCTGCCATAGTTTAGTCTATATTTTATTTGTGCGTTTCCATAGTATATGATAATACTGTATAATTGCATGATCCGAAATTTAAGACAAAAAGATGATGAAATAATCTTTAATCTTTTTAGCTGTGGTCAGAACAACCAATATCCATTCTGATAAACTATATACTATATATACAAAATTCCAGACTTGACAACATAGCCATGTGTATATATGAAGCATCTTTTCATTCGCAGTACTTAACTATGTCTACACAAGTCCAGTTTTGGTAATAAATGTCAATGTATTTATATGATCTTCAAGATTCCCATAGTTTTCTGTTGTTGTCTATCTCTGTAGACCTGTGTTCACTCTACAACTGGTTTAGGGTAATACAGTTTTGCTACAGATTATGTTTTGCCATCTGTACAGCTTGTCCACATAAATACAGACAGTTGTGCCATCTGTACAGCTTGTCCACATAAATACAGACAGTTTTGCCATCTGTACAGCTTGTCCACATGAGCACAGACAGTTTTGCCATCTGTACAGCTTGTCCACATGAGAACAGACAGTTTTGCCATCTGTACAGCTTGTCCACAGAAGTAATGGAACTAGTCTCAGTCTAAATTAAGTGACTGTGTCCTGTCTTGGTATGGAAAATTGATAGACACCGTAACCATTTATCTGCAACGCACGAGTTTACTTGTTCCTCAGTCTTGCTGCTATGGACATGTTAACCAATTTTTTTTATATTTTTTTTCTTTCTTTCCGCTTTATGCCTAGCGGCGTCAGAGGTAGAAGAATTCTCTGAAGACGGCCTTTTTATGTGCTTCATGTACGTCTGTTTCCATTGACTCTTTTATTTCTGTAATCCATCTTTTGCATGATCTGCCCCCGCCGCCACCCCCCCCCCCCCACTCTTTGTGCCAATTGTGTCTGTATAGCAATGTTTTTTAGGGACACTATCTGACGGTAATCTGGAAGTATGTGAGGACCACTTAATCTGTTGTCTTCTGTTATAATCCAGGATTGTCATTATGTTTCTTAGTCTTCTGATGTTTTCATTTCCTATTCTTTCTCTTCTTGTTACTCTGAGAATTCTATGTATACAAGTAATTTCCTTTGTAAATAAGTTGTCTTTTGTTGTTAGTGTCCATGTTTGACATTGGTAGCATAGTGATAGTATGATGATCGTTTTATATAGTGCAGTTTTGGTGTTCATATTCGAATTAAGGTTTTTTAAAATAGGAAACATCTGCCCTATATCTATGTTGGATTTATCCTCTCATTGCTAAAATTTGTTTCACTTTGAAAGTGCCAGTATGCATCAACCATGTAATATCCATGCAGTGCCAGTATGCATCAACCATGTAATATCCATACAGTGCCAGTATGCATCAACCATGTAATATCCATACAGTGCCAGTATGCATCAACCATGTAATATCCATACAGTGCCAGTATGCATCAACCATGTAATATCCATACAGTGCCAGTATGCATCAACCATGTAATATCCATACAGTGCCAGTATGCATCAACCATGTAATATCCATACAGTGCCAGTATGCATCAACCATGTAATATCCATGCAGTGCCAGTATGCATCAACCATGTAATATCCATGCAGTGCCAGTATGCATCAACCATGTAATATCCATGCAGTGCCAGTATGCATCAACCATGTAATATCCATACAGTGCCAGTACATCTCTTATATTTTATCTTCTCTAGATGGGTCTGTACTTCTACAAGATGAGGCCAGCCACACGGGGAAGGGTGACGTGACAATCGACATGAGAGGGGCTGGGAGAGGACAGATACAGAACCAGATGCAGATTATTGATGATCAGGTACACGCACTTGTTTCCATCAGTACTTATGTTATAGGGGTGTTACTTATGTTATAGAGGTGTTAACATTACTTATTTTATAGGGGTGTTACAATACTAGATATCAATGTTATTTATGTTATAGTCAGTAAGTTCCTCTTTTGCCAAGTTTGGCGCATAGGGCAGATGTCATAGTTCTCCATGCCTGTCGGTCAGTTGCCAAGGATTGGTCAAGGTCAGTTGCCTGATGATTTTAATAAGTGTTATGTATCTTCTTCGATTAATATCTAGCCAGATATTGGTCGCGTATAGTGCTGTTTGTTTTATGCTGTTGAATGTTGCTGATACAACGCATGATGAAATAATTCTTTTTGTTGTAAGCAGCTAGCTCTTGACAGCACATAGCCTGTCTCACAAAAAAAGAACCAGGCTTTCCTCAGTTGTGTAACTGAGGCGACACCCGGACTCGTATAAAGTTGTCGCAAAGGCACGGTTGTGTAACGAGGGTTAAGTCCCTGAAGGGAAGCACACCAGTACTCCATTAACCCAGGATTGTCTTATCCAGCCAGGAGGACAGCACAAACTTCTGGACAAACTATCTCATTATTCTTCTGTCAGATTTGTTGACACATCCGCAGTGATGGCACATCTAGATTTCCCTATCACCTGGGGGTCTGCCACAAAAGGGCAATGGTGCAATGTCCGCTAGCCTGCATATCTTTATCATGCAGATCTGTCTCAGTAGAAGTGAAATGGTGTATACAGTCATGGAGAGATCGGAGCAACTATGCACATGTCCAGTTTGCAGTGATGATGATCTGACGAATAACTAACTAACTCTTTGTCATCCATGGGGATTATTTTATAAAAGACGAAAGTAAGAATTTTAGACAACATGTGACCTTGAATATTTTCACAGGTGACAGCTTGTCAGCCTATTCCCCAAACTTTCCTTAGTCATGTTGTGCATTCCCTATAACATGCATGGACAGAAAGGCAGTTGCCCTATTCTTTACAACCTGAATTACAAATGTTGGTATATTTGTGCTGACTGCTACTGCACAACATCTGAGATGGTAATACAACAAATGGAGATAATCTGTTTGGTTTTTTTCCATCTACTTCTCAGGATGCGTACATTCAGAGTAGAGCCGAGACCATGCAGAACATCGAGTCCACCATTGTAGAGTTAGGAAGTATCTTTCAGCAGCTGGCACATATGGTTAAAGAACAAGAGGAGATTGTGGGAAGGTATTGGTTTGTTTTCTTGAGTTAGACTTTTGTGCAACTTGTGTTAAAATGAAATATTTTTGACTGGAGGGAAAAATTAAACATTTCTTGACCAGAGGGGAATATAAACATTTCTTGACCAGAGGGGAACATAACATTTCACATTTCTTGACCAGAGGGGAACAGAAAAATTTCTTAGCTCGTGGGGAAAATGAAGCATTTTTTTTTTTGGCTGAGGAAAAAACAAAACATTTTTGGACTGGAGGGAAAAATGAAATAAAGGACTGAATAGAAAAATAAGAAATATGTTACTGTTGAGCTTCATTTCAACACTATTTCAATCAAGTTCTCAGTGCTCCACAAGTCATTTTGTTTTCATCTATTGGATGATCTGTCTTTCTCTAATCTAACATGTTCTTAGAGTTCTTCTGTTTAAATACAATGTACAACTTGTGATGAAGAACAATCCTTTTATCTTACACTCTGCCACTCACTGAGCATGCCAAGAAAGATTGAGAATAGCTGGACATGCAGACAATGGTTGGAGTCTGTGAAATGGTGTAATCTGACAAGAATCAGCTTCATATTTGTGCTAAGACACGTTTCAGTGTTCATTCTCAAACTGCTGCAGAAAATGGCTGGACAATGTTCTTACCAGATTTCCAGAAGGATGTGGTCCAGAGAATTTTAATGCACTGTGTCACCGTTATATTTGTGCCATTGGCCTGGCACATCCATATTTGGCGGAGATGCCAGTGTTTGAGGAAATGAACATGCATACAGGTTTGCTGATACTATAATCTTGGAGACCAGACAAGCAAAGGACCAAGCTGATGATCTTGGAGACCACACATCATTCATTGATATAACAGCTTTGATAAAGTAATTATTATTGCTTCATTCATTGATATAACAACTTTGATAAAGTAATTATTATTGCTTCATTCATTGATATAACAGCTTTGATAAAGTAATTATTATTGCTTCATTCATTGATATAACAACTTTGATAAAGTAATTATTATTGCTTCATTCATTGATATAACAACTTTGATAAAGTAATTATTATTGTTTCATTCATTGATATAACAACTTTGATAAAGTAATTATTATTGTTTCATTCATTGATATAACAACTTTGATAAAGTAATTATTATCACTGATTAACTAATGTAACTAAATAAATAGCAAATATAATGTCAATGAGAAATAAAGAACAAAGAAACAAGGACTTTTTCCACATTATGTTCCAATAAGTATCTGTATCAAGAAACAACAATGAACCAGAATTTTCTTTGTTGTTTTATTTGTTATTTCTCATTGATATTATTTTTGCTTTTTTATTAGTTATATTAGTATTTGGTGGCAATAATAATTATCGTAAGTCTTACCGCTGCTTAGTATTGTTTCTGTGGCAATCTCCACCTTGTCAAATATCCACTGACAGTTTAGTTATTTATTCAATGCTACAGTTTTGTTTATATTATTTCTTAAAATGTTCCCAGGATTGATAACAACGTCGATGAGGCCAGTCAGAACATTGAAGCAGCACATTCAGAGATCCTCAAATATTTTCAGTCTGTGACATCAAATCGGTGGCTGATGATCAAGATTTTCGGAGTCCTTATGGTTTTCTTCATTATATTTGTTATTTTTATGGCCTAGTAGTAGCTTATTGTATTTTGGGAGTGGGAATCGTGGTACCTGGGTTTGACATGACAAATTTTAGACCAAGACAAACAAGCCATTTCATGTAATAATTCTTGAAGAACTATGTATATACAGTTATTAGAGGTATAACATAATTAAATATGAAACACACATGATTTGTCTCCCAAGTTTGGTAACTAGAAACTGTGGTACACAATTGTTAAACACTTGATTTGTTTCCCAAGTTTGGTAACTAGAAACTGTGGTACACAATTGTTAAACACTTGATTTGTTTCCCAAGTTTGGTAACTAGAAACTGTGGTACACAATTGTTAAACACTTGATTTGTCTCCCAAGTTTGGTAACTAGAAACTGTGGTACACAATTGTTAAACAGATGATTTGTTTCCCAAAACTGGTACACAATTGTTAAACACTTGATTTGTCTCCCAAGTTTGGTAACTAGAAACTGTGGTACACAATTGTTAAACACTTGATTTGTTTCCCAAGTTTGGTAACTAGAAACTGTGGTACATTATTGTTAAACACATGATTTGTTTCCCAGGTTTGGTAACTAGAAACTGTGGTACAGATTTGTTAAATACATGATTTGTTTCCCAAGTTTGGTAATTAGAAACTGTGGTACACAATTGTTAAACAGATGATTTGTTTCCCAAAACTGGTACACAATTGTTAAACACTTGATTTGTCTCCCAAGTTTGGTAACTAGAAACTGTGGTACACAATTGTTAAACACTTGATTTGTTTCCCAAGTTTGGTAACTAGAAACTGTGGTACATTATTGTTAAACACATGATTTGTTTCCCAGGTTTGGTAACTAGAAACTGTGGTACAGATTTGTTAAACACTTGATTTGTTTCCCACGTTTGGTAACTAGAAACTGTGGTACAGATTTGTTAAATACATGATTTGTTTCCCAAGTTTGGTAATTAGAAACTGTGGTACACAATTGTTAAACAGATGATTTGTTTCCCAAAACTGGTACACAATTGTTAAACACTTGATTTGTCTCCCAAGTTTGGTAACTAGAAACTGTGGTACACAATTGTTAAACACTTGATTTGTTTCCCAGGTTTGGTAACTAGAAACTGTGGTACAGATTTGTTAAATACATGATTTGTTTCCCAAGTTTGGTAATTAGAAACTGTGGTACACAATTGTTAAACAGATGATTTGTTTCCCAAAACTGTGGTACACAATTGTTAAACACTTAATTTGTCTCCCAAGTTTGGTAACTAGAAACTGTGGTACACAATTGTTAAACACTTGATTTGTCTTCAAGTTTGGTAACTGGAAACTGTGGTACATTATTGTTAAACACATAATTTGTTTCCCAAGTTTGGTAACTAGAAATTGTGGTACACAATTGTTAAACACATGATTTGTTTCCCAGGTTTGGTAACTAGAAACTGTGGTACAGATTTGTTAAATACATGATTTGTTTCCCACGTTTGGTAACTAGAAACTGTGGTACACAATTGTTAAACAGATGATTTGTTTCCCAAAACTGTGGTACACAATTGTTAAACACATGATTTGTTTCCCAGGTTTGGTAACTAGAAACTGTGGTACAGATTTGTTAAATACATGATTTGTTTCCCACGTTTGGTAATTAGAAACTGGTACACAATTGTTAAACAGATGATTTGTTTCCCAAAACTGTGGTACACAATTGTTAAACACGTGATTTGTCTCCCAAGTTTGGTAACTAGAAACTGTGGTATGGAATTGTTAAACACTATAATGAAGTAATAATTCTACTTAATGAACTAACTATCAAATATTGAAATATAAATAATAAAAGGGTGGTGCTTATTCCCACGTTACAGTCCACCTGGGACATTTTTAAGAAACACAGAATTCTTAAACTATGGACACATGTTGTTACCAAAATCTCTACATGAAAGCGTCTCCATGAGATCAAAGTTTAATAATTTGATTATTCTGTATGTTTCTTGTTTGTTACATGTTTCTTGTAGAAGGTTGGACCATAATGTAGAAATAGCCTGTGTCCTTTTGTTTATTGTATTTGATTTTATAATATGTGATAGTTGATTAAGTAGCATTATTACTACATTATAGCATTTATCACTTTTTTGTTTTGTACTGCAGCACTCTCCATTTTGTCGGACCTCCTCTGAGAGTTTGGTTATTTATACAGAATTGTTACACAGTGCAGTATTTAAGAGTTTTGATCAAATGATTTTTGTTAAGACCTAATGAATGAGAGCAGTGTACGATCATGCAAGAGGCCTGTCTTATATTAATCAACGATCTGCATACATGAGACCTCATTATTAGCCTACCAGACCGACCATGATGCAACAGTAAACTCTCAGTAGATGATGGGCAAATATAGCGAGATATTCCTCTTGTGGAAGCCCCACAGCATTTCATCTGTACAGTTACATTTCCTATCAAATATTAAAAAATAAATAATAGATATTTATATCTATTCGCTGAAACGCTTTGTTGCCTTTCAGCGTCAGGGGTAGAAGAGTTATCTGGAGACGTCCCTCTTGTGTGTTGAGTATATTGTGGAATTTGTCGCCTCTTTTGTTTCAGTGGTCCATCGTTTTCATGGTCTGCCTTTTGATAGGTATTTGATAGAAATAAATAAACAACACACAGGGAATGGCACTATGCAGGGCCCTGTTAGAGACTTCTCGCTATTCTTAATTGTGACAGAATGACACGGTTAGCTACTAAAGAGACAGACTCAGATTCAAACATTGACCATAAGCTGGTGTCGTGTCATGGTAAAATTCAAATGATGGGGGTGGCACTGGCTTATGCGCATGACCTCTTGCTGTACAAGCATGGCAAAAACAGAAGAGACATGATTGATGCCATCCACGTCATGTACAGGGTGAGTTTTTTTTAAATTTTACCCTCCTACATAAAAAAAACCCAGTCCTTACCAGGGATTGAACTCTAGACCTCACTAGTGTGAGATCAACGCTCTAACCTCTCAGCCATGCGCTACATCTACTTTTGGGTAGTAGATTTCTCAAAGCTCATCGCTGAATGTTTTAGTGTTCTGGGCATGAAATAAAACTGACAGAACCATTGTACATAGAAAGTAAGAAGTAATTGGTCGTAATTCCTGAGGATTGAAGCAACAGCAATAAATTAAAGACACAGATACTTGAGATTGTAAAAATCTATGGAAAGAGATCAGTATAGTCCAAGTCCTTCTCTAGGTATATGTCCTGTGTGCTAGTCGCACACAGAATAATTCATTTAGGCTGAGGTGACTGATCATTGGTCACTTTACATATACTTTGTGCCACCAGCCAATGAAAAGACAAGCTATATGGAAAGTCACCAATGACTGTCATATCAGCCAAGGTGAGTGATGCTGTGTGAAACCATGTCATATATTATATATATATATATATATATATATAGAGAGAGAGAGAGAAAGAGAGAAAGAGTAAAAGGGCTTGGTATGTCCAGTGGGCTTTATTTGAGTATCATTTAGAGAATAAGCCACTGCAACATGGAAAAGTATTGTTTACTGTTTCACTTTGTATGAAACTGGTGTTTGTTATACTATGTTACAGTTTGCAGCTAAGCTGTGATATCTCTACGTTCAGCCAAACATCCATTTTCAGCACAATCTTTGTGGAGTTGAGTTTGCCTTTTCTCATCATCCTTCACCCACTTAACCAAACCAGAGTTGATGTATCTCTAGGATTACCACTTGGATGTTGAATAACTACTTCTTTGTCAACTCTGATTAGTTGATATTGATTGCATCTTCATCACCGATTTGATAATCGACTATAGTTAATTCCGAACCCCAGCTGAAAATTGCCAATGAATTTTGAACAAATTTTGAATTTACATAAGAGCTAAATGCTTGCTGCCGACGCTTTTCACAGATAGCTTAAACTCACTGCACACTTATGTGTGCATCCAGAATACATAGACATTGATTCTATCCAGTATAAAAAAATGTTTTTATTTTGAGAATTCATTCTCAAATTCCCAATGGATCTCTCTTGTAGCAGGACATTCTCAAACTCCCGCTGGATCTCTCTTGTAGCAGGACATTCTCAAACTCCCGCTGGATCTCTCTTGTAGCAGGACATTCTCAAACTCCCGCTGGATCTCTCTTGTAGCAGGACATTCTCAAACTCCCGCTGGATCTCTCTTGTAGCAGGACATTCTCAAACTCCCGCTGGATCTCTCTTGTAGCAGGACATTCTCAAACTCCCGCTGGATCTCTCTTGTAGCAGGACATTCTCAAACTCCCGCTGGATCTCTCTTGTAGCAGGACATTCTCAAACTCCCGCTGGATCTCTCTTGTAGCAGGACACATTCTCAAACTCCCACTGGATCTCTCTTGTAGCAGGACACATTCTCAAACTCCCGCTGGATCTCTCTTGTAGCAGGACAACATTCTCAAACTCCCGTTGGATCTCTCTTGTAGCAGGACAACATTCTCAAACTCCCGCTGGATCTCTCTTGTAGCAGGACACATTCTCAAACTCCCGCTGGATCTCTCTTGTAGCAGGACACATTCTCAAACTCCCGCTGGATCTCTCTTGTAGCAGGACATTCTCAAACTCCCGCTGGATCTCTCTTGTAGCAGAAAAATGATGATATTAGATTTCCTACTGGATGTAAGTCCATAGATCGAAAATGTGTTTTGTCATTGTTTTATTTGCGATGATGACCCGGCACATCTGACTTCAATGACTATCCAGGCTGTGATGTAAAGCAACTTTTCTTTGCACCATTGATGTTAGTGGATAATACTGTTGTAGACATGTTTCATTTACCTATAGCATATCTAAGAATGACCTGTTCAACATCACACCTTCCACCTTTACTTTCCCAGAAGATCTGGTACTTCTTTCCTTAGGTTGGGCGGACCTAAGAATCATTAGTAGTCTAAAAGAAATTGCTCCAGTTCAACGGGAAAATAAATCCAGAACAGCCTGACTAGAAAGCCAGAGTACCAATGACTGACCACCATGGCTTTCAAATTATATATTTTTTTCTTTTGTTCTCAAACTGACCCCAGATTTCTTGTATCAAGACAACTGTCCTACTAGATTTTCTTTTGTTCTCAAACTGCCCCCAGATTTCTTGTATCAAGACAACTGTCCTACTAGATATTCTTTTGTTCTCAAACTGCCCCCAGATTTCTTGTATCAAGACAACTGTCCTACTAGATTTCCAACACTAGATTTCCAACAGGATGTAGCCCAGAGAATGAAAATGACATGGTGCCATTTTATTTATGCCAATAGCCTGACTGGTCCGCCTTCGGCAATAGATTATAATTTGAAGTTCTTTAAAAGTTTTCTTTAAAAGTTTTATCTTTCTGTTTAATTATTTTTCTTAATCTATACGTGGGGGGTATTATGAATTCACTTGTTAATTCCAGCTTTGAGTGTAGCATCCTTTGTCTCAACAGACTGAGATAGTATTGGGAAGTTGCTAATGTGTAGTGTGTTGAAATGACTAAAAGGAATTTACAAGCAAATCTTATCTTATTTTTAGTGGAGTATACGAGTGATCAAACAGATTGCTATTTTTTGGCACGTAATATTCAATTGTGTATATATGTGGCGTACAATTTAATGTGGAATAAATCAATTTTCACTACTTACAATGTGCTTGTTAATTTCATTACATGGAACAAGAAAGGTACTACACGTATTCTATTTTGTCTGCACGTGGGGGGGGGGGTATAAAGGTAGGTCCCATGTCAGCAACTTGCCGTCGGCGGGATGAAGATAAATTTTCATCTACTAAGCCACAGCAACAATTGTGTGGAGTGGCTGGTTTCCTTCCCTGCTGTGTTTACCATCCCCAATTCATGCGTTAGGTACCCATTTATAGCTGGATTGACGAGGAATGGTCATGTCGGGAGAGAAATCACAATTCCAATTTTTTCTGGGTCAGAGGGGCATCATTCATGAATAAGACCTAAACTACACATATTCTATAATTTCTGCATGTTTGTGGTGGGGCAGGGAGTGTGTCTCTGCTTACTGTGTCAAATGCCTTTGTTAGATCTATGAATGCAGTGTACAGGTCACAGTGTTTTTCTGGACTACATTATTTGCGAATAGTGGATCGAAATAGATAAGGAGTAGATAACCTCATTGTTTCAATAATGCATAATTTCAGTGATTATTTCCCTGGATTTATAGTTAACTATTAGCTGGTGGTTTTTTTTTCAGAGGAGAGAGGCCAATTTTTGGGATGCATGGGTATTGGTTGTTGGTTAAAAGTAGGGTATGGGGAGAAGTGGTATACGATGTGTATTTTTTATCTGTTGCTGTGATTTAGTGGTCTTATCATGCAGGTGATAGTAAGTGCACATTTCCTCCTGTGTGGTGTAAATGGGTTGACATCTCTCTTCAACCAAGATCGCCGCATTAATTCGATCAGGTAGCTTATCTTGCGGTTCAGCTGTGCTTCTTGTTTTGCCATTTGATACTTCAGTCATTCCACTGTTTGAGTGTGGACTCCTGGATCCACACAGTTGTACCTATAGTTAACCCTTAAGTGCGTGAAGTCAATTCTTTCAATTTCAGTAGTGTTTTACCCTCTCAAGCAGTCGAAGTAAATGGAGGATCCAAGTTCTACATTGTCAACAAAACTCCAATTTGGTGGCAGCATTTCTGTTCTCCACCTCCAATAAGACCACATGTTTCATGATACAAACCGCCAAAACTCCATTTGAAACTTACTATACATTCCTGATTTGTTTACCATTTGGAGAACTTCTGTTAACCTCAACAATCCTTTTCTCTCCTCAAATGCAGTGTTCTCTATCTATCTATCTATACGCTGTGTCCCTTGTTTGCCTTGCAGCATCAGGGGTGGAAGAGTTCTCTGGAGATGGCCTTCTTGTGCACTGTTTGTAAGCTTGTTCCTGTGGCTTCTTTGATTTCTGTGATCCATCTTTTACATGGTCTGCCTCTGGCTTTATAACCGTTATGTCTATGTGTCATGGCCATCTGTGGCATGCTATATGTCGGTAGTCTGGAAGCGTGTGAAAACCACTTGATCTGTTGTCTTCTGATATGTTCCAATACTGGTATTGTTTTGGTTATCTGTCTGATGTTATCGTTTCTAATTCTATCTCTTAATGACACTCCGAGTATTCTTCGAGTATGCAGTGTTGTAACTGTTTAATTGTTCGGTTTTTGTCAAAAGTGAAATATGATATTTCTAAATGAGACACTAGCTTTGTTAATTTTACTTCTAGTGAAAATGTGGGCTACGTCAGATATAAATCGGGACCCCGATATTTTAGCAGGGTGGGCCTATACCGTGAGTTAATTTCCTTGAACGTTTAGCAAAAAGTGATAAAAACATATATGTGATGACCTTTTGAATATTTCACTCTCAAATTTTTGTTTTGATGGACATGGTATTTTCTTTATGTTGAACTCTAGAACCAAAATAATCACATAAAAAGCTGGGGATATGGCTTATCCCCAGAAAAAAATAACTGTATATTATATTTTTTAGTTATACTGGTGAAAATCTATCAAATTGGTAGTATCATCATGGGGCAGTTATCAAAAGAAAGCTTACATCTAGAAAATATATATGCCTACTCTGTGATGGACCTCGTATCAATGTGTATTCACAACCAACTTTTATCATGATGTGGCAAATGCTGTTAGTAATCCTTTTATTTAGAGATCCGTGATAATAGATTGATATATAAGCATTTTAGACCCAAATAAAATACACCATTTTAAATCGTGTGACCAAACTAACCACTGCTGAATCCCTTTCAGTTTGGCTTCAGAAGAGGAACAAGCTGTACAGACGCACTATTCACACTGAAACAACTCAATGAAAAAGTAATCGAACACAATCAAAATCTAAACACACTATTTGTAGACCAGGATACGGCATTGGAAAGAGCAGATAGAAACATTATATTGGAAACCTTATAAAATAATATCAGAGGCCAGCTGTTAGACAATATAAAAACATTATGTCAAAACTCAGTAAAGACTCAGTAAAAACAGATGAAATGACTGAACCTTTCGAAACAAGATCTGGAGTAGGACAATGCTGCCTGCTCTCACCTGCAATCAACGAACTACTATTTGCCAATGATCAAAGTCTAATGAGGAAAATTTGAATAATCACATCAATGCATTGCTATTAGCATGTAAGTAGGAAATCTCCAGAAAATTCTTCTACCCCTGACACTGCAAGGCACAAAGTGATAATTAGCGAAAATAAGAAGTTTTTTTTAATGAATCTTCTGAAATTCCCGCGGTCTCTGGCAAGCTGCTCCGCTTCCTCTATCGGCATGTGCATGCATTCCTGAATATCTCTTGTCCAACGACGTTTTCGTCGACCTCTGCCTGAATATCTCTTGTCCAGCGACGTTTTCGTCGACCTCTGCCTCTACTGCTTTCTATTATCCTCTCCAACAACAACATTTTCCATAACATCGTGGCTCTTCACATGGCCCAAAAAAACCCACCTGCCTTCTTAATATGCTGTTTAAAAGCCAGCCTTTTTTAAACGTAGATTTGACACGGCAGAGAAACACCGGATCTTGATACATAATGCTGGAGATGAGAGCTGTGGAGAGCCATGATCGCCTACTTCAGCCGGCATGACACATGATGATGATGAGATTTTGCTTAGCACGTCTTGGTGGGTCTTTCGTGCTGTTCACGATACTCTCAGGGTTCTTCTACATCCACTTCATTTCTTGCTGTTCACGATACTCTCAGGGTTCTTCTACATCCACTTCATTTCGACAGCCTCTATTCCCTTGACTGTAGTTATATTTATTGTCCACTTTCCATCACACCCATAAGAAAATGCTTGGCACAGTACCTCCTGCTCACTTCGCTACAATATCAAACATGGTATGTAACAGCCTTGCAGCAGAGGAAAATCGTTACATGCGAAATAAAGTGCTTGAGAAACGATACAAGGGTTACCAAACTAGATAAAATAAGAAATGAAGAAATTCGGAAAAGAATTGTTATAATATCATGTATTGAACATATTGAAAGACAGCAAGTAAAATGATTCGGTCACCTTATGAGAATGAACCCAAACCAAATACCAATAAGAGCATATAACAAAAGAATATCCGGGAGCAAAGTCAAAGGTAGACCAAGAAAACGGTGGATAGAAAACATGGATACATAACCTTGAACAAACATGTACTAAATGCAACCATGACGACACATCTGGCCTTGGAGCGACAACTGAAACTCCCATCCCTGTGCTTTACGGCAAGTGTTAATACTATCAACCATCATTCACTTGGGAATAGACAATAGAGTAAATAGAACTATTTACACGAAGAAAGTTCAAGAAACACTGAATTATTTGTCACAGAAACAATTATATTGCGCCATCTTGACATTTCCTAGCAAACACATGTATATTTATCGCTGTCACTTAAACAATACAGAGACAAGGAAAACGATATATGAGGAAGGGGCGGGACTAACGAATGCAAATCTACGCTGTTTATTTTCTGCACGCGCCGAGAACGCGCAATGCACGTTGTTATAGCTCGTGTTGTGCAGTAATATATAACACCGACCTGCTGATTCCTTGTTTTTGTCTCCTTGATGAGCGCTTCTCAGAATTGTGCCACGATAGGTCGTTATTTCAAGATCGGGTGCTCAAAATCTTGGAGATGTATTCACTTTATGCAGATTTATATGCCTAATTTATAAAGTGTTATCGGGTGAAAGTATAAATAATATCTTGTCTCTTGGGGTGAGTATGACTACGTTTATGGCTGTTTCATGTCATGAACTGAATAGACCTATTGATTCAGCAATATTTTGATTTGTGATTACGGTTTTACATTTTTTCTGTGTCAGTCATCAGACTGTTGTAGTCCGGAGAATTGAATGTGTTGTGTCGTGGTTTACAGATTCGCTGCGATATCTTGTTTTTTGCGCTCATTCTTAAACTCCCATCGTATCTCTCTAATATCAAGACAGTGACCCTACTAGATTTCCAGCAGGACAGCCCAAAAAGCTGAAATGCGTTCTGTTGCCGTTTTATTTGCGTAATGTCAATTATCTGATACATCCGATTTCTGCGTGTGTAACTAATACGTTCAGTGTTTTAATCACTTGCACTGAATGGCGGACGTCTGTAACCATATCGCTAGTAGAGTAAACCATCAGTACTAGAGGACTATTTCTGTAACCATATTGCTAGTAGTGTAAGCCAGCAGTACGAGAGAAATATTTATGTTACCATATCGCCAGTAGAGTACGCTAGCAGTACGAGAGAACTGGTTCTCGCACTTATACTCTGGTCACCAAGCTGAAAGCTAACAACAGTTATGCAAGTTTGACAAGTTAATCTCACAGCATTACCTTACAAATCTAACAACTTTTACTTCCATGCTTTGCACAACTATATGATATGGTCACCGTGCCGTTCTTGACATCCGCTGACTGTCCCGTTCTTGACATCCGCTGACTGTCCCGTTCTTGACATCCGCTGACTGTCCCGTTCTTGACATCATCTTCATCGTCTCGTTTTTGGCGTCTGTTATAAATATAATTAAGCAAAATATCGGAGGATGTCCGACAAAATAGAAAGTGCCGCGGTAACCAGACAAGTAAAAGGTAAATCCTAAATAAGGTAAACAGGTTACTGATAACAATAAAACGTAGAACCGCCCGTGTGCTGCCGGGGCCCGAAAGGGGAGCAAAGAATAGCAACACTGTTTACCTTCCATGCATGTCGTACGAGGCGACTAAGGAGGTTATGGTATGGCGCTGGCTATCCCATCCCATATAGGGTCAGTGACCCAAAGCCATGCTGAAGTCGGATGTGTCAGACCGAAAGGCGCAGATATCGAAGCAATGATGTAAACCATGACACAACGCATTCCGTTCTCCGGACTACATCCTGCTAATCTGCAAGAGTTTGAGAACGATATAAGCTCCCGTAAGATCTGGTGTCACGCCCGTAGTTAGGAGGAGGGGGTTTGTGATGTTAATCCCTTATCCCCGTTAAGAGAACAGAACGTGATATTTATTCCTAGGAACGTGGCGAAAAGTTCGGTAAACAAGTGATATTTAGACATGAAACGCACAAATGATTTGTTTCAGGTAAAAGTCCCACCCCTTGAGGGAAGCGATTCTACGGTCCTGTATCGTGCTTATTGTCCTTAGGCTGGATTGACCTAGAGACCGTTTGTAATTTTAAAATATTTCCAGTTGAATTGGGAATGATAAAATAACGTGATGTGTTAATGTTATTTGTATGTATTTTAAAAAATATACTTCAGAGGTCACAATTTATTTTGGTCACAGATTTTGATATAACTAAATTGGAATAGCGTGTGTGGTTGAATGCCGCGTTCCTCATCACAAGAGGTATTTTTTAAATTTGTTTACTCACACGTTATTTGTGTTCTAAATTATTGTTACAAGCGATACTTTAACAGTGTAATAAAGTTCTGATAGTCGCTATAAACACATAATAACGCATACAAATTGACGTTTTGGCCAAACGGCCTTTATCAAGAACATTCACAACGAAAACAACGAGTAAGAGCTGTTATTGACGTTCACAAAGCAGAGCTAAATATAGGTATAAATGAAGTGAATCCTATATATAGATATATTTGAGTGTGTTTTGTCTATTTTCTGTTTCCGTTGTTTCACTTCTGATCTAATTATAACTCTTCCTGGTTATATCTATATTTAGCTCTGTCGAGTGAACGTCAGGAATGTCGTTCTTACTCGTATTTCTTGTTGTGAATATTCTTGACAGTCATTTTTCTCAAAACGTCGATGTGTGTGTGTTATTATACTATATAAAACGATCATCATACCATCACTAGGCTACAAATGTCAAACCTGGACATTAACAATAGAAGCCAAAAGAAAACTTGTTACAACAGACAAGACTTGTATATGTATAATCCTCGGAGTAACAATATGAGACAGAATCAAAAATGAAAACATCAGAAGACTAACAAACACAATGCCAATCCTGCATTACATCAGAAGACAACAGATTAAGTGGTTCTCGCATGCTTCAAACTACAATCAGACAGTGAATATCAAAAAAACATTGCTATACAGACAAGATGGATACAAGGACAAGGACAGACCTTGCAAACGATGGCTTGCAGAAATAAAAGAGTCAACGAAAACAAACACATATGAAGTACACACAAAAAAGTCATCTCCAGCGAACGCCTTCTGCATCTGACGCTGCAAGGCATAAAGGGATATAAAAAAAAAAAAAGAAAGATTATGCATGTTTCCATTGAATATCAACAACGCTTCATGACTCCGTTCCAAATTTCGCCTGCTGTATTTGATCATTTCGCCTGCTGTATTTGAGTTTTTCTGTAGTCAGTACATATTACTGATTAAACACAAAGTTATCCCAACTGCGGCCAATATATACGGCGTATGTCCGTGGTAGTTGTAAAGGGTCGAGGTCTTCGAAAGTAAAATCAAGCCAGTCGAGTAATGAATCAATGTGACAGGGCGCTGTTATACCTATAACTGTTTATTGTTTATCTTAGCTTTAACCAATGTAGCCAATGCGTATCCTTGACATTTTTACATGATTAATGTTCCAGTAAGTAAAATAAAGTCAGTCGAGTTATGAATCAGTGTCATATAGCACAGTTGTGACCGTAAACCGTCAAACTAGTATCTCTTGTGGTATACACTCAGTAGTTGTGAAGACAAGTTATCTAGTCGTGTTTGTATGAAACCATGGTTGCTGGTGCGACTCTCGGTCTGTTGTCTCCGATGTCAGCACCAGTGATTTACTTGGGTAGGGATGTGGTCCTGATCGATGTCAGGGAAGGCCCGACTACTCTTAGTTTCCAGCTTCTGTTGGCTGGATTAAGCCCCCATCCCCAATAAAGGAGTTGGCCTCGATGAGGATAGTAGTGTGGGCGCCATTAAAACTTGTAAATACGAATGAGAGGTAGGGTTCTCACAACAACCCCCCCCCCCCCCCACCTATGGAAAATATTTCATATCATTTATTACTAAGAAATAAGTCTATGAAGATTGCAACCAGATGGTTATTTGGTTATCCCACCCCCACACAAAAATGTGCCTTTCAGGTATACACAGTACAGATCATTAGCAATAAAATCACATGTGCTTACAGAACGATGTCATACGCCGATTATAACCTGGTGTATAGGCTGGACAAACATTGAGAATACTGCGTCGTGGAACGACAGGGAGAGCTGGACAGACTGACAAATTGGTGTAGAGATACGGGAGCAGTGGTTATTTCTTCTACGGCATTCGTGACGTTGTTTTCCTTGAGCAATCACATGGTAAAGACACCCATGCCACAAGTTTCGTTGACCGGGAACAAGTTAGAAAATACCAGCACAATGAAATGCCTGGGTCTGTTTTTTGACAGAAGCCTGAGTTTCAGGAAACGTGTTAACCCGTTATCATAAAGGCAGGCAAAGGCTTAGCGGCAATGAAGGTTATGGCTGCTGCGCAGTGTGAGCAGAGGTTGTTATTTCTTTTGTATCAGGGTTTGGTGGTGGCTGTGGTGGAATATGTACTAGCAACTCTGACTCTTAGCAAAACTCAGATCGAAAGACCGGATAGAATCCAGAATGCAGCAATGCGTATCATTCTTTGGTGCACAAGTGACACATCCACAAGAACTATGCGGTACCTACTCGACTGTCCAACGGCAGATCAAAGATTACAGTTTTGCCGTCTAGGCCTATTTAAACAATGTCTATTGCAATGTATGCGTATTTAAACAATGTCTATTGCAATCTAGGCCTATTTAAACAATGTCTATTGCAATGTAGGCGTATTTAAGCAACCTGGGTAGAAATATAGTCTTCAAAACAACATCTATTACACAATGAAACATTTCATACACTGGGCAAGACACGAATCGAACATGTAATATCGGAAGCTGTACAACTACAAGAAATAAAACATAATGAGATTGTACCTTCAAACAGACAATACTTGCAGCGACTCATTGAGTCGGTCATATTTTTAAGTAACGAGAAGCTAGCATTCCGTGGACATAGAAGTAAAAATGTGTTTATAGTGTGATCAGGAAGAAAACAAACGGGGATATGTGGGGGGGGGGGGGGGCTACCTATCTGTTTAAAAAATAAGGTCTCTGCTTCCCTACTATAAAAAGTCACTCTGAGCCTCTGTGTAACAGAGATCTGTATTATTAAACAGTGTTTCATGTATATACAGTACCAATTTACCTCTATTTATAATTATCTTCAATTTACATGCATCTTGACCAATTATCGGTATAAGACATGTGGGCTCATTGGAAAGCAGCTTTCTAAAGTAACTAATTTGACTTTATCCATGCCATTCATTGGCTGTCGACACAAAGTATACACACCAGTGACCAATGAAAATCACGGGAATTATCAAACGATTAATTTAAGAAGGCTGTTTTACAATTCACCAGCAAGTTTTATATTGATGATTAGTCACGCATGCATGCGTTCTGTAACGATGTACTTAAACTCAATCAGTGCAATGCCATTATGATTTCATTTCATCACCTGGAAGAATCGCTGGAGTTTGTCTTAACGTTAATGCCTGAATCATTCCCTGACGTTTGGACAATGAGATAGCATGGAGAAGTTAATGGAAAGTTTGTGGCTGATTGTCGACGAGTTCTGAGATACATTTTTTTCTGAGATAATTTGTTTTTCAAATTCTGTCCTGAATCTGAATGTGTAATCCCCATTGTGATTTTCTACGAGATTATTATAGACCCTATTATTCAAGATGTTTGTGTTTAAAATAACCTCGCGTTAAATGAGTCTATACACCGTCGAAGTCGAATGTTCCTAGCCATTGGCGAAAATAAAATGGGGACACAATGCAGTTTCGTTTTCTGAATTACATAGAGTTGGAAATATAGTAGAATCATTGTCCTACTACAAGAGAGATCCAGCGGGAGTTTGAGAATGAAGGGGAAGACAACTCTAAAGTTCTGTTATTTTCTCATTCAAGATCATTTATCACATCATCATAAAGTGCCGTCTCCGCAACGAATGTTGACTACAGCAGACCCCCAACATCCACTGTCTCTTGTTTTGGTGGTGCACTCTGGTAGACTCTAATCTGTCCTTCTTGTGATTTTACTCTCCCACTTGTATCTCTGCCTACCTCTTGCTCGCTTCCCTTTGACTTTACCCTCAAGTAAGGTCTTCAATAAGCTGTCATGACTTTTAATATGTCCAAAATATTTTATTTGCCTGATCTTTACTTCTCTTAGTAGTTCTTTCTTCATATCAAGTGTTTTAGAACCTCTTTGTGTGTTTTATTTTCTTTCCATGATGTTCTTCCTATTCTTCTATATACCCACATCTGACAGGCATCAATTATATCTTCTAATTGTTTATTTGGTATCCATGTTTCTGATCATTATTACAAAGTTTCTTAAAAGCACTAGAAATTTTCAGTGCTGCTGAATAATACTGAACATGAAATGGACAGAATTTTTTTTTTTTAAACAAGCGAATCATTGAGGCAAGAAATCCATAGAGGATTTGTGTTACATTTCATTACACGAAGAAGACGTTGGAGTTATATCAATTGTGTACTCATAATGGATGACAACAGACTCCCTAAACATGCCGTCATGTGGAAAGCGGAGAAAAGAAAAGTTGGTCGCGCTATAGAAACTTTGCGCAGAACAATCAACAGATAAAACTCAATATTGGGCATAAACAACACACAGGAACTACAGCAACCTGCACCGAGAAGCTTAACATGGGGGGATATTGCTACTTCTCTATGTGCAATCTTTGGCCTAAGAGTAGATAGCTAAACAACTTACTTAATTGCTATCTAATTAGCTGATCAACTTACTTAATTACTCGCTAACTAGCTAGCTAATTACCTAACTAACTTAATTACTTGCTAGCTAATTAACTAACTAGCAAACTAATCACGTTACTTAATTACTCGCTAACTAACTAGCTAATTAATTAACTGGATAAATAACTTAATTAATTACGTGCTAACTAACTAGTTAATTAATTAATTAATTTACTTAATTACTTCCTAATTAACTAGCTGAGAAACCAACTAACTTTACTTAATTACTTGCTAACTAACTAGCTAATTAATTAACTTACTTGAATACTTTCTAACTAGCTAGCTACGAGATTAACTAACTAACTAGAAATTTTGAGAATAAATAATTTAACTAAGAATTAATCTATGTCTAAACAAATATCAACTCCTCATCTGTTGTGTCTACCTTATATTCATTTCAATGTGTGTTTTTTCTTCTTTCCTTTAACTTGACGTCGTTTGGATGAATTATGTGTCAGTAGTAAAGTTATGTGGTCACAAAGACATATCTATCTACGTTCATTCAGCGTCGAATACGGTACACAAGGGTAGAAACTAGAGCTATGTTCCAGCAATGTGATGCCACTGTGTGTAATTCTTCAAGTCTTTTGATCGATATATCAATTAATAAATGATAAACATAAATTGATAAACATAGCCAAGGGAAATAATTCAAATGGGGAACACAGGTTTCAAACAAGCACTCCATTGGCTACATCGTGGCCATTGACTGTACTATAAGTCCTAACGGAAAAACTGAAAACACGGAAATAATCAGACTGAAGACCTAAATAATTCAGAGAACAAGTCTTCTGTTGCCGATCGATCGCAGTTACACACATTATATGTTAAGTCCCCACAGATAATATTCGTTATACACATCCTCTGTTAAGTCCCCACAGATAGCATTCGTTAAACACATCCTCTGTTAAGTCCCCACAGATAACATTCGTTAAACACATCCTCTGTTAAGTCCCCACAGATAACATTCGTTAAACACATCCTCTGTTAAGTCCCCACAGATAGCATTCGTTAAACACATCCTCTGTTAAGTCCCCTCAGATAACATTCGTTAAACACATCCTCTGTTAAGTCCCCACAGATAGCATTCGTTAAACACATCCTCTGTTAAGTCCCCACAGATAACTAAAATGTTCTGGAGGCAGGGTGAGTTTCAAGAACATGGTATTTAGTACTAAGAAACAAGCAAAACAGCAGGCGTACCCGCTCTGACTCACCTTTTCCCCACCTGCACAAAACAATTCTCTCCCAGTATACGCAAACTATAACCAGATAAATGAAATTTGACATGTTTACTATCTGTGAAAGAAAACAGAAATCACCTTATTTACTTACCTGCTTTATCTCCCTTGAAATCATCTCCCTTTGTTTTTCTCTTGGGGAAAGATCACTTCTGGGCGCACGTGCAACTGCCCTGTCCATCAAGCATGTACAGTTTATAAATTGTTCTTTTAACTGTCCAGGTTACACAATGGGAGTCTCCATTTTAAAAAAAATGTACCTCTTTTGATTATTCTTAAATTTAACGGGAATTGAACCAGGTCCGTTTTGAATTGAACCAGGTCCGTTCCGAATTTAACCACAGAATCGATAAAAAGATTTTTTTCAGTACTTGACTAACCACATTATACCCCCAAAAAAAAGATGCCCTTTTGTAAATACATGCAAAATGTGTACTCAAGTCACTGAGAACGGACCAATCGAGACAAGGACTATTACAACAACAATGAACATCTCGAACACGTATTGAAGTATAGTCAGTAACACAAACATAATCTCTTATGGTTGTGTACGCTTGCTTACACTGCGGACGTTAGCCCCAAGTTTGTTATATCAGTATGTAATAATGATGATGAAATAATCTCTTTAGCTGAGAGCAGGTATCTCGTGACACATGATGATAATGAAATAATGCCTTTAGCTGTGAGCAGGTAGCTTTTGACAACATATATCCTGTCTGAGAAAAGCACATGTCGTCCTGAGTTGAATAACCGAGGTGTCACACGAGTTCGTGGAAGATTTCTTGCCTCAAATACATATTTGTGTTGTGGTGGGAAGAGGGGTGGGGAGGGTGATTAAACCTCAAATGGATTCATTCATGTGCGGCAGAGTTCCAAGATCTCACTTCAGTAACAGAGGTGTCACCTGATCTCGTGTACGGTTTGTTGTCTCAAATAGTCCCCAAAGGAATTCATGCCAGTGCCGCAGATTTCCAAGTTCATCACGTCCTTTCAAAATCAAAACAGTTCATCATTCTTCCTTCAGATTTGGAATGATGGCACACCTAGCATTCCTCGCCACTCCCAGGTGTCTGCCACAAAAAGACATACGTGTAATGTCCGCTGTCCTCATTATCCATGGGGACACATTTGATAGAAGACAAAAGTAAGAAAACGAGACAAGACATTTGATAGAAAACAAACGTAAGAAAACGAGACAAGACATTTGATAGAAAATAAAAGTAAGAAAACGAGACAAGACATTTGATAGAAGACAAAAGTAAGAAAACGAGACAAGACATTTGATAGAAGACAAAAGTAAGAAAACGAGACAATACATTTGATAGAAGACAAAAGTAAGAAAACAAGACAAGACATTTGGTAGAAAACAAAAGTAAGAAAACGAGACAAGACATTTGATAGAAGACAAAAGTAAGAAAACAGGACAAGACATTTGGTAGAAAACAAAAGTAAGAAAACGAGACAAGACATTTGATAGAAGACAAAAGTAAGAAAACAAGACAAGACATTTGATAGAAGACAAAAGTAAGAAAACGAGACAATACATTTGGTAGAAGACAAAAGTAAAAACCGAGATAAAACGTACAGTGACAATGATTTTTTTCACAGATGACAACTTGTCAGCCTATCCTCAACTTTCCTTAGTTGCGTCCAACGACATATATGAAATGAAGACAGTGAATTTATTATTTTCATCATGAATTAGAAGTCCAGTCTCCAGTTGCAATACTTGCGAAATTGTTTTTAACCATAAGAAATATGGAAATTGTGGTTCAGGTAGTTCTATCACCACGACCACTGAGAAAAATTAACGAAGTGTTTTCTATAGATGCACTGTCATCACTTTATCTCCGTGTTTTCTATAGATGCACTGTCATCACTTTATCTCCGTGTTTTCTATAGATGCACTGTCATCACTTTATCTCCGTGTTTTCTATAGATGCTCTGTCAACACTTTATCTCCGTGTTTTCTGCAGGTGCACTGTCAACACTTTATCTCCGTGTTTTCTATAGATGCTCTGTCAACACTTTATCTCCGTGTTTTTTTTGTAGGTGCACTGTCAACACTTTATCTCCGTGTTTTCTGTGAACTCTAATGTAGGCCTATGTAGAAGTATCAATAAAAATGATAGACAGAAGGAAATCACGCGACATCACAATAATCCCGGTTTAATCGCACTAACAACGTGTGCTCTGGCTGAAGTGCCGGACCTAGAGGATTTTTATGACAAACTGCAGGAAATAATAGACTGGTAATAAAGTCACCACGATCAATGTTTCAGTGTTAAGTATTTATACCATCATCAGTTGCTTGCTGTAGCTTTCGGAAAAAAAAACTTTCATTACTGCATGTTTTCCTGTGAAGGAGTGCAGGCACTCTTTCTATGGGCTGTGGAAATAAAGGCCGCTTTGTCATAGCAGATGCAACGACATATACAGGAAGGAATTTGATTGTACCTCCGGAAGAAAAATCTTGTCCCAACCATGGATTGAACCCGGGACCACAAGATCTAAGAACGGCGTACTAACAGTGTGCTTCACTATGCTTTAACAATGTCTATAATTATGAAATTGTGACACTCCCCCCGCCCTCATCCTGACATATCTCAGTTGCCAATGAAATTACTATTTGTCTGAAGTGAGTGCTTCTTGTTCCATTATTCAATCCCCTTGCTCGTTCACAAAAAATCCTAGCACAAGGACACTCGATCATACTCTCCTCAATATATTATTCAACCGCCTGCTACAGATCGGAAACGATTTCAGATCACACAAAGAGAAGTACTAAACAACAACTCAGTCACTCCACTATTGATTATTGGATAATGCAGCTACGAAAGATCACTCTTAATGACATTTATCGCGATCATTGACAATCTCAATCCATAAACATTATCATAATTTTATTTGTAGAATCTCGTCCAGATAAGAACGGCGATACGAAGTTCGCAAAATGTCTGCTTATTGAAGATATATTTTATCATCATCATCAAGTGTCGTGCCGAATGACTTTGGCGATCATATTACTCCATGTACATCGATCTCTCATATATGTCATCATCTCTGTAGGTGTCGTCAATCGGAGCCATTTAGTCAAATTGTCCAATATCTTTCCTCTGGGTTTTCCCCTTGATCTTTTCCCTTCTAGCTTTCCTGTTGTCACAATATTCTCAACGCCTCCTCTTTTCATTATGTGCCCAATAAATGTTGCCTGTATTTTTTTTATGTATTATCAGTAATGTATCGTTTCACATGCATCCTTCTAAGACATTCTTCATTAGTAATATTTGCTGTCCAAGGAATGCGTAACATTCTTTGAATAAACCACATTTCCCGCTGCTTCCAATGATTTCTGTGATGTTTTATTTATTGATATATTTAGTTAGCATATTTTTTAAATCGCTTCCGATCAGTTTTTGGAGATGAAATCATGAGTTATATATGAATTATGTATGAATTTTCAGCCGATCTCATTGCAGTCCATGCCGTTATATGAACACTCAGTCTCTCAACCAAATGTCATAGGATATTTATGCTAATTATTCCAGCTAACGATGTAAGTACAACCTACATTCAAGTGTACACACAATGTGAAGCTAAAAACAATGTAGTTGAGTGTGAAGAATTTTTTGACAACTTAAATTACACATTGAATACCGTAAACAGAGAAGAAAATGTGTATATTATGGGAGACTTCAACGCACACTAAGGACAGGACAGATACGGAATAGAAGAATAACTAGGGCCATTTGGTGATAGAACAAACCGGAAAAGCGACAATGGATACAGACTATTAGAAACATGCAACCAATACAATTTATTCATAACGAACGCCTTCTTCAAACACAGAGAATCCCAGATATACACGTGGCACAAATGGAACGACCTTATTTGCAAAGGTCGAATATACTTCCTACTAGCAAAAATAAATAATAGATGAATTACAAGAGATACAAGAGCAATACCAAATATGTGCGCAGGCACTGACCACAAAGCAGTGATAGCATCAATTAAAATAAAAAGAAAGAACAATGACACAATAAAACTAGCTAGAACCAACATGCAATTTAAATTTAAAATTCTTCTGAATACTAATATGCGAGAACAATATGAACGAAGATTCTTAGAAGAATTTGAAAAGCTACCAATAACTACCAAGTCAATTGAAGAAGAATGGGAAATATTCAAGAAAACAAGCGGGAGAAACTTGTGGATACATGAAACATGAAAGTAAGAAACCTTAAGTAACACCATGGTGGAACGATGAAGTAAAAGGCGCCATAAAAGATAAACAAAAATTCAAGAAATGGGCTGCAAGCAAAGCGCATGAATATTAGATCGAGTACAGTTCAGCTAAATCAATAGCAAAGAGAATCATTAAAGATACTAAAATTAAAGCTTGGCAAGAATAGTCATAAGGCGAATCATTAAGTACAGATTACAAACAAACACAAGATAAATTCTACACGAAAATTAAGAATATGAGAAACAGGGAAGGTAAATATGAACCAGCCGAAATAATAAATGATGAAAATAGAAAGACAATCAATGACCAGAAACGAATCATGGAAAAATGGCAACAGTATTTTAAAGAATTGATAAATCTAAAAGATGGAGGGAAAAACAACATATTAAACAATATTACGGAAAAGTTAGAACTAAATATATTGCCAGCAGAAATATAAAATGCTATACACACGGCTCCATCAAACAAAGCAGATAACATAAAAGTCAAATTAATCAAAGCAGCGGCAGATAATATGGATAAATTGTTACATTTTCTGCTTAATATAGTATGGAATACGCTAGAAATATCAGAAGACTGGAAAAACACTGTAATAATGCCTATTTGGAAGAAAAAAAGCAGCAAGATATTATACAAAGTACAGAGGTATTTCACTTCTAAGTCACACTGAAAAAATGTTGAACAGATTTCTAGAAAGAAAGTTACGAGAATTCCTAAAAGCACATCTTAGCAACACTCAAATGGGATTCTGTAAGTAAAAGAGCTGTACAGATGCAATTTGTATACTTAGACAACTGGTAGGAAAAAAAAACTACTGAAAACAACAAAGGATTCTATAGCGTTTGTCTACCCCAAAAAAAAAAAGCTTTCGACAGAGTAAACAAACAACAACTTTGGAAAATATTATCAAAATATTGGGTTCCACGACATCGGATCAACTCGTGTAGAAGTAGTTACTCAGGGAGTCAATGTGCAGTTAAAACAAGTGTTGGGTTTTCAGATTAATTCCATATACACTCTGGAGTGCGACACGGATGTCTTCTATCTCCCTTGTTATTTATCACATTGATCGATTACATGTGTAGAAGTGTCAACAATAATGACGAAGACAACCTAAACAACTGCCTGGACGAACTTCTTTTGTGCAGACGATCAAGCAATAATAAAAACAACAAAAGAACAACAACAACAACATAAAAATAGACTTTATACAACATGTAGGGATTTTAACATGAAGATAAGCACACAGAAAAAAGACTGAGGGAGGGCATCTTTTGTTGTCCTGCCTCTTTTTTTCATGTGTATATCGTAGTTGTTCTATTTTATTCACATTTCACCGTTTAATTTGCGTTTCTATGCTAGTACCAGTTTCTCTGCAGTCTAGTCTTTGTCATTATACTGTTACATTTAAATTTATTGTCTGTTCTTGGTTTGCTTGTAATTATCTTTGAGAAATACCTTATTGTTCAAACTTTGACTGTGTGTTGTATAATCATCTATATGTTGTCGTGCCCGTTAGTCTCATAGTCTATTTGTCAACAATCTACCTTTGTGTCTTCCTTGTGTTTCACTTGGGCTTCTAGTTCCCTGGACATTCATTTTCCATTGTGCTATTGTTTCCTGAATATTAGTTTTCTGTGCTTGTCCTGCATCTATGATTTCCATATTATTCGATATTTTTCTTCTCATTCGTTTTCTAGTTTCTAACTCCTTACCTATCTACTCAATATAAAAAATAAAAATATACAAAATGTGTTAAATAGATTGTATATAGAAACTACAAGAAGAAACACATCTACGTGTCGACCTAAAGGTCTTCGTCAAGATAGGTACAACAAGATGTTAAAGACTATCTTTGCAGCGAATTTACTTCAATTCTGTTGAATTGACTGGAACAACCCGTGACAAACCTAGTCTGATCATGTTGAATCTGCAATGGCTGAGTTCCCATGAAGTTTGTTTAGGTGATAACCTTTATCTCAACTACCTTCCATAATTCGCTAACGACAAGTCAATCTAACCGTGACATATTAAGTTATTCAAGCGAGCAGATCATTCTTTATTGATCGCATGTTTGTTGTCATGTTTTCCACTTAAAGTGATCACTTCAGTGAATCTTTAACTCATTACGAGCTCACGAAAACACCTACATCAATTAATCAATAAGATATGTCAAATCATAACCGGCTTCCGGTATAAAGATCTGTGTACAGAAAGGAAAACATGACCTGAAAGACTAATTTTGATTGTTTCCGTACATTTCGTTGGTCTGCCTTGGCTATTTTTGGCATGTTACTTCAAGTATATAAATAGTGACCAGCGAAATCACGACAATAATCAAAAGCGTCACGAATGAAGTCCTGTTTATTTTCTGTTAAGAGGTCTGCTTTACTGCCGACTTTCTAGGTTGAGTCAACCCACTGCTTCATTTAGCTGTGATATCTGTGGGTAGAGGGAAGTGCGCACGCTCTAGATATTCCGTGTTGTATCATTGACAGTTGAGTGGTTTCATATTGTACATTAGTGTAGTGCATGGTCGAGTGACTAGAGATTTGGTTTCGTATCCGTGAGGTTCAGGGTTCGATCCATGGTAAGGAATGAGTTTTTTCTGTCAGAGAGTACATTTCTTTAAAACCCGCATTGAAGATGACGCGAGACAGCAAGGGCATGCGGAGTATATCAGACAAGTAACTCGAAATCAGCTCCCTAATGGGAACAATTCAATATTGACAGTTTTTCTATTGTACATTTATGTCTCAATATTTACAGTATTTTTATTGTACATTTACAACCTACAGTAGTCATTGTAAATGAGATCTCCGGCAATGTTTGTTGGCACCGACTGATTCTGTGACATCATAGCATGACCCTATGTATCTAGATGTCTTTGGTTGAAGTCACGCATTTATATGAACTGTGTAGTAAAATGAGTAACAGTGATACCCCCCCCCCTTTCATTTGATTATATTTTTTTTTACAGGTCAGGGTATATCTTCTAGATGAAGTTACTGATGGAAGAGCACATTATCCGTAGTTTCGTCAAAGTGCTCAGGTAAAATGGAAGAGATCTCACGTTTTCTTCAACTCATCTACCTGTAACAGAAATAAAGATCCACCCAAATAATCAAAACCCTACATTAACCGCCCTGCTCATTCTACAATACTGGGGGTGTTTGTTTTTAATCTTTTATATCTACTTACAACCTGTATGTCGATGGAATTCTGGAAACGTAGAAGCCATCTTCTCTAGACCGTGATATACATCTCCATTCACATATTTTACTCTCGTTGATGCACGCTGCTATTCTGCATGATTTTGTGTGCTTCTATCTGTCATAGAATCTCTGTCTGCTTGTCTGTCTGGCTAAGCACAATACAAGTTTTTATAGACGAAATTTGAAAAAGGTTAATGGAGTTTTGCGGATCACTTGTAACACACATAACAAACACACAAATATCGACTTTTTGACCAAAAGACCTTTATAAGAAACAACATAATATGTGACTAGTAGGAAACGGCAATATCCACGTTCACATACTAATCGCAAAATGGGATAAATCTAAAAGACCGGAAAGTACGAATGTTTTAAAACATAAGATGGAGATGGAAAAAAACATCAAACAGAAAGTTGGCAGAGTATTGTGGCGTATTAAAAAAAATAACAAACAGAATACTGACATAACCTATTATATCTACACATATGAATGACGAATGTTAATCCCAAAGGGTTATATTGTTCTAAACTGTGGATATGCCGGTTCTCAGGCACATATCTAGTCCAGTCATCCGAGAAGCACGATTAGCTGGCAGTAATCTGAGCATAAAGAGAGTTCGTTCCTAGAAATATATTCTGGAGAACTTGGTATACACGGGTATCATACACTATCTAGCTATGCTAGCTAACATTGGTTCTTCTTCTTGAGCGTTCATTCTCAAACTCAGGTTGAATCTCTCTTGTAGCAGGACAATGGTCCTACTAAATTTCCAGCGGGGTGTTATCCAGAGAATGGAATTGCGCTGTGTCGCTATTTTATTTGCACTAATGGTCGGATACAACCGTCTTCGACGGATTATTGTTTTTAATTACGGGAAATCAACACTTGCTGACAACCGACTGTTTTTGTGACGTGTTGCCATGTCTTTTATATACCTAGATGTTTTTGGTTAATAGCAGGAAACATTGTAACTTTCTTACAACAAACTGTGCAATCGTAACATTTAATGTAGATACAGACGGGTGTAATGTTTATGTTTTTGTTTGAATATATATGTCTGTCTATGTTATGTTATGTTCCTCCAGGGCCATAGGCGGCGCATAGGGCAGAAACCATAGCTTTCCATTTCTGTCTTTGTGTTGCCAGGTCTTTCAATATGTCTGTCTACCTTATTCATTTATGATGCGCATGCGTCTTTGACACTGTTTTATATACTTTACAGACCGAGATAGCGCTGAAACTATATCCGGAAGTATCAAGATATAATAATGGATGTAGTCCGGTGAACGTTCTCAAACTCCTGCAGATTAGAAGGATGTAGTCCGGAGTTTGAAATGTCTTGTCATTGTTTATAGCTCAGCTGCTATATCTGGACCTTTTCGTTTGATACATCCGACATCAGCGTGATTTTTAGTTCACTGGAACCTTTTATATGATAGGACAGCCAACGTCCCCCAGAGCTTATTCAGGTGTCACTTATAACATGCATGGCAGGTAGCAGTGTCGATAGTTTTTGCTCCCTTTTCAGATCCCAGCAACACAAATATGAGCGAGCAATATATAATGTAGATCCTATATAAAGCAATATGCGCGGAACAATATACAGTGGAATCCCGTTATAACGACTTGGTCCGGACCAACGAAATATGTATGTAATAACAGATATTCGCTATATACAGTACATACAATACAGAATGAATATAATTGGGAATTTTGAAATGTATTGTTATATAGGGAAATTTGTTATAACATGGTTGCTATATAGCGGAATTCAACTGTAATTCCTCATAAGAACATGCAGAAAACACACAATGGCATTGAGCCAAAGGTTAGAAGCGCACCTGCTGCTGGTCTGCAATCAATCAATAGTAGACAACAACTGGGTTGTAACTGTACTCCGACATGTGAAACTTGAAAAAAAACAGTAATAAAGTTTTGCTCATCATTGGTAACGCACATGATAACACAGAAAATATCGACGTTTTGACCAAAAAGGCAGTTATCAAAAATATAAGATAAAACACGACGAGAAAGGCAAACGCTGTTCACGTTATATCATGAAGGCTAGACGTAGACGGGATTGATCTGCAATTAACAAGCCGAACCAAATTCTTGAGTACTGACTCTATTCTTCATGACAAACAAAAAGAGGCACCTCATGCCGAAACTAACCCTACGAGTCGGTAGTGTTACGCCATGATACTTTCATGATTCTTGATTAGAAACTAGCTTCACAGCACGTGGAGCATTCCCATAAGTGCTGCGCTCTCCGTTCCAGCAGCCATCTCAGTGTATGTAGACTTAGAGTCCCGGTCAGGTGTTGATTGCGTTATCTTCGGGGCCTTCCAACAAATTTACTTTTCTTACCCTCCCCTCTAGAAACTCCCATCTCTAACATTCTCTGTATGTGTACATTATCAGCCTCATTGACATCATCTTCATCTTGAAATGAATGTATTACTGCCTTGATCAAGTCTGCTTTATCTCTTCTCAGCATTGTGCCGTATGTCGCCGTATTGCCTGCCAATACATCGACTGTCTCGTATCCATGATACTTTAACAGTCCTGCAAACTTCGTCATTGGAGAGTGTCACAGGTAGTTTTTTGTCGTGTTATTATAATAACCTCTTACTCCAACCCAACTGAACCTATTCCACTGTTCATCTTTACATCTAGAAATGGAGGACAGACAGGAGAGCACATTAATGTTACTATTTTAATACTATAATTAACATGTTTGATGTCTAATGCTTATAAATGTATTCACACAATGACATCATTGTTATAAAATGTTCATAATAAGCTTAGTAAGCTATACAATTTCTACCGATATTTTCTGTCAAATACGATATTTTCTGTCAAATACGATATTTTCTGTCAAACACGATATTTTCTGTCAAATACGATATTTTCTGTCAAATACGATATTTTCTGTCAAACACGATATTTTCTGTCAAATACGATATTTTCTGTCAAATACGATATTTTCTGTCAAACACGATATTTTCTGTCAAATACGATATTTTCTGTCAAATACGATATTTATTTCATGCATAACTTTCAGCAGACTTATTCTCCGTTCCACCCAAAAAATTGATGCATTTGACTCGAAATTCTGTATAAATGAAACATAGTATAATTATATAGGAATTAATTCCCTGAAGATTAATAGACATATTCAATTGTGTATAAAGTTTCGATCCTCGTCACAGGCAATTGTGCATCCAGACCGTTCAGAAAGCAATGACAAACTACTTAACGCATTTATATTGCCTCGAAAATCAGCACAGCCAATAAAAGCTGGGTTGATAGCTACGTCCTGAAAATGATATTTTAAAAAAATATCAATTAAAAAAAAATAAAGTCAGACAACGCGCATTTTGAAAGCAAAGGCGGAAGGACATAAATCTAGATGCTAAGTCGGATATGTCCAACCACATCCGAACATATAGTCACCCTAAGTAAGTTTCACCAAAAAAATAAATACTTCCGGATTGTGATTTCTCCCTTGACAAGACCACTCCTCTAGTTGACTTTTTAAAATGAGTACCTGACGCATGAGTTAGGGGAGGTAAAAACAGCAAGGAAGGGAACTGGCCACCTAATAGTTTCTGCGGCTTAGTACATGAAGAGTTATCTTCATCCCCGACGGCAGATGCCATGGGACCTACCTTTTACCTAAGTAAATGTCCCCAGACGGGCTGCTAGGTACATGTTTGCTAATTCAACGGAATTAATTGAAATTGAAAATCAAAGGAATGTAATAACCCGTGTCTGGCAACCAGCAGATTGGTCACTAAATATAGTTTTCTACTCTACAGATTAGTGACACAAAGTGACCAACGAACTGTCGAGATGAGATGAGTGCCGCTGTTGTAGGACTTGATGAAGAACTTGATTAAGTAAGACACGTGATTGATTCATAACTTGATTGATAACTGACGTAATGTTAGACATTCAACAACAACGTCAGTGCTGCCATCACGGTTTGTCCGATAATCAAATTATTAGCATAAATCTAATGTTTTTACCTTCGGACGATAGTCCGATTTGGATATATTAAGGTGCATAATCAGAAATAATATTGAATGTTTCAGATCACATTGATCTTTGACTTCAATCAATTTATGATACTCTGTATCGCAATATTTAATAGTAATTATTCTATAACCTCTTGTTCATCTTCGTTCGTTCCTTCTGAAATAATCCGGACGAAGTTTCGTGTGATTTTAGACGGAAAGCATGAAACATATTGTGTTACTAGTTTTACAGAAGTGCTGCGTTATTTGCACCTTTCTGCACAGCATATCCGATTTCAGTATGTTATAATTTGATTTCTACTTACTGCTACTTATTTTTTTTTAAATGTCACATTGACGCCACACTTGCCACGTTTTCGCGAATGTTAGCACGGGTACATACACAAACACAGACATGCATTTAAGCTCGTTCTCGCGAATGATAGCACGGGTACATACACAAACACACAGTAATTCAAGCTGTTTTCTTTCAATGTCAATGTAAACTCAAATGTTCAATAAATATAGATTGTCACCCCAGACGGATGTGTCAAGTCATTGTCGCAAATAAAACGGTGACACGGCGCATTCCATTCTGTGGACTATAGCATGTTAGAAATTTAGTAGGACCATTGTCCTGTACAAGAACGGGAGTTTGAGAATAAACTCTGAAGAAGAAGAATACAAATTGTCAATCATGTATGTGTGTGCTCTAAATAGAACCAGTATATAGGGGTGTCTTCTTCGTTCATGCTACTGTACCCATCTACTTACTGCTCATCTTGGAACATCGGAGATGTCAGTCAATGTTTGTGAGAAGCCGGAGATGGCAGTCAATGTTTCTGAGAAGCCGGATGATGTCAGTCAATGTTTCTGAGAAGCCGGATGATGTCAGTCAATGTTTGTGAGAAGCCGGATGATGTCAGTCAATGTTTGTGAGAAGCCGGATGATGTCAGTCAATGTTTGTGAGAAGCCGGATGATGTCAGTCAATGTTTGTGAGAAGCCGGATGATGTCAGTCAATGTTTGTGAGAAGCCGGATGATGTCAGTCAATGTTTGTGAGAAGCATTTCTCTGTTGTAATTGACACATGACGACCCCCCCCCCCCCCGTACTAATTGTTAGTTAGGATGCTAAAGCACAGCAATAACACGAAAGATAGGGCGAGACGGGTATAACTGACGAGCTTTAAGGAATTCTGTCACACAAACACTTGAATGAATCATGCTTGTTGATGAGTTCTGTTTTGAAGTTCGTTGCGCTCTTCTTCAAGATTGCGTGACTTTCCCATTGAATACATATCGACACTTGTGCTAGGGTCCACTAAGTTCAACCAATGATTCACAGTTTATTGTGTGAATCATGGAAGTATTGTAATGGCGTTGTATGCACGTCACTTATTATCAGACATAATTATCATGCCGTGTCGACGTGTTCCACAAACAATTGACATTAGTGTTGCTGCTGTAATGTCTGTAACTGGAGACGTAAGCACTCACTTTCCTCACGACAAATTATTCTTTCGTCGTGTAGATATATTTCCATCAATGTCCGAGGGTAGGATTCGGTCCGCCAGTGAGGGAAGAATTGTCGAAGAGAAGAGAGTGTGGTCACATATCTCTTAAGGTTAGTTATTTCAGTCCATGATATAATTTGTATATATGTCTAGTTTCAATTCAACGAAAGTTACGAGTGTCAAATAACTAGATCAACAGTCTATGACATAATTTTTATATATGTCTAGTTTCGATTCAACGAAAGTTACGAGTGTCAAATAACTAGATCAACAGTCTATGACATAATTTGTATATATGTCTAGTTTCGATTCAACGAAAGTATTGTGTGCCAAATGATTAAGTGAAAATGAAGAGAAATATTTGCCCGTAAGACGTGAGTTTGCTTCCCTTTCCATGCCCAGAATAATAGAGCTGGATTTGAAATGTTGAGTGGCCTGAAATAAACTTCATCATGGACTAACAAAATTCTGGTCAACCAACAGAAAACAGGAACTGTTTGTTAGTTATTAGAACTATGTGGACAGACAAATAGAATATGTGTATCGATGCGCAAACAATGACCAACACAGTCTTCAACATGTTCACTAAATCACAGAAAACATCACTGTTTATAAAAGGTCAAACATAGACCCACAACAAAATGAGACATCCGCAAATATTGGAATCATTTCTGACCTATGACCTATGTATGTTTAAACAGCACGAGTGCCGAAAACAATGACATAATGAGATCAACATTCATGAAAAAATGGCTGGAACAGATTGTTGAAAACAAGATGATTAGCTGACAGTAATTTCAGATTAAAAACAACCGATTAAGACAACAGATTAAGTGGTTCGCACATGCTTCTAGACTACCATCAGACAGTGCCCATCAAAAAACATTGCTATACAGACACGATGGATACAAAGCCAGGGACAGACCATGCACAAGATGAATCATAGAAATAAAAGAATCAACGAAAACAAACATATATGAAGCACACAGAAAGGTCGCCTCCAGAGAACTCTTCTACCACTGAATTTGCAAAGCATAAAAGGATATAAAGCGAAAAGAAATAAAGAATCTGAGTCAGAGGAACAAGAAGAAGATTGTTAAACTTTGCACAGATATAAATATGTTTGAATTCTTTGATAACTTGTTACAGTTGTGGTTATTTCTTCTTAAACTTCAACGATTGGTGTATGTCACAATGGAGCTGGCAATACTGTATGCAAACATAATTTGTAAATCAGATACCCGTTTTTTTCCCCCTTCGATCTCGATTTGAATAATTCTTGTTAACACATTACCAAATAGCATATGTATCTGCAGCTGTTATAAAGCTATGACTTTTTTTTATAGATAGCTGCTATTTTTTTTGTATTGCAAAGAAGGAAGAAATAAAGAATGTTAGTGGCAGCAAGTATTTATATGTATTTTTATTTGATTTTTACAAATGTATTATTCTCCATAGGAACATCTGAGATAAACTTCTCCGTGTATCATTCATCTGATATTATCAGAATGCAACAAGGACATAGTACCAGCATCGTGGCAACGCACTGCTAGAAACGGAAAATTCTGATTTTGGATCTTACACATCAAGTATTCCTTACTGCAGCAGACCGCCATGACTGCCTGTACTAGGCACAATGCTGTATATGTTACCCCAGTAACGAGGTTTAAAGACATCGGAACTATCAGCAATGGCTCTTACTGTTTCCACAACCTCATGGAACAACACAAACACGATGACCATCAACTTAATCCAACAAAATTTTCCGTCAGACCAACAAAATTGAAACTACTTGAGCGGAAGCTACCGAACATTAATATTGTTAAAAAACACAAGAGCTCTAATTCCTTTCAGCAAAATGCCAATCAGGGACGAGATAAAAAGTCATGTGACTGTCGAAAGAGTGAGAGAAGGAAACAGGGCAAGGATCAGAAGGAAAAAGATATCAAAATGAAACGACTTGTACTGCTGCTGGTGATATTTGTGCTGTACGTGTCCCTTGGAGCTGTTGTATTTAACGCTCTGGAAGCTGGTCCCGAGCAGGACAGAAAGAATGAGCTAGATGACTTTGTGCGCACTTTCTTACGTAAGTTTTTGTATGCGAATGTGTTATTAATCGGTCGTGGGCGTAATTTATATTATCAATGTTCTTGTTATTGTAGCTGTCGTTGCTGCTAATGTTATCGTCGCGATTGCTGTTGTCCTCATTGCCATGGTTAGGGTTATTCTTTTTGTTATTGTTGCTATCGTTACTGATATTGGTATCGCTAAAATTGTCGTTGTCCTCATTGCTATGGTTACGGTTATTGTTTTTGTTATTGTTGCTATTGGTGTTGTTTTTGTTGTTACTGTTTTCGTTGACTTTGTTTCTATTGCTCTGAGATGATTTCGTTCTTACGTAGACGTTTTTCCCCTGACAGCATCCTTTCATCGGCTTTGCTCCGTGTACGCCAGTTATCTGGCCTCGACACCTTGACTAATTCCCAGGGTTCTTCCTCCTCCTCTGATAGAGTTAAATTTGTTAACTTTCATCCCCATAACTCTACTGTCCGTCGTATCATACTTACCATTATTATCTTCTCCAGTCTGATCTTCATACTCATGTCGCTATCCAGGACTTGCCTATAGGCGCGACAAAAATCTTAATGACATCTTGGTCCACAGCCACCTTAGGTCTTCTGTTCCTGACCATTCTGGCACTGTTTCAAATGCCATCCGTATAATTTCCTAAGACCACTTTCACCATCAATGAGACCTCCACATGTGAATCCCCTAATGTTATTTACGTGATAATATGTAAACGCTGCGGCAAGCTGTATATAGTGAAACTGGCTTAAGATTGCGTGAAAGCTTCTGTAACCATCTTCATGCCATAAAGCACAGAACACATACTCCTGTTGCCACACACTTCAACGGCGATGGCTATCGTAGTGTTCTTGATATTCAGGTCACTGTCATTAGATCCTGCACCACCGATGATAGATCTAGGTAAGCTCTCGAAAATTGTCTTATTTTTGAGGTGGGTACCCTCAAGCAATTTGGACTCAATTCTGATCACTATGTTGTTTAATTCTTGGTTGGTGTGGTCTTTGTTTATTTTGTTCCGTCATTTACGTCATCTTTTTGTTTGTTTCGTTTCCACATATATTTACGTTTTTATGTATTTCATATTTCTATCCTTCCGACACCTCGCATCTACATTTCTCTCTGACACGTTTGTGTTTCGCTGTCACTTCTATTCTACTCATTGTCTTTTGATGTAATGTGCTTATCTTGATAACGGTCTTTTGGTCGAAACGTCGCTTATGTCTTGCGTAGTGTTAATTGTATGATTATGTCATGTGTTCTGTTGTGTGTATTCTTTCACGTGAAGCATCCGACAGTGATAGTGTGTTAGGGTTAGGGTTAGTTGAAGTCTTACTTAGGGTTAGTTGAAGTCTTATTTAGGGTTAGTTGAAGTCTTACTTAGGGTTAGTTGAAATCTTACTTAGGGTTAGTTGAAGTCTTACTTAGGGTTAGTTGAAGTCTTACTTAGGGTTAGTTGAAGTCTTACTTAGGGTTAGTTGAAGTCTTACTTAGGGTTAGTTGAAGTCTTACTTAGGGTTAGTTGAAGTCTTACTTAGGGTTAGTTGAAGTCTTACTTAGGGTTAGTTGAAGTCTTACTTAGGGTTAGTTGAAGTCTTACTTAGGGTTAGTTGAAGTCTTACTTAGGGTTAGTTGAAGTCTTACTTAGGGTTAGTTGAAGTCTTACTTAGGGTTAGTTGAAGTCTTACTTAGGGTTAGTTGAAGTCTTACTTAGGGTTAGTTGAAGTCTTACTTAGGGTTAGTTGAAGTCTTACTTAGGGTTAGTTGAAGTCTTACTTAGGGTTAGTTGAAGTCTTACTTAGGGTTAGTTGAAGTCTTACTTAGGGTTAGTTGAAGTCTTACTTAGGGTTAGTTGAAGTCTTACTTAGGGTTAGTTGAAGTCTTACTTATGGTTAGTTGAAGTCTTACTTAGGGTTAGTTGAAGTCTTACTTATGGTTAGTTGAAGTCTTACTTAGGGTTAGTTGAAGTCTTACTTAGGGTTAGTTGAAGTCTTACTTAGGGTTAATCATTGCTCAGTAAGACTTCCTTACCTGTATCTCAAGTAAGTTATATTTCATACCCAGAAGACTTCAACTCTCTTGCTTATCCCCCCCCCCCCCCAAAAAAAAGACACCTTGTGTACAGATGTCGATTTCCTTCAGAATAAAACACCTTGTGTACATATGTCGATTCCCTCCAGAATAAGACACCGTGTGTACATATGTCGATTTCCTTTAGAATAAGACACCGTGTGTACATATGTCGATTTCCTCTAGAATAAGACACCATGTGTACAGATGTCGATTCCCCCCAGAATAAGACACCGTGTGTACAGTTGTCAAATTCCCTCAACAATAAGACACCGTGTGTACAGATGTCAATTTCCTCCAGAATAAGACACCATGTGTACAGATGTCGATTCCCTCCAGAATAAGACACCATGTGTACAGATGTCGATTTCCTTCAGAATAAGACACCGTGTGTACATATGTCGATTTCCTTCAGAATAAGACACCGTGTGTACATATGTCGATTTCCTTCAGAATAAGACACCGTGTGTGCATATGTCGATTTCCTTCAGAATAAGACACCGTGTGTACATATGTCGATTTCCTTCAGAATAAGACACCGTGTGTACAGATGCCGATTTCCTCCAGAATAAAACACCGTATGTACATATGTAGATTTCCTCCAGAATAAGACACCTTGTGTACAGATGTCGATTCCCTCCACAATAAGACACCTTTTGTACATATGTCGATCTCCTCTAGAATAAGACACCGTGTGTACATATGTCGATTTCCTCCAGAATAAGACACCATGTGTACAGATGTCGATTCCCTCCACAATAAGACACCGTGTGTGCATAAGTCGATTTCCTCCAGAATAAGACACCGTGTGTACATATGTCGATTTCCTCCAGAATAAGACACCGTGTGTACAGATGTCGATTCCCTGCAGAATAAGACACCTTGTGTACAGATGTCGATTCCCTTCAGAATAAATGTAATGACTAAGAACGATTACTCCCACAAAAGTCTGAGACATATTATCTTATGCATTTGTTCTCACACTCCGGAAGAATATCAGGATATTTTTTTCTTCTGTGTTCAGCATCTGTGGTCATGCTATGCCGTCAGACCTGTCGTCAAGACGAAGTCCACTGTCTTCTCCAAGTCAGTGCGGCTGCCCCATAGCTTTTGCCTCAAGTCTGTATCCTCTGGCCAGGTCTGCTGTCTCTGCTCTTTGTATGTTGGGCAGTCCTGAAGTATGTGTTCTGGAGTCTGGGTTCCGGATCCACATGGACATTCATTTGTGTATGAGATCCTTAATCAATAAAGGTGACCCAACAGTCTGCAGTGTCCTGTTCTAAGGCGAAATATTGTGGTCTGTTGATATCTTTGGAGGAGATGTATTGCATCATGTTCGTATTCCCCTTCCATTTCTTTCTTCCACTTTGCTGTGTATGTGTTGCGGATTATTTTTTTTTACTTCTCCGTAAGACAGTGGGTGTCTGTTTTGCTCCATTTCGCTTCCTGCCTTTGACAGAGCATCCGCTTTCTCATTTCCCATGATTCCACAGTGTGATGGTATCCACTGAAGGGCAATAGCTGTTGATTTTTGGATCTGTCGTAGCTCATGTCTGATGTTGTACAGAAGGCTTTCGTTTCTGTTGCTATGGATTCATTCCAGTAGGGATCTGCAATCTGTGAATATGGCTATCTTCTTTGGTCTTGGCAGTCCTGGTTCAGGGAAGGCTTTCAGTGCTTGATGGAGTGCAACTGCTTCTGCTCTAAAATTAGAGGAGTATTTCCCGGTTGGAAAAGCTTTTGATATTGTCTTCCCATCTTTGAGTGTTATATCAGGATATATTCCGGAGAACGGAATGCGTTGTGTCAACTACAATTACAACTTTCCTGATATATCTGCGCATTTCGGCATGACACATCCGACTTCAGAATGGCTTCTTGGTCACTTAAACCATCTATGGAAATGGACAACCAACTCTCCCCCAAGGTTTAAGAAATATTTGACAGTATCCCAACTTATAACAACATCTGCGTCGACACAGCGTTGATTTCCTGTGAACTCGTTGACACAGCGTTGATTTCCTGTGAACTCGTTGACACAGCGTCGATTTCCTGTGAACTCGTTGACACAGCGTCGATTTCCTGTGAACTCGTTGACACAGCGTCGATTTCCTGTGAACTCGTTGACACAGCGTCGATTTCCTGTGAACTCGTTGACACAGCGTTGATTTCCTGTGAACTCGTTGACACAGCGTTGATTTCCTGTGAACTCGTTGACACAGCGTTGATTTCCTGTGAACTCGTTGACACAGCGTTGATTTCCTGTGAACTCGTTGACACAGCGTTGATTTCCTGTGAACTCGTTGACACAGCGTTGATTTCCTGTGAACTCGTTGACACAGCGTTGATTTCCTGTGAACTCGTTGACACAGCGTTGATTTCCTGTGAACTCGTTGACACAGCGTTGATTTCCTGTGAACTCGTTGACACAGCGTTGATTTCCTGTGAACTCGTTGACACAGCGTTGATTTCCTGTGAACTCGTTGACACAGCGTCGATTTCCTGTGAACTCGTTGACACAGCGTCGATTTCCTGTGAACTCGTTGACACAGCGTCGATTTCCTGTGAACTCGTTGACACAGCGTCGATTTCCTGTGAACTCGTTGACACAGCGTTGATTTCCTGTGAACTCGTTGACACAGCGTCGATTTCCTGTGAACTCGTTGACACAGCGTTGATTTCCTGTGAACTCGTTGACACAGCGTCGATTTCCTGTGAACTCGTTGACACAGCGTTGATTTCCTGTGAACTCGTTGACACAGCGTTGATTTCCTGTGAACTCGTTGACACAGCGTTGATTTCCTGTGAACTCGTTGACACAGCGTTGATTTCCTGTGAACTCGTTGACACAGCGTTGATTTCCTGTGAACTCGTTGACACAGCGTTGATTTCCTGTGAACTCGTTGACACAGCGTTGATTTCCTGTGAACTCGTTGACACAGCGTTGATTTCCTGTGAACTCGTTGACACAGCGTTGATTTCCTGTGAACTCGTTGACACAGCGTTGATTTCCTGTGAACTCGTTGACACAGCGTTGATTTCCTGTGAACTCGTTGACACAGCGTTGATTTCCTGTGAACTCGTTGACACAGCGTTGATTTCCTGTGAACTCGTTGACACAGCGTTGATTTCCTGTGAACTCGTTGACACAGCGTTGATTTCCTGTGAACTCGTTGACACAGCGTTGATTTCCTGTGAACTCGTTGACACAGCGTTGATTTCCTGTGAACTCGTTGACACAGCGTTGATTTCCTGTGAACTTATCTATGTCCACATATGAACACATCTATATTGCGTTTATATATAGTTGCCCACCGATATTGTCTATTTTCTCCGTAATTATTGAACGTTTAGGCTTCATATTTTGCATGAATGTATTATTTCATAACCACATTACAGATTTATGATTTATTATTTTATACATTGAACGGATTTATCGCAGCAGTTGCTACGAGTGTCCTTTCTAAGGTAGTAATGATTTGATTTAAAGTGGAAAATAAATTTTACAGTAATTGCTGGTATAGGCATATCGTTCGCATATAGTTTTCATATAGTTTCCATATAGTTTCCATATTCCCCAAACCTTTGCAAATTAAACTGAAAACAGAACCGCTCCCCTCAGAGCACTCTCCGGTCCTGTTTGATAAATTACGGAGATTCGATGGCAAGCATAAACTATCAGATCCCCCCCCGAAATGACAAAATCAGTGAGTAGAGATATTGAATGATGGATGACACGTTAGTTGTATGAGAATATCTGATTTGATATTTATTCAGGTGACATATCATTTTCTTCATTTGTGATTTGAGCAACTCACGAATCTGGTCGAGTTGACCTGATGTAGAACGGACATGTTTAAACAGTTAAATACCAACGTCATTTTGAGCGGCCTTTTCTCAAGTTTCCAGCAACCATGCCTTCTATTTTTAATTTTTTCATGATGTTATGTCTTTTTATTTCGCCACAAATCTCAGCTTTCTTGTTGAATGTCGTTTAGTATTCAACTCTCTTTCATGCTAATTGTTCTTATCACTTCTTGATTCTTGTTGTTTTTGTTTTTGTTGATGTTCATTTCTCAAAATCTTTCTGTATCATCTCAGTTCGAAGGAAGAATTTCTCTTTACCGCAACTTTACCAAGTATCGATATTTTACATCCAGAATTTCTCCATACTCAAACTTTATCAAGTATCGATATCTTACATCAAGAATTTGCTGATGGCAATATTCTTGCTCTGATAGATATCATTTAGTTTTATCTGGCGTCTTGTCAAAGATTGTTCATATGCGCTAGTTCTGCTGCAGGTATTTGCTATTCTCTTGATTTCTTCTACACACCCCCCCTGAACTGTTTGTATTACTTCATAAATATAATCTAATCTATTTAAGGATGTTATTATTTACTATATGCAGAATAGATGACTTTATTGACAATCCTTTCTAGAACTGTTAAACGGGGTAATGAAGTTATGCTAATAACACGAAACACACATAGGCACACACACACACACACACATCGACGTTTCAATCGAAAGGCCTTTATCAAAGATAACAGTGTGATGGTATCCACTGAAGGGCAATAGTAACAAAGTAACAAAGATACGTAGTAACAAAGTAAAACATGACCAGATTATCAAAATGCTAGAAGATATTAATATGGACAGTAAAGATCTTAGAATTGTGTGCAATATATACTGGCAACAAGAAGCAGCCATGAAAGTGGATAATATAACTGAGAAGTATACACAAATAAAACAAGGTGTACGCCAGGGATGTGTAGATCTTGACATGAAAATAGGAAATTAAATTACACTGGCACTCACTCACAGCCTTCCGAAAAAATACTGAACATAGAAGAAGACAGACGCTTCAATCTATCAAGAACCGCAAGTAAACATATTTCGGACATATAATGAGACATAATGGTTTAAAAAGATACAAGAGGCAGATTAAGACTACGATGGACACGGGATATCGGAGGCCTTCTTAACACTAGAAGAAGCTGGACAACTTGCACAGAACAGAAAACCGTACAGGGTGGACATTATTCTGTAAAGGGCCCTTCAAATAGGATTGATACACGCTGAGAAAATATTCACACAAAGCAGCCATTTATAAACCTACAGCAAGACTAGTGCGCGAGTAACTCTGCAGGCTAGTGATAATATTGCAGAATCTCATATGACGTCAGAATATGCGTCACATCCTAGTTAAATTATTCACGCCAGGTCACCACCGATCTCCTGTATAAAGACCTGTGTACAGAAAAGGTAAATATGAAAGGCCGATTTTGATTATTTTCGTGAATTTCGTTGGTCTGTCTTAGCAATTGTGGGCATGCAACTCCAAATATATTAATTGCGACCATCGAAAAGAGCATTTTCCTATGTTTATAAATGTTAGTGTATTGGATTACCGGAAGTGGGGGTCAATAGGATCGAATTTGCCTATTTCAGAAGAGCACGAGAAACATATAACGCCAATGATTTCATATGCACAGTTCTCTATTTGTAGTATCATGTATCAGGATCGTTGTTGATTCTTTGCCATGCCACGATGTCAAACTATCTAATATTTTCTTACCGTCTGTCTTTTCCGACACAGCTATGTTCTCCACACCATCCTAATTCATATAGCGTGTCCAAAAAATAAATAAATTCTCTTTTTTTTATATTAAAAAGTAGCCCCCATCTCGGATTTGAGTCTTGCATTACTTCCTTGTTAGTTTATTCTAGACTCATCATTCTTCTACAAGATCCACATTCTATGTTGCCTCTAAAGTTCTACCCACACGTTTAATTATTGTCCAAGAATTGTATACACGCGTACACAAAATATAAACATATATTTTATATCAGGAGATTTATATGCTTAGAAACATACTTACTTAAAATACTTACTTAAAATGCTTCTTTAAAAAACTTACTTAAAAAACTTACTTAAAATACTTACTTAAAATACTTACTTGAAATACTTACTTAGAATACTTACTTAGAATACTTACTTAGAATATTTATTTAAAATATTTACTTGAAATATTTACTTAAAATACTTACTTAATATACTTACTTAAAATACTTACTTAAAATACTTACTTAAACGTACGAGTGGGTGAAAAGGGGGGGGGGGTTGTTTTGTAAGCAATGTATATTCGAAAGAGGAAGGGAGTTGAAAGAAGAAGCGAAATATGAAAATAAATACACAGGAGGGAGGGGAAATATCAAGATTTGGCTATGGCATAATTTGTCTGAGTGTATCACTATGGCAACTGGGAATCGATTTCAGATATCTTTGGATGCAGAGACAGTGAACATATGATATGATTTTTGCAACAAAATAATGAATAGTTAATATGTAATTTGTCCAAGATTTCTTTATTTGACATCTTGATATGATTATATGTGACACAGACATCTGCATCTCCATACATCAAATATTTCCTTGCCGCCTTTCTAACACCATTTTTATGTGATATTCTATTTACGTAAGCAAATTTTGTTAGACACAGCATCATCATCATATCGTAATATCAAGGCAACATTATTATCGAGGATTGCAACGACCAGTTAGTTCAAGAAAATGGAATCACAAGCCCGACACATAACATAAAATAATTATGATGTCATATTGAATTAATCCGAAGATCTAAAGACAAAGTGAATTTGATTAGAATGAGACTTGGAAGGGAATCAATAATTGGCAAAAAATTGTTGAAATCATCTATGGACACCACTTTTGGTGACTGTTGGAGTGTAAGCGAAGTACTTTTTAATATTTACGAAGTAATACAGTACAATACGGTACAATACAAGGACTAGTGGCCAGGTTTCTACGTAACGACAAGTTAATATAATTAAAGGGAATGAAATTCCGATAAAGACACATACTCCGACACAGCAAACGTTCTACACGTTTGGTGATGAGAGCCCCCCGACCACTCGATATGCGCGCTACACACTGAGTGGGGGTGGTCGTCCAGTGTGTTGCACACAAATCGTTAGATCAGAATCCCTAGTTACATTTTTGTAAATGTCCGAGTAGCGGAAGCTTAGTGCAATACCATATGAAATTAAAAAGTCGGACTGTTGTCACGTGATTTATCCACTGATTCCTGTATTGAACCTATTTGGATAGCCCCCTGCGTCGAGATGTTGGTTTACAAGCAAGAACGAACAATATTGTTTTCCATTGAATACTACTCCGAGTTATAAAGTAGTTCTTCTTCATCGTTGATTCTCACACTCCCTCTTGATCTCTTTTGTAATGGGGCAATGGTCCAACTTGATTTCTACCAGAATGTAATCAGAGAATAGAAATGCGTTGTGTCGCCGTTTTATGTGCACCAGTGGCCCGACAATTCCGTCTTTGGCGGTATAAAATAGTTCAACAGCAATAGCATCAAGCACTGTCTCCGCATAGAAAGTTGACTACAACTTGCCTCCAACATACTCTTTCTCATGTCTTAGTGGTACACTGATATGCTATCTCTGCCTACCTCTCGCTCGCTTTCTTCAACTTGACCTTCAAGTAAGGTCTTCAACAAGGTCTTCAACAAGGTGTTCATCAACGTCTTCAACAAGGTCTTCAACAAGGTGTTCATCAACGTCTTCAACAAGGTCTTCAACAAGGTGTCATGCCTTTTTTACATGTCCAAAATATTTGATTTCTGTGATTTCTATGTTAATGAACAGCATTTCTGTATACGCAGTGTTACTGACACCTCTTTATTGTCTTCTCTATCCATTCCTTCATTCAATTTCCTTTAGCGCTGAAGTTAGTAGATAGGGCAGAGGTCAGATCTCGCCAATTCTGTCCGTTCAAAGCTATTCTGTACAGTTCTTGAATAGTATGGATATTGATTGTTTTACTTTCTCTAAGTATTGTTCTTCTGAGTCTTTCTTTTGGTATACCCCTGGCTCTTTTGCCTGTATGTATCCATTCAAGAGATAGGTGGTGTATTCTGTTAATGTATTAACCGCGTAGGACATGCCCGATGTAATGTATGACCAACGGCGTTTTCTGATAGCATATGTGATGAAGTTTTGATGTGTCTCTTCTCTGATAGTTCTGACTGTACGACAATCCCGCAATGATGAGGAAGAGAAATCACATGTGCTATCTTAAATATCCGATTTTGTAATACACAGTTTGTCACAAAATAATTCGTTTGAATGAAAAAGAATTGGAATGAACTGACTTCTGTTACACAAATCGGTCTGAACGTTACGATGTTAGTTGATTAATCCAACGATCGACGGAATGACCCAGACTTGATTAGAGAAACACCCTCCATCAACTGACGTCACTACCGGAAGTCTCTCTTCATGAAAATATATTTATTATTCTGTACTCCTGCTCACATCTCCAATATATCAAAGTTATCCAATATGTCTTCTCTCTGTTCATTTACTCAACAACAGTCATTACCAACGTAAAACAGTCAAGAATATTATACAATTCACAAAAGCGTGATCTATTCACATTTCTGTTTATTACTTCTGTGTATTTCCACCTGTGTGGATCTTTGGTAGAAGTTTCCACGTAAACATGGACTTGGCCAATTTTATGGGTGATAGACATCTATAAAAATCATTAAAAGTTGTTAACCCTTTCAAACCATTGAAACTAAACCTTCTTTCCTTTTAAAGAACTAATTTCTTCGAGTTTATATAGTTTCTCATCACCCCTAAAATGTGTCAAGTTCATGTTTACTGAGAAACTGCTATGTTCTTCTTCTTCAGCGTTCATTCTCAAACTCCCACTGGATCTCTATCGTAGTAGGACCATGGCCCTACTAGATTTCCAGCAGGATATAGTCAAAAGAATGGAAATGCGTTGTATCGTAGTTTTATTTGCGCCAATGGCCCGACACATCCGTCTTCGGCGGAGAAGAATGCAACGAAATAGCCTGACATATTAATTCATATTGTAGTACGTTGATAATGCTGTTGTATGGTGTTCAGCTCAAGAAACGATAATGTAGATAAGATAAGATAAGATAAGATAAGATAAGATAAGATAAGATAAGATAAGATAAGATGAGATGAGATGAGATGAGATGAGATGAGATGAGATGAGATGATATGAGATGAGATGAGATGAGATGAGATGAGATAAGATAAGATAAGATAAGATAAGATAGATAAGATAAGATAGATAAGATAAGATAGATAAGATAAGATAAGATAAGATAAGATAAGATAAGATAAGATAAGATAAGATAAGATAAGATAAGATAAGATAAGATAAGATAAGATAAAGATACGATAGACGTGTGAATATGTCAGCCACTGCATATGACATGGAAGATACTTTGATTATGTTGAATGTGTTATTGTTATTTACATTTACCTTTGGCACATCTGAAAACAAAAATTATGACAACACATAAAGTATAAAGTGAAAGTGCAGCCAAAGATAATCATTGACAATTTAGAACTAGAAGTTGTAACAAATTCGAGGATTTGGTCACAAACATAAATATCTCCGGAGATTTCGCTATAAAAATGCAAGAGAACACTTCGAAACTTACTCAAATGAAAAATCTTTGGCAAGGTACCAGCAGTATAGATAATCCTAACAAGATAACTGACGGGTTTTGTTTTTTGGTCATTAAATGAGACATAACAGCATGGACAGATTAAGCATGGCGATTCTTCACAGCCGCCACTTACTGTAAACTGCAGGTAGTCCTTGTTAATATTTCTCGATATCCATGCCAGTACTTATAACTTTAGTTTCTGGTGTTGAAGAGCAATATACGAACAACAGTGATGTCACAGCTGGGGTTTTTCCCCCACTATGTATGGGATTTTTACCGTCGTCTGGGATTCTGTGTATATTTTGGCAAAATTTGCCTTAATTTGTGGGTTGTTTTATTTTAAACCCCCCTTTGAAAATCAGAACACGACTTTTCGTCCTAGCAATGTGACCACAAGACGTGTAAACTAGCAATATAGCCACAAGACGTGTAAACTACCAATGTAGACACAAGACGTGTAAACTACCAATGTAGCCACAAGACGTGTAAACTACTAATGTAGCTATAACACGTGTAAACTACCAATGTAGCCACAAGACATGTAAACTGCCAATGTAGACACAAGACGTGTAAACTACCAATGTAGCTATAACACGTGTAAACTACCAATGTAGCCACAATACGAGTAAACCCTCCCTATCCTTAACGATTTTTAAAAGAACGGTTATCAAAAGTCTCATGGTAACGATGGAAATTCTATGCACAACCCGCTTCACTTGCTGAAGACATTTATCTCGGTCGTTGGCCTTATTTAGATGAACCATATAGATGGTCAAAGGAATTAGAGAGGCAACTGCAGCACCACATGACTACCACATTATGAACAGGGACCAGACTAAGTTATCATGCTGTGCTTCAGAATACGACACAACCGACACCGCAGTCACATATAGACCTACACAAAGTTCAAGATTAGTGACATGGCCATGTGTGCATGTGGACAGGCACCTCAGACAGCAGAGCATATTCTTATGGAATATCCGGAATATGAAATGTTTAGGCAACCACGCTGGCCCAGAGAAACAACAGTGAAAGAAAAACTCTCCGGACCTCTGTACGAGTTAAAAAAAAACACAGTCGCATTTATAGAAGAGGCACAACTTCAGAGAAAAGCAAGTTCCACAAGAACTTAAGGAGTAGATGATGTATAATATTATCTGGTGGTTTTTTCCCAGAGCGATCTGTGGTTATTTCTAAAATGTCAGTGGTAACAGTGACGTACGCATTTATATTTTGAGAACTAGATGACTTAAAGAGGCAGCGAGAATATATTACATATGAGTTACTAGAAAAAAGTTCGCGAACTAATGTTTGATACGTTCTGTGTCCAACCACTGTTTCCCGAATAGAAAGCTCTTACTGTGTTATAATACATGTTATCGTGTCTGTGTTATCGCAGGAACATGTCATGCGCAACTCCATTAAAATGTGTTTGCTTAACAAATATTTGAATATTTTATACCATCTGATAACTTCCGGTGTTTTCCCGCCATCTTATTAAATTGATAATGCTTGTTTATATTCGCCTTCTGCTGCTATTTTGCTACAAATTTTCTGTAACCATCTTGCTATATCATTCTTGGTTGTTTTTCATCGACTTTTTTTAATATAACAATTCGTTGTCAATTTCTAAATTACCGTTCAATGCCGAAAGTGATTCCCTCTATATTTATGTGATGCTACCAGTGTGTCATGTGATCTTTGGTAGAAGTTCCCACGTAAACATGGACTACCAGCGTGTGATGTGATGCTACCAGTGTGTCATGTGATGTTACCAGTGTGTCATGTGATGCTACCGGAGTGTCATTTGATGCTACCAGTGTGTCATTTGATGCTACCAGTGTGTCATGTCATGTGATGCTACCAGTGTATCATGTGATGCTTCCAGTGTGTCATGTGATGCTACCAGTGTGTCATGTGATGCTTCCAGTGTGTCATCAGTTCTTCCAATCTGATTCACCATCTTTGGTCATTATTCTTTATCTTTCGTTGGCACTTTTTTCTTCATCAGCCGTTTCAAACATATTATTCTAACTACTGTGGTAGGTTTTTCCTTGCTTTGTTTTTTTACGTTGCATGCGTAACATAAGTATGGTATTTTACAAGGTTTTCCTGCATGTTTAACGCTGGTTTAACTACATCGTTATGTCACAGGTAATAATGTGAATCTTAATGGGACAGTGTATGCTAAAATAAGTGATTTTGTTGTTGTCATGTGACGTATTCTTTCCAGAACGTATTCCGCCTTAAAAATCATGTGAAATCCGTGCGGTCTCTGGCAAGTTGTCCCACTTCCTCTAGCGACATGTGCATGCATTTCTGAATATCTTTTGTCCAACGACGTCTTGGTTGACCTCTACCTCTACTGCCTTCTATCGCCCCCTCCAGCAACAATCTTTCCATGACATCGTGTCCATGGCCGAAAAAAACTACTAAACTTCCTTCTTAATATGGTGTTTAAAAGCCAGACTTCTTGTATATTTCTTTTTCTTAACATGTTTTCGTTGGTCTTCCTTACTGTTCATGGTATTCTCGGCATTATCGGCGACCAGGCCCGTATATATTGAGAGGAAGGTGGGGAGGGGGGTCAGAATATGATATTTAGTACTGGGAAGTAAGGCAAAAATTTGTTTAATTCCACACACAACGCCCTCCCTTAATAGTTTTCACAAAGCAAAAGTCATTAAAAAATAACATGAAATCAAGAAAATTATCTATTTTTTACCCTCTTCTCTGTCTCTCTCTGTCTCTTTCTGCCTCTCTCTGTATCAATCTGTCTCTCTGTCTCTTTCTGCCTCTCTCTGTATCAATCTGTCTCTCTGTCTCTTTCTGCCTCTCTCTGTATCAATCTGTCTCTCTGTCTCTTTCTGCCTCTTTCTGTATGTATCAATCCGTCTCTCTGTCTGTATCAATCTGTCTCTCTGTCTCTTTCTGCCTCTCTGTCTGTATCAATCTGTCTCTCTGTGTCTCTCCCTGTCCCTCTGTCTCTCTATGTCTCTCTCTCTGCCTCTCGGTCTCTCTCTGTCTTTCTCTGTGTGTCTATCTCTATATCTCTCTCTGTCTCTCTCCCCCCTCTCCTTGCCTCTCTCTATATCTGTCTCCACTGTCACTCTCTCTCTCTCTCTCTCTCTCTCACTATTTCTCTTACTGAAGAAGTATCTACGACATGTCGGTCACATAATGAGCAGAAACGAGGAAAATAATGGAAAGCAACATCACAGACCAGAAACATGACAGCAGATATGTTATCACTAATCATTGTATGCAACACATTTCACTGAACATACCCCACTTCAGCTTTACAACAATACTAACCCCTAACCTCTAACCCCTAACCCTAAAAAAATGAATATTTCAATTAATTAATGATTTATTTCTTTATATAATATTTAGATAAATGAACCACAAAATACGTAGGTAGGAACTAACGGGAAACAAGAAGGAAAACGGGGGTTGGACCGCGATCATAGTACCGGATATTGATACACAAGACAAAATACCACTTTCCAGTACCGGATATTGATACACAAGACAAAATACCACTTTCCGGTAAGCATATTTCAGTGAATAAAGTTTGTAAACCTCCGATTTAAAAAAAAAACAACTTTTATTTGAACTTTGAACCTAAGTAATCAAGTAAAATACATAGAAATCCAAAAAAGTATCTACCGAGTATATCTGCTTCATAGATTATACAGCAAGACCTTTGACAGAGTCCAACATGAAAAATTAATTGAGTGTCTTCAAGAAATAGGTATAGATGGAAAAGGCATCAGACTGATTAGAAATATATATATTGGAACCAAACTGCATCAATACGGTGTGAAAACAGCTACTCACAATACATAGATATAAAATTAGGGGTGTGTTTTATCACCAAGCATATTTAATATCAACATAGAAAGTATATTTAAACATGTAGAACAAATGCCAGGACAAGATTTGTGAGAAAATAATAAACAAACTTAGATATGCAGATGATGCTGTCATTTTAGCAGAAAGTGCAAAGGAACCACAGACTAATAGATCGAGTCGATAAATCAAGTAAAAAGCATGTCCTAGATATAAACATTCAAAAAACATAAACCATGATAAACAGAAAAATAACAGATAAACATAAAATACATGGAAAGTATCTACAACAAGTGATGATGATGTTCGTCCGTCGTGATCGACGATGACCAAAAACTCAACCATAATAATAATAGCAATAAATAATAAAATAATAAAGTTAATAGTGCGTTTTTAAATGACTAGCAAGTCCAATGCGCGCACAAAATGTTCTTTTACAGAATTGACAACAATAGAAGGTATCTGTGTGAGGTTGAGATGTTTTTTCTTTTCTACGTGCCCGCTTCTGTCTTGCAGTTTCTTGTCTGAATTCTTCTGCCGCTAGTGCTCACGTTTTAATGCTGTAACGCCAAGCCGTTCTATCCTGAGCGAGGCTCTCCCAAGCGCCTACGTCAATGTTAAGATGTTTCAAGGATGACTTGAGCGTGTCTTTGAAACGCTTTTTCTGTCCACCAGCTTTTCGAAATCCTGCCTTGAGTTCTCCATAATATATTTGTTTTGGCAAACGAGAGTTCTCCATACGCACAAGATGGCCTGCCCAGCGTGCCTGCGCCTTCATAAGTATTGTGTGGATGCTTATTGATGTTGATTTTTCCAACACCTCGTAGTCTGGTACTTTGTCCCACCAATGGATGTTTAGTAATTTACGTAGGCAGGTAAGATGGAAATGATTTAACTTTCTTGCATGTCTAGCATACACTGTCCACGTTTCGCAGGCGTATAGTAAGGTTGGTATAACAGCAGCATGATATACTTGTAGTTTGGTGGTTGTTCTTATACCTCTTCTGTCCCATACATTTTTGCGTAATCTGCCAAATACAGCACTAGCTTTTGCCAGTCTATTGTTAATTTCCACATCAATGTTGACATCGCGAGAGAGAGTGCTCCCAAGGTAAGTGAAATTGTCGACTACCTGCAGATTTTCCTGATTGACGGTGATGGAAGTAGCAGTATGTTGGCTATTTGATGTTGCTTGGTGCATGACTTCTGTTTTTTTGGTGTTAATAGTGAGACCAAAGTTGTTGCAGGCCTTTGAGAAGCGGTCTATGGTGCTCTGCATGTTTACGACAGAGTCAGCATACAATGCACAGTCGTCAGCATAAAGTAATTCTCTAACAGTACTAGATTTAGTTTTCGTGTTTGCTTTTAGACGACGTAAATTGAAAAGACCACCATCCGTTCTGTAATTGATCATTATGCCTGCTGTTTCATTACTATGGTGTGTTTCCGTTAACATGGCTGTAAATAACAGGCTGAAAAGAGTAGGGGCCAGCACACATCCCTGCTTTACACCATTTGTGACAGGGAATGCAGGAGATACTCCTCCGTCGCAGATAACACTAGCCATCATACCGTCATGAAATTGTCGTATCACAGTGACAAGTTTTGGGGGGCATCCGAACTTTGTAAGCACCTTCCACAGTCCTTCTCTGTTAACGGTATCGAATGCTTTAGTTAAGTCCACAAATGTTGCTAAGAGTTCACTATGTTGATCTTGTGACTTTTCCTGAATCTACAACAAGTAGAATATTATCAATATCTCGGACACATAATCACAAATTATTGAAGATGTGAAAAAGAAGTTAGAAGGAAATTGGGAATGGCTAAAAGTACTTTCAATGACATGAGGAAATATTGACATCTAAATAAATTGCAAACAAGCTAAAATTGAGAATTATAAAATGCTACATTTATTCTATATTAACGTATGGTTCAGAAGCATGGACAATAATAAAACTAAACAACTAGAGGACAAAATTGATGCCTTTGGGATGTTGATATATAGAAGAATATTGAGAAATTTATGGAAAGAGAAGAAGACAAACAAAGAGGTTCTAATAACACTTCGTATGGAGAAAGAATTATTAAAGGAAATAAAGATCAAACAAATAAAATAATGTGGACACATTAAAAGACATGACGCCTTGTTGAACTTGAGGGTAAAGTCTAGGGTAGGCGAGCAGGAGGTGGGCAGAGATACAAGTGGGAGAGTAACATCACGAGATGGACGGATTACAGTCTAGCAGAGTGCACCACCAATACAAGAGACGGGATGTTGGAGGTATGTTGCAGCCAACCTTCGTTGAGGAGACGACACTGAATGATATTGATGAATCAAATGAAATATTAAGATGCTCGTAACAGCACGACTACATGCTAGTAATCGATACATTAGATCTGGACTCTGTTCTCGTATTTCCTTTCTAACAAAGACTCTAATCCTGAAAATCGATTATGTGATATTGACTTTCGATTTGAACATGCAAAACTACCATTAAAGTTGCCAGATGTCGATAGTATTGGGTTTTTACGATGTTCTACTAACACTGGTTTTACTGCTGCCACGATTCGGGTGAATAACCTAACAGTAATGTGAAGATAAGAGAAAAACGAGCGCTCTTTCCTTAGGAGAAACTGAACGACTGTTCTGAATTGCTCGTTATTAGTGAGAATCGTAAGAAAAGAGTCGGGATTTGAACCATGTTTGTTCAACTGTCTACTATTCGCCTCAAAACTTGAGTCAAAACTTGTTCCAAATTCGACTTTTCTGCATCTCTAACTAAAAGATGTGATTTTATTCAAGACTTTGAATATGTATATTCTCAAGTTACTGACCATGAATCGGTCGGTCGACACTCACACATACACACACAGACAGACAGTGTTCAGTTGGAAGACAAAATCTTCAGAATTCTTACTGAATTCCAAAGAAAAAATTTGACATTTCTAAAGGGGTTGAGTAGGGAATTAACCGTACGGATTTTATTCTAGTACATTACCATCCAAGTTCGTAGATAAGAAGGGTTGGGGTTTCAAACTTAGCCAATTAAAACTTGTCTTTAAGTAGGAGTGCTGTCAAATTGTTGGTAAAATCCATACCTTAGCGTTTTCCTCGAAAAACAGTGGTCATGAAGTAGATAGAATGTTACATCCTATGAAAAAGTTGGAATTTTACATGAGAATTGACGATTTACCTTTTTTAGATAGGTAAAACCAACTCTGTGCTAAAAGCGTATCTACGGCCATGTTTTCATCAGTGCTGACTAGGGATTTAACATAACAGGTTTTAACCCATTACATTTTCTGTCAGGGTTGACTAGGGAATTAGCGAAATTTTAACCCAGTATTAGGGCCGTGACGTGCTATTATGCAGAGAGGTGCCCGCATCCGGTGGCACCGCAAGGTGGCGGCATAAACAGAGAAGTCAACATACAATTTGAATCATTAAGAGGTGGCATTTCGAAAACTTGCATCATACTTAGAAAATCTGCTGCACTGCCGTGCCCAATATATTCTTATCAAGGGTGACTAGAGAAATAAACTAACTGATTTTACTCAATACATGCATATCTAAGCTTCTATTAAAAAATATTGTGTTTAATCTTTTGTATACACGTGTACACAAATCGTGGACAATAATTAAAGTTGACTGGAAAATTAGAGGCAACAGAGATGTGGTTCTTTCGAGGAAAGATGAGAGTATGAAGGACATTTAGAATAAACTAACGAGGAAGTAATGCAAGACCTGCAAAATTCGACATGGGGGAATTACTTATTAATATAAAAAATAGAAAATCTTTATTTTTGGACACGCTATATGAGGTAGGGAGGTCTGGAGAACATAGTTATGCCGGAAAAGACAGACGGCAAGAGATATCGAAGTCAACATCGTGAGAAAATATTAGATAGTTGGACATCGTGGCATGGCAATGAGTCAACAACGACCCTGATACATGATACTACAAATAGAGAACTGTTGATATTCATGATCTCCTACGCCAGTCGACACGGCGCTTGATGCTAGTAAAATTTGGTATTCTTACTGTGTCATCATTATCAATGTTCCATCTCTATTTGTATTTGTTGGTGTCAATGTTCCATCTCTATTTGTATTTGTTGGTGTCAATGTTCCATCTCTATTTGTATTTGTTGGTGTCAATGTTCCATCTCTATTTGTATTTGTTTGTGTCAATGTTCCATCTCTATTTGTATTTGTTGGTGTCAATGTTCCATCTCTATTTGTATTTGTTGGTGTCAATGTTCCATCTCTATTTGTATTTGTTGGTGTCAATGTTCCATCTCTATTTGTATTTGTTGGTGTCAATGTTCCATCTCTATTTGTATTTGTTTGTGTCAATGTTCCATCTCTATTTGTATTTGTTGGTGTCAATGTTCCATCTCTATTTGTATTTGTTGGTGTCAATGTTCCATCTCTATTTGTATTTGTTGGTGTCAATGTTCCATCTCTATTTGTATTTGTTGGTGTCAATGTTCCATCTCTATTTGTATTTGTTGGTGTCAATGTTCCATCTCTATTTGTATTTGTTTGTGTCAATGTTCCATCTCTATTTGTATTTGTTGGTGTCAATGTTCCATCTCTATTTGTATTTGTTGGTGTCAATGTTCCATCTCTATTTGTATTTGTTGGTGTCAATGTTCCATCTCTATTTGTATTTGTTGGTGTCAATGTTCCATCTCTATTTGTTTTTGTTGGTGTCAATGTATGTCTATGATTTGATCTCCTGCAGGACCATCTCTTCTAATGTGATCTGGCTGCTATTCTTCATGAAATTAATTGCTAACAAACATTTAAAACTGCAACCATAAGCATTTCATCTATAAATAAACCCCTTGACGCTCAAACACTGTGCTATAGTAAATATATTTATGGATGTGAATCATTCATTGGATTGTTTTGTAAGTGTGTAAAACTAAACTGAGTTGCTTGATCTGAACTGAACAGAAGAAACGGGGGCAAGTTAAAACTTAAGGATGATAAGAAGATTCAACGAAATGTTCTAGACTTATGATCTTCTATAGGAGATGGTAATTGGAGACACGTGATCTGATAAAGTGAATTTTTACGAGATGTGGGTAGACTTGGATCATTCAAAATACAACTAGATGCGTGGTTAAATATAACATAATGTCAGTAGAAATTAGTGGCATTCAAAAATTAAATGTGCAGAAGTGATGTGATAGAAGAAATGTAAATCTTCCCTATAGGGCCAGATAAATGGAACACATTATATGGAACAAAACAACAGCTCACAAACACATGCATATATCACACAATGACATTGGGTCAAATGGCATGAGACCATGGTCCCCTGGATCAGCAACCAACCAGGAAACGTAAATAGTGACGGGTGGTTTTATATAACGACATGAGAATAGTGATGGGTTTGTTGCGCATGGTTGAGAAGCTAGAGCATTGCTCTCACATCCGCGAGGTCTAGAGTTCAAAAACCCGGTTAAAACTTATTTTTTCTATTGGAGAATATCATGTACATAACGTGGCAATAGCAAGAGATTGTGACCTTCATTACACAGCAACAAGTGACATCTCTCTGCAGCTCCCTGGGGGGGGGGGGAATCAATCAGTATTTATCTGGTTTATTTTAAATAGTGATTGGTGGCCTTGTATAAACTAAACGTAAATAGAGATGGACGACCTTGTATAAACCAAACGTAAATAGAGATGGACGACCTTGTATAAACCAAACGTAAATAGAGATGGACGACCTTGTATAAACCAAACGTAAATAGAGATGGACGACCTTGTATAAACCAAACGTAAATAGAGATGAACGACCTTGTATAAACCAAACGTAAATAGAGATGGGCGACCTTGTATAAACCAAACGTAAATAGAGATGGACGACCTTGTATAAACCAAACGTAAATAGAGATGGACGACCTTGTATAAACCAAACGTAAATAGAGATATATGGAGGATATAAGTAAAAGTAAAAATAAATAGCTGGTAAAAAGTGATTAGATGTAAGGACAAACCTGTTGTTAAGAAGGAGGAAGTTCTGGTTTAAAATCTGCCCTTAGGAAGAGTCAGAACACGACATTTAATATAAGAAAGAAAGCCAATATAGTCTACTTACCTATCTCAACATTTAGCTGATAACAGCTTTATATTGAATTGTACTCTACTTTCGTCTACTTCTATGGTAATATAGATGCCTACATTAATTTCATCTACTTCTCCTATGGTAATATAGATAGCTACTTTACTTTGCGCTATTTCTCCTATGGTAATATAAATGCCTACTTTACTTTCATCTAATTCCCCTTTGGTAATATAGACGTCTATATACTTTCCTTTAATGTAGTTTTTGTCTATTCTAATTCCAGTTTATGTGTTTGTCTTTAATCTTTGCAAATGTATTGTGGTCGAAATTGTGAATCTGTGTAATAGTTATATTTGTAAAACTGAATGGTAACGGTTTGTTACATGTTTTTCATTGACCACGTGGTACACAGTTTTACCGCAGTTGTTCATGAAATGTCACAAAGTCGTATCAACAGTTCTGTAGAAGAATACAATAAATGTCACCAGAAGAGATCGACAGAGATATGAAGAAATAAATAAAAACCATCTCAAGTCAAGACTACATTGACAGATAGCAAACTATGTGGTTTGACCACGTGATGAGATAGCAAACTATGTGGTTTGACCACGTGACGAGATAGCAAACTATGTGGTGTGACCACGTGATGATATAGCAAACTATGTGGTTTGACCACGTGATGAGATAGCAAACTATGTGGTTTGACCACGTGATGAGATAGCAAACTATGTGGTTTGACCACGTAATGAGAATAGAATCAACGCAACCAGCCCTTCTTCGTGCATACAACAGCAAAAGATTGGGCTAGAGCGAGAAACGAAGATCAAGAACTACATGGGTGGAGACAATCAAAGAAATCGTAATGACAATATCTGAAGTTGACCAATGCGACCCACACGACCAAAGACAAATAACTATAAATGTCTCCCAAGACGTGCAACGGAACAAGTAGAAATGACAATAGATAGACAGATAGATGTACAAATAGATGACTTGATGTAATTATATTAAATAGATGAAGAGATCATGAGTCATTATTTATCTCCCTTCTTATGTGTGACCACACAGACCAGAACCAGTGTGTCAACAGGACAGATCTATATGACTTACTTAAGAAAGCGGTTGTTGACAGCGAGATTGTTAATTACGTGGTCGAGAACAAGACACACCTGGACAGGTGGGACTTCAGCGGTGCTTTTGGATTTGTTGTCTCAGTAGTTACTACCATAGGTAAGTTATGAGTACGTATTTGTTCTATGTTAAACAGTTGTTCTATGTTAAACAAAGTTGTTCTATGTTAAACATAGTTGCATTTTCACTTATTAACTAAATTAATGTGTTTCGTTTTAATGAAAGAAAATATTCTAGGCAAAAAAGTATGTTTTTGTATCAATAAAATTCGATGTTCTTTCAGCATCACCAAGTGCCATGCCGTCGCGACACATAATTGGCCTCTGCTATTTCCTATCATTAGTTTTGGCTGTCAACCCGATCGCAGAATACTCCAATTTCTCTCAAATCAGTGTGGAAACGCCATCACCCATATCCAAAACAAATACAATACCTACCAACATCTGTCCAGACGGGACCGTGTGATCATAACACGATTACGAACAGGATATAACAGATTGCGTCATCACCAATATCATAAATACAAAATAGGCACAACATATTTGTACACCTGTGATACCTTCCCTACACTTGCTGCAGATCTGCTGAATATATAGGGCGATGAAAGGAGAAGCACTTGGACATTCCCTGTCACCTTTCATGGCAAACTTTACGGCACTGCTCGAAGTCTAGAGTTGACTGTTAGCTTCGTTACAGTCATCCATGTGGAAGTCTAAAAGTGAACACAGAAGAAGAAGGATCTCTTCCATGTCTCTTTACTTTAATATGCATAATCTCTCTTTAGTTCCCCAACCTATCTTGTCAATAATTATAGATCTCGTGAACAAACGAGAAATACAGCAGCCAAACCGCATAGATTATTTAGAAGGATAACGACAGATCAAACACTACTCATTCACTGTTGTTGTTATTTCGTCCATCACAAATGATGATGCCCATTTGTTACATCCACTTTTGAAATTCAATTATAATTATGGGTTCTGGTTTGGAACGCGTATCCCCCCACCCCCATGTGATTTACTAAGTTGATTATTTTCCTTGGAAGTGTATGCCAATTGACGTTTATCAATTATTAATTTAACTATTAATTTTTTAGGGTTAGGGTTTGAGTTATGAGAGCTTTTGTTTTACATAGACCTTAACCCAAAATAAATTTATATTAAAACTAATAAAGGATAAACATAAACTAGCAAACATTGTCAATGGAAATAATTACATCGAAGGGTGTGCGTTCCAAACAAGAACCGAATTATGTCCTTGACTATGAGTTCGTTGATGGGTAATAAGCCCTATCCTGACCGCAAATGTCCTTGGACAGTTTGAGCATGGGATGACCACTGTATATTGTTTTTGGCATACACGTGACTTTCAAGCTACTCTCCGCTGTTTCATTGCTCCTTTTTCCACAATATGCTGCCCCATTTTTGACTGTAGACCGCCATGTAGACCTATTTTGTCCAAATTCTTCCCATGTATCTTGGTCTATTTCAAAGGCTTGAAAACTACTACTTTCTCCCTTTTCCTTTCAGCCTGTCTCTTTTGCCATCTCTCTATCTTCTTCTATCATCTACTGTCTCTCTGACTTTCCTTCTTATTAACTACAAATATCTTGTGACATATTCTGCAAACGTTATGTGTGTACCTGTTGTACCCTTAATACGTGTACCTGTTGTAACCTTAATATGTGTACCTGTTGTACCTTTAATACGTGTACCTGTTGTACCCTTAATACGTGTACCTGTTGTAAGCTTAATTTATGTACCTGTTGTACCCTTAATACGTGTACCTGTTGTACCTTTAATACGTGTACCTGTTGTACCCTTAATACGTGTACCTGTTGTACCCTTGATATGTGTACCTGTTGTACCCTTGATATGTGTACCTGCATCTTAAGAAATTTCCACTACACAGGTTTTGGCAACATGTCTCCATTTACCCTAGGAGGAAAGGTGATGTGTGTCGTGTACGCCCTCTTCGGGATACCACTCACCTTACTCGTCCTTGGAGGTCTTGGAGAGAAAATGGTGTCGTGTATATCCAGAGTAAGGAGGTGCCAAAACCCCATGTGCCAACACACACCAAGAGTAAGTACATAAACGTTTTATTTCTGCCATACACTCGGAATCAATGAATCATTCAATGAATAAATCATTGAATCAATCAATCAATCAATCAAGCAGTCGGTTCTCTTTTGAAGTGGTGCTAAACGTGCCATACCCCTCCCCCCCCCCCCAAGGGCCAATGAGACTTGCTGGGTGAAAATTATGAAACGTGGGGCTGCATACCCTTCCAGAGGTGGTTTATCTCCCATCATACATCTTTTACTGTTTATTTTTTTAGCGTGAGCTAAATACATTTTCATTTTTATCTCTCTATCTCTAGGTGTCCACCAGACCTTGTTCTGTTCGTCTTCATAGACCCATCTCTTGTTTTCTTATATTGTCATGTAGTTCAGATATATATTCAATGTTCCTTCTATTTTCTTATATCGTAACATAGTGTCATGTGACGTATTCCTTCCAGAACGTTGTCTTCCCAATGAACTCTCTGAACTTCTCTCTGTCTTGGGCGATGTGGCTTGCATTTTCTAGCGATGTATTCATGTTATCTTTAATGTCGTCAGTCCATCGTCTTCTTGGTCTGCCCCTTCTCCTCTCCCAGGTACTCTTCCCTCCATTATTTGTCTTTCTAAACAGTTATGTCTCTTTATATGACCAAACAGGCGTAGTTTTCTTTTTGTTATTGTGTTTAGTAACGTAACACTCTGGAATATTCAGTGTGTTTATAATATCTGAGTTTCTGATTTTATCCTTCCATGATATTCTAAGTATCTTCCTGTAGCATTTCAGCTCGAAGGCGTTGATCCTCTTTGCCGCTGTTTTACTTAGAGTCCATGTTTCACAGCCGTATGTTGCAACCGGAAAAATACAAGTTCGTAACATTAGCACTTTCGTTTCTATTTTGTTGTTTTTCCAAATCAACACGTTCGTAACATAGTTCAGATATATATTCAATGTTCCTTCTAAGACAAGAGCCCATGTGGGCGCAATAATAATCTCCGTTGGCTGATACATTTCTAACATCAGCTTTGCTGGTGGGGGAGGCGATGGGGAGGGTCTAGCTTTTTTCTATACTTTTTCTACCTAAAAAAACGATAATTTTCTTCAACATGCTCCAATGACACCAGGTAGGTAGGTAGGTACTCGTAGTTAGGTATGCAGGCAGGCAAGCAGGTAGGTAGATAGGTGGTAGGTAGGTAGAAAATAGTTATGCGACGGGGCCAGAACTTGTTCATGGCTGCAGAATTCGTAGTTTCGTTTCTAGGCTAGAAGCACACTAAATAACGTCACGTAAGAAAGCTGATTCTGGGCTAGAAGCACACTAAATAACGTCACGTAAGAAAGCTGATTCTGATGTGTTTTGATTGTTCGTATTTCTGGAATGTTCGCACTACAACTATCAACAGTGAACAATGCTTTCAGAAGAAATATCCTATTCAAAAGGGAGGGAATTAATCTTACCCACCCGTATAGATTACGATGTAAGCAGGGCCGTAGATACGGCATCAGTAATTGGGGGGGGGGGGGTTGTCTAAAATCAAATAAGACATTTGCACGATTGTGTAATTTCTTCCGGTTTTTCATTACATTATTTGTGTCCTTTTTTGGAAAGTCTTTATGATTGAGGGGGGGGGGGGGATTTTAACCAGTATTTTGGCTAGAATTTCAAGGTAATGGTCGTTCTCATTTATTAGGAGAGGGAATTGTCGAACACTCTAAACCCCCCCCCCCCCCCCCACTCACCCACCCCAATCTACTGGCCTGGATGTAATAAAGTTTCTTGGTTGACATAATTTCTGCATTCATCAACCAATGTTTTATTTTCCCAGGTCAATGGCATCTTGAATGTGTTTTCTATTACCGTTCTGGGCCTCGTTCTAATCTTCATCGCTCCAGCGGCCATGTTTACTTACGTGGAGCAATGGCACTTCATGGAGTCGGTGTATTTCTGCTTCACAACACTTAGCACCATTGGCTTTGGGGACTACGTCATAGGTACGATTTGTGTGAATGTGAATTTATTGATGTATCATTACATACAGTGATTTGTTTTAACCTATTATTTGTTTTAACTCTTATTTGTTTTAACCTATTATTTGTTTTAACTCTTATTTGTTTTAAATCTTATTTCTATCTAAAATTCGTAACATTCTTTTTCCGGTTGTAGTCACCCATGTATAGTGACATGTACGATGAAATTCTTGAGGAAAACTGCGGTGATCACCAAGAAATGTAGATACATGGGTAGACGATGTAGAAAATAGAGGTTTCATCTACTTTGCAGAAGAAAAAAAACAGAGCATTTTGTGAAAATAGGAGAAATGAGGCAGCTCAACCGCGAAAAGTAGCTAGAAAGTCACAGTTAGGTCAAATACTTAAAAAACATACAACATATTTTACAAAATTGCCCACTGTACGACAGCACAGTAGGAAAACTATAGTCATCTGAAACAGCTCTGGCGGACAAGCTCTACGACCATATTGCTGGGGCTGCTGACGCAAGCCCAGTTAATTGATGCAATCCGTATCAACATAGCACGTGCACGTGAGAACGAGTACGACGATCAGACATCATGTACAGTGATCATTGCATGTTCGGCTTATCCAATAACCTTTGCAGCCAGGACTTATTGTGTGGGCATTAGTGATGGACAAACAACACTTACTCTTTCGCCATTTTAATGTATATTGAGACCCTGTGTTGCCGGGACTCGAACGGGGAGCAAAGAATAGTGATACTATTACCTGCCATACACGTCGTAAGAGGTGATTAAGAAGTTGTTGAAGGTGGAGTTGGCTGCCTATTTCATAGAGAGTCAGAGTGACCAAGAAGACCTGTTGATGTATGATGTGTTAAGTCGAGCAAAAGTGACCAAAAAGACAAGTCGAAAGTGCCCACTAAGACTTGTTAATGTATGATGTGCTACGTCGAAAGTCGCATATATCGCAGTCAATCTGTACACCATAACACAACACACTCATTCTCTGGACTACATACTGCTAATCTGCAGGAGTTTGAGACATTCCATTCTCTGGACTACATCCTGCTAATCTGCAGGAGTTTGTGACATCCTTATTCTTCAGCGTTCATTCTCAAATTCCCGCTGGATCTCTCTTGTAGCAGGACAATGGCACTACATGATTTCCAGCAGGACACACCGTCCATGTCCAGAGAATGAAATGCGTTGTGTCGCCGTTTTATTTGCGTTTTATTTCCGTCTTCGGCTGTTGTGGCATTCAATTCTCTGGACTACATCCTGCTTATCTGCAGGAGTTTGAGAACGAACGCAGAAAATAAGAAGATTCACATCGACAATATTATGTAGGTCTATTCCATCGTTGTTGGTGTTCCTATCTTGGCAATGAAATCACCCATTATCATTATTATGTCTATGTTATGATTTGCTATCTTGTCCATCTTTCTCCCAAGTATTTCATAAAACGTATTCTTTCTATGATCCATGGCGTCGCTAGTTGGTGCAGAACATTGAACAATTATCATCTTAAAGAATCGTGTCTGTAGCGAATTTTTATTAATCTCTCGTTGCCTGGTTCCCATCTGATAACGGAATTTACAGCTTTTTAAAAAAAAATTAAGATAACGATACTCTCTGAATGATGGTCATCAATTCTAACAGAGAAAATTGTATGTTTTTGTTCAGTATGAAGGTTTGTTTTTTGTGTGTCTGCATCTGCCCACACACATTCACGAATTCTAATCACATCTAGAACATAACTCTCAATTTATTTACACAGTTCTGCTACATTTCCTTCTTGGTTCATAGTTCTAACGTTTCAATATCCAATTCTAAGGATATCTCGTGTTTCCATGACTAGGTCTTCTAATTTCGTCCTGATTAGTATGGCTGAACTTCATGTTAGCTAGCGTTGTTTTGTTTTCTACATGTCCATGAAACAGTTATGTGTATGCTTCCATCTCATAAACATCTGCCACATTCATTTACAAGGGAAACAACTCAAATGTTATTGGACAGCTTTCCCTTGTTTCGACTAAATTGTCTGCACGATCTTCTATCTTCTTATGGTCGAAACATTTGGTTATCCTGTATTTCCACGATCTTCTATTTCATGTGCTTTCAATCTTTTCCGATACCTTTGCTCTCCCATGCCATAATACTAGGTTGTCAAGCATTTTCTCTCTTGGTCTTCCCCTACCTCTCTTGCTCTTTAACTTGCCTGTTGATACAATGTGTTCCAACTTTCCTCTTCTGATGGTGTGTCCACAAATGTGGACTCTATTTCTGGTGCGGGTCAGAAGCTCTTTTTGAATTAATTTCTTATGCCGAAGACGGATGTGTCGAGCCATTAGCGCAAATAAAACGGCGGCACAACGCATTTCCATTCTCTGGACTACATCCTGTTAGAAATATAGTAGGGACATTGTTCTTCTACAAGGTATATCCAGCGGGAGTTTGAGAATGAACGCTGAAGAAGAATAATTAATTTCTTTCCAGATATCTTCATCACGCTTTGTATTTGTCCATGGTGTTCTTAACATACTTCTATAAAGCCATATCTCTGCTATCTCAGTTTTTCCACTATTCTGCTGAGGGCCAAACATTCACTTCCATACATCAGAAATAGTCCTACTAAAAAAATTCTGTCTCACCCCAACTTACACAGATATATTACACAGGATAGTTTTCATCGTTAATCGTTACATAGCTACATAGTTAACACAGTGTTGGCATAATAATTGTTTTGAATAGTGTTATTTTGGTGTGTACATGTATATTTTTGTTTCTGAAGATTTGTGTCATGTGCCCTAGGGCTTGGTATGCTTTACTACATCTATTGTGTATTTCTATGCTGCTCAAGCCGCATGTTGTTATATTGCTTCCTATGTATGTGAATTATGTTACTTGTTTAAGTCTATTGTTTCCAATATATATGTTGGTGTTTCTTTCTGCTCTTCCTATCTTCATTACTTCGGTCTTCTCTATATTTATCTTCATGTTAAAGGTTTGGCATGTTTGATGTAATCTATTTGTCTTTGTAGCTGCACATCTAGTAGAATCAACAGAATCTAACCCATATGAGATCATGTATTTTCACTTCAAGTAAGCTGGTTGTGGGCTGTTTAATGTTTTCATACTACTTGTATTGACAAACGGATGTGAAAGCTGGAAATCCACACAAGCAATAAACACAAAATTAACCGGCTGTGAAATCAAGCGTCTTCAAATTTTAAAATAAGAAATTCACCGAGAGAAGAAACAAATCAAGAATTGATGTCAAGTTTTATAAGATAACGTTGGAAGCACATCGACCATGCACTTGGAGCTGTGGTTTCTGCCCTATGCACCGTATTCGGTGCTGAATGAATATAGATAGAATCTATGTACTTAGAATTTATGAAAATAGACTTCCTAAACAAACTTTCATGTGGAAGGCATTAGTACAACTTTCAAAGTTTTATTTCTTTAATACAGTGCTCTCTTTCACAAATCATGGCGTGTAAGTTCACAGCTAGTGATCCGCGGTTTGAGATTCTTTCACACAGACCATATTCTCCGATTTTAACTTCATTAGCAATTTCTTACTCCCAGGCCTAAAAAAAAAACAACAGGGGGAACATTAACTAATTTTACCAGTGATCATAACGTCATGGTGACACTTGATGACTGATGGAATACGAAAAACAAAATGTTATATTTGTCTGAGCATGTTTCCATGACCAGACGAGAATATCAAAATTGTCATAATTCATGTGGTGAATATATTCAACTGGATTCAACTCAAAAAATGTCAAATATCTTTGAATATTCTTCGTCGTGTCCTGGACAGGACTTCGGTGGGGCGATTAGTTTACTAAAAAAAATAGGAATGAATTACTTTTTATTTAGTGGGACCTTTGATGTTCATTTTTGGGAAACCGGCAAAATATGTGGTTACTTACCCACGGTCATCTAGAAATATATAAGGACATGCTGCAGCGTCACAAAATGAGTCCGCTGTTACTAAAAAAAAATAGCCGGAATTTAGACTACAGTAAAAACGAATCCCTTCTCTAGGTTAGTACTACGTGCTGATCTCACACAGTGTCACTTGGTTGCTATGCGTGTACATTGTGTCATCAACCAATGAAAACACGGAGAACGTCGGGTAAGCACAGATAAGTGACACTGCGTGAAATCAGCACGCAGAACTAATCTGGATATGGACTTGGTGTACACGAGGCACATAAATTTCCATAAACATGCTACACTAGACGACTCTTCACGACATGGCTACATTGTGCTCAACATTCCAAAAAAGATTCTGTTTATTGTGAATTTTAAAAAAAGACAAACTCAGCAGATCAACAGAAAAGAAAGACACAGGTCGATCAGACATAATCCAAATTGGCCATTGCCAGCTTGTCTAAGAATATTTGGGGGCCAAAAGGTAAGACCATGCACAAATTACAAACAAATGCATAACTGTGGCTGAATTTCATCCAATGAACTTAATACATGGCCATCATCATTAGCGATCGCCGACCACACAAGATATGTTGACTAATAGGAAAACGACTATTTAATATGGCTCATTTGACTTTTCCCGAGAGGGAATTGGTTGCAGTGATTATATTTTGTGTCAACAGCCACAGAAAATCGCGGGACAAGTCAGCTAGAGTCATTTTAGAATGATATTTTCCCATTTCCCAACATGTCTTCTTATACCGACGGTCAGGAACGGATGAACGAGAAACATTGGCAGTACGCATGCGCAATTTTCGTCAACGGAAGACCTACCAATAGAATTCAATCAAAGCTTTTGGTTCAAGTTTTCTATTATTCCCGTGAATTTCTTTGGTCGGCGTTGGAAGACGATACAAAATATATTTAAAAAGTGACCAACGAAAATAACGGCAATAATAAAAAAAATATCACGTAAAAAGGCTGATCCTGCTGTGAGGTCTTATTTGGCGATTGGTCACAATGCGTGCGTGTTCACACAGACCATATTCTCCGAATTTAACTTCATTAGCTATTTCTTACTCCCATGCCTAAAGAAACAGGGCAAACATTAACTAATTTTACCAGTGATCATAACGTCATGGAGACACTTGATGTACTGCTTGAATTCGAAAAGCAGAATATTACTGTCCCGTCGGTTGAATGATATTTCTGTGATATCACTTATATACTAACGGTCTCCTATATTGCAGGTATCCACGAGACAAGACTCACAAACTTGTACACACACGAGTTCTATGAGGTTGTTGCTTATGTGTGGATCCTACTTGGCCTTGCATATCTTTCCCTAGTATATCGTTACATTACGGATACTATGGTGGCTAAAGCGCAGAAAGTGGGAAAATCTACCATAAAACGTCTAGGGGTAAGTCGTGATAAATGTAAGCAATTCAAACCGTTCAGGGCTGTTAATGTGTTTATACATAATTGACTGCATAAGCCACGGATTTTCTATGTGTTCCTATACTTAAACATCTTTCAGCATTAGCCCATGCCATATACATCTGTGTCACGTCCTTCATGGTCCGTTCTCTGTATGTGCTGCTGGGTCTTCCGTTTGGGTTCCACGTGACTCATCTTCTAGCTATACGCATTGCTGTTTTTGTATTGTGTGTAATAATTGTAGTAGTATTAGCAGTTGCTTCAGTAGCAATAGTAATAGAAGCAGTAGTAGTAGTAGTAGTAGAGCAGTAGTAGTAGTAGTAGTAGTAGTAGAGCAGTAGTAGTAGTAGTAGTAGTAGTAGAGCAGTAGTAGTAGTAGTAGTAGAGCAGTAGTAGTAGTAGTAGTAGCAGTAGTAGTAGTAGTAGTAGTAGCAGTAGTAGTAGTAGTAGTAGTAGTAGAAGTAGCAGTAGTAGTAGAGCAGTAGTAGTAGTAGTAGTAGTAGTAGTAGTAGTAGCAGTAGTAGTAGTAGAGCAGTAGTAGTAGTAGAGCAGTAGTAGTAGTAGTAGTAGTAGTAGCAGTAGAGCAGTAGTAGTAGTAGTAGTAGCAGTAGTAGTAGTAGTAGAAGTAGCAGTAGTAGTAGAAGTAGTAGTAGTAGTAGTAGCAGTAGTAGTAGTAGAGCAGTAGTAGTAGTAGAGCAGTAGTAGTAGTAGTAGTAGAGCAGTAGTAGTAGTAGAGCAGTAGTAGTAGTAGTAGTAGTAGTAGCAGTAGTTGTAGTAGTAGTAGAAGTAGCAGTAGTAGTAGAAGTAGTAGTAGTAGCAGAAGAATTAGTAGTAGTAGTAGAAGTAGCAGTAGAAGTAGCAGTAGTAGTAGTAGTAGTAGAAGTAGCAGTAGAAGTAGCAGTAGTAGTAGTAGTAGTAGTAGTAGAAGAAGCAGCAGCAGCAGTAGTAGCAGTAGTAGTAGTAGTAGCAGTAGTAGTAGAAGTAGCAGTAGAAGTAGCAGTAGTAGTAGTAGCAGTAGTAGTAATAGTAGATGGAGATCAGTATAGTAGCAGTAGTTTCAGAGATGGGCGTCATTTTATGGATAACCACACATAACCAGATTAAACACACATGTCGATAATTGTTCATACAATGTATCATTTGTCGTTATAGGCATATATACTTTTTAAAAAGCTGTTTATAACTTCCCATACAATTTATCATCTGCGATAAAGCACACATTATAAACACACTGTTAACTTGATATACAGTTAGTCATCTGCCCATAATACACACACAAAACACATTGCTTCTCACGTGTAGGGTCATAAATTAGCCTTAGTGCTCACGGTTAATAAGCACTTAATTACTCCATGAAGCACTCTAATGTTCTCATATTATGTCACTCAAACGAGCCCCTATATCTGCGGAGCATGTCACTCAAACGAGCCCCTATATCTGCGGAGCATGTGACAACTAAGAGTTTTCCACGTTACATTAACTGGACAACTCGCCACTAAAATCACTATGACAATCAATACAATGTAACTGCGTGAAACGTACCAAAAATGTACTTACGTAAAACACAGGTTTATATAATCGCTTCAATCAGACACGAAAGACTAGTTTTAGTTATAGTATGTCGTGTCTGATTGAAGCGATTATATAAACCTGTGTTTTACGTAAGACTAAAATGACGAGTGTAGTTTAACATTGATTCTACTGGCACCATTGACGATGTAGCATTGAATCGAGAACGATGACATTTGTCAAAAATGGTAATCAAGAGATGAAAAATAAGTTCACTGTGATCTTACTTTTTGGAATGTGTTTCTCACTGTTTGCTCAGATGTGATCTGCCGTAACTACGGTGAAAGGGACATCACTTGGTGGGGTTATGTGCTTCTTGCAACCTATCCACGATATCATCATCATCAGGTGGCATATTCTTTCCAGAACGTAGTCTTCTCTATTGATCTCTTGAGTTCTCCGCAGTCTTGAGCAAGTTGTCCCGCCTCTTTTAGTGATATGCGCAGGCATTCGTGCATGTCTTTTGTCTAACGGCGTCTACAGCACTTTAATTCAAATGATGTTATTCTCTTGGATACTGTTTTATTTAGTGTCCATGCCTAACATCTATAGAAAATTTCTTGGCACTATCCTCCTGTAGTTTGCCACTCATTCCACCCAATTATAAATGTGTATATTCACTCATTCCACGATATACAAATAAAAAATTACTAAAATCAATAGATTATTTGCATGTAGCCACGGTAACCATGATATACAAATAAAAAAATTACTAAAATCAATATATTGTTTGCATGTAGCCACGGTAACCACTGACGCTTTAGAAATAACCCCAGATTAACTTGAAATTTCCCAGCTGGGCATCACTGCTGTAGGGCCCAGATTTTCTTATCCAATGCTTTAGTTCTCAACCTTTTATTCACTAGTGACCTTTCGGAGCAATTTTTTTCCGCTGCCACAACTGGAGCTTAATTTTTTTTTTTTTAATATCTCAACTTTCTTCAAGAAATTATAAATGAGTTTACTCACTCATTCCACCAAATTACAATGTGTTTATCCACTCATTCAACCAAATCATAAATGTGCTTATCCACTCATTCCACCAAATCATAAATGTGCTTATCCACTCATTCCACCAAATTATAAATGTGCTTATCCACTCATTCCACCAAATTATAAATGTGCTTATCCACTCATTCAACCAAATCATAAATGTGCTTATTCACTAACTCCACAAAATTATAATTTTATTTATTCACTCATTCCACCAAATTATATTTATGTTTATTCATTCATTCCACCTAATTATAAATGTATTGATTCACTCATTCCAACAAATAATAGATTATACATAATTGTTTCGCTCACTATTTTGTATTGTTTTTTAACTAATAGTTTTATTTGTCTTGTGTTCTTTCCTTGATACATTACTTTTGATAAAAGCATTAATCACTGTATTGAGTGTACTGTAAAATGATTAATCACTGTATTGTGTGTACTGTAAAATGAATTAATCACTGTATTGTGTGTACTGTAAAATGAATTAATCACTGTATTGTGTGTACTGTAAAATGAATTACCTTGTAGCTTATTTTATTTATTCAGATACATGCAAATGTAATTTTTTTATCAGAATGAAAGAATTATCTTTACTTCTCTATCATCCACAGCCAGAGTTTAGTAAGAATGCCAACAGAAACTCTTCTCCAGATTCATCGCCATCTTCTAGGTCAAGTACTCCAGAAAGACTGGACCAACATCACAATTCAATACAAACAGAAAACATGGAACTTATCTGTGAAATTGAGTTGCCCGCCCCAAGTGCCAGTATTTGATAATCAGTCAGACTAGATACAATGTGATATCAATCATTTTGGTGAATATGATTTGGGATAACCTATATGCTAATCTTGAAAAATATTGAAACATGTGGAAGAAGCCTTGTTTTTTTCTTAGCCAAAAGGTGGGCACTAACAGTTTTAGTACTAGTAACTTTGCCAAAAGATGGGCACTAACAGTTTTAGTTCTAGTTACTTAGGCAAAAGGTGGGCACTAACAATTTTAGTTCTAGTTACTTAGCCAAAATGTGGGCACTAACAATTTTAGTTCTAGTTACTTAGCCAAAAGGTGGGCACTAACAGTTTTAGTACTAGTAACTTTGCCAAAATGTGGGCACTAACAATTTTAAAGGTCAAGAAACATCCAGTGCAATTGTACCAGTAAATAAAGAGAAATATTGTGAGAGAAACGACACATTTATTCATAGTGTGCTAGCAGGGAGACAAATTCAACATAAAAAAGAATAAGATCTTAGTTAACTCCCTTAACAATTTTAACGGTCATCAAAAATATAATTTAAAAAAAACAAGAATTACAATAAACATAGGCGGTGATTTAGTTCTTTTAATGATACCCCCCTCCCCCTTTCTGAAGATGTATCTGAGACTTTGATTCTGCATATTTCTTCACTGTTAAACTGATAATGTAAACAAATTTAAACAAGTTTAAAAATGAACTTTAACCCATTTATTATTTGGTGCTTAACCAGTAATTTACAAGATATTTTCATTTTCTGTAAGCATTTATTTTTCCAATGATAAGTAACATGTACAGTAATTATTATTATGTTGTCAAGTGATCAAATTAAAACATACACATATAGACTGATAATGACATTTTATTTTATACTTTATAATTAGCATCAGTCATACAAAAATGAATCATGAAAGAGTTAAATCGGAGCTTGTTCATTCAAATCTTGAAATCCATATCACATAATCGGACCCCGTGGATCAACTGGCATGATACTACGTTGGTCTTCCGCTGATCCACATAACATGCAGGACATTTCATACACCTGTAACAGATGGTAAACTCAGTGTCCATTTGAAAATGTAATCAAAGGGAAACAACTCACTCAATATCATACTACAAACCACAACACTGGAAAATAATGATTTTGAACACATTAAACAAAACAAAATTAAACTCATTATCATCAAGTGCCATCTCCACAGCGAAGGTTGGCTGCAACAGACTTCCAACATCCCATCTCTTGTTTTGGTGGTGCACTCTGCTAGACAGTAACTTGTCCATCTTCTGATGTTACTCTCCCACTTGTATCTCTGCCTACATCTCGCTCACCTCCATTCAACTTTATCCTCAAGTAAGGTCTTCAATAAGGTGTCATGTCTTTTAATGTGTCCAAAGTATTTTACGTGTTTGATCTTTATTTCCTTTAGTAATTCTTTCTTCATATTAAGTGTTCTTAGAACCTGTTTGTTTGTTTTCTTCTCTTTCCATGATGTTCTCCCTATTCTTCTATATACCCACATCTCAAAGGCATCAATTCTGTCTTCTAATTGTTTGTTTATTGTCCAGATCTCTGTGCGATACATTAATATAGAACAGATGTAGTATTTTATAACTCTCATTTTTAACTTGTTTGTAATTTGTTTAGATGTTAATTAATATTTTCCTCATGTCATTGAAGGTACTGTTAGCCATTCCTATTCTCCTTTTAACTTCTGTTTCACATCTGCCATCATTTGTGACTATGTGTCCAATATATTTATAGTGTTCTGTTTGTTATAGTCTCTCTCTATGTATTTGTATGTTTAGCACCCACTCTTCTGTGAAAGCAGATGATTACCGGGGTATCATGGTTTTGGTTTTTTTAATGTTTATATACAGTCTATATTCTCTACTTGATTCATTGACTTGATCTATTAGTCTTTGTAGTTCATAACTATCTATAACTATGATAATCAACAAATCGCAGAGGAACAAACATTAAACATAAAAATACATGGAGAGAAATTAAAACAAGTAGAACATTATCAATATCTCAGACACAATCATAAATGATATCAATCGTGAAACAGAAGTTAAAATGAGAATATGAATGTCTAAAAGTACTTTTAATAAATGAAGAAAATATTAACAATAAAATTACAAGCAAACTAAAAATTATAATTATAAAGTGTTACTATCTATTCGCTGGAATCCTTTGTTAACTTTCGGCGTCAGGGGTAGAAAAGCAGAACTTCATAGAAAGAGAAGAAAACAAAGAGGCCATGACAACACTAAATATGAATAAAAGAACTATTAAAGGAAATAAAAATGTAAAAAATATTTTGGACATATTTAAGAGACATGACACTTTGTTTGAAGGCCTTTCTTTAAGGTAGCATCAAGATAACTGAAAGCAAGAGGTAGGCAGAGATACAATTGGGAGCGGAACATCACCAGATGGACAGGATACAGTCTAGCATTACCAAGGCAAGAGACAACACAAGATGTTGAAGGGCCGTTGTGGTCAACCTTCATTGCGGAGACAGCACATGATGATGGTACTACACTAATGTCTCAATAAAGTGCCATTCTGAGTGGTTCATACTTCTATACTTTTTCTTCGACGTTCATTCTCAAACTCCCGCTGGATCTCTCTTACAGCAGAACAATGATTCTACTATACTTCCAGCAGAATCTAGACCAGAGAATAGAAATCCCTTGTGTTGCCATTTTATTTGTACCAATGGCCAGACTCCTCCATCTTCAACAGAATATTTCTATACAACTTCCCATCTCTTATTTTAGTAACTTCATGCTTATGACTTTCTCCAATGCCACGATGACATTTAGTTTTTGATCATGAACTGATGTCATTGCAAGCTGGCCAAACTTGCAAGTGCTCATTCCCACCCAGCATATTCTGAAATGTATGCATTACTGATGGTTCCTGTAGCTCACTGCTTAACCATTTAGCTTCTAAATTCTATCCCTGATGACTTTCATCCTGTGCTGAATCCTTCTCTAGTATTACAACAAAAAAAGAGATCTTTCATGGTAATAGCTTTTTGGCATTGAAAAATAAGGGCCTATACCACATGGATGGGATGGTTGACGAATACTGACGTTTGCTGATTTCAGAGTGCAATCCTTTTTAGCAGTGAGAGGTTAGATAAAAAACATGCAGTTAACTTGCCCACAGCAGCTAAGGTGTTAAACGTATTCCTCATGCTGTCTCTCAGGTGTCCAGTTGTACTTATGCCACACTGATACCAAATTCTCTCACATGCATCCAAGAAGCATCATCTATTGCTGTGTCCATGTCCAGCAGTTGCTAAGCTACTTCAGAGCATTTTCTCTATTCACCTTCAATTCACCAACTATATGTTCCAAGCAGCTTCTCTATTCACCTCCAATTCACCAACCATATGTTCCAAGCAGCTTCTCTATTCACCTCCAATTCACCAACTATATGTTCCAAGCAGCTCTCTATTCACCTACACATCAAATTACAGGAAACACAATACAAAGATACCAAACAACTCATAATACACACATATATCAAAACAGCTGACCTGGTATTCTCCGTCAACTTTAAATATGTGCTCGTGGTCAGCTATGACATGTTCACAGCTGACACAGATATCTGAAAACAGGGACACCAGATGTTGACTGACCATCAAATACAGGCACTGATCAATATTCATACATTTTATAGCAGCAATCAGAGAAAATTATGACAATTTATGGTGGACACATAAAAAGACACAACATTACAAATGATAATCATACTTACATATTACACAGGTTTATATAATCGCTTCACTCAGACACGACAAACTATAACTAAAACTAGTGGGTAATGATGTGCACACAAGAAAACATACAAATTACAATATACAAATCATATTCAACATTTCAACTAAAAGGTCTTTATCAAGATACACACAAAACATCAAAAGACGACGAATGGAAAAATTATCACAACAAACAAATGCATCCAATGAAAATATGGAAATGAGATGCCAGAAGGTCAGGAAGTACATAAAAATGTAAATATATGTGGAAACGAAACGAACAAAAAGATGAGTAAATGACGGAACAAAAAGAATAAAGACAAAGACCACACCAACCCAGTACTAGACATAAGAGTGGTCGGAATTGAGTCCAAAAGGCTTGAGTGTACCCAATTAAAAAATAAGACGATTTTCTAGAGCGAACCTATCAGTGGTGCAGGATCTGATGGCGGTGACCGGAATATCACAAGCACCATGGTGACCATCGCCATTGAAGTATGTGGCCACAGAAGTGGGTGTTCTATGCTTGATGGCATGAAGATGGTTACAAAAATGATCGCTCAGTCTTAAGCCAGTTTTTTTTTTCGACATTTATATAAATGTTGTCAGTGGAAAGATATAGCTTCTTAATAGTTGTAACTTTTGTTTTTCTGTTCACCTATGCCATATATTCATCTGTGATGTTTATTGTAGGGCTATCGCTAATCTCTTTCTGATCTCAACAAAGCTGAAAGTTGTCAGATAACAAATGATTTGATATTTCAGGCACATTGACATCATGCTTACATTCTGTTCACAAGGACACCATGTTCATATTGTGCTAAAAGTTCAATTTTCACCTCAAATATATCTCTCACAATTTTCCTTTTTAAGTGTAATATTATCACTGAACCATTATGCAAGGAAAATTTGAGGACGGAAGAAGATGAGGTAGGAAAAAAAAATCTTACGTTGGTAAGTAATAAGCTCCTCATCTTCTAGCTCTGTACATGCCTGATTGGAAATTTTAAGATCCTGCGAGCCACACTGGCAACATTTGAGAAAGTTAATCATATAAGAGCCCTGGTCCACACATAAGGACTCCTGATAAGGAAATGAAATAATAATAATGTCTTTAATGTTTATTATGTACAAATCAACCTTACTGCACTCTGGATAAAATCATAGGTGTTACTTCTCTATTAGCAATTCTCTGGAGGTTTGAATGCCAATGAGGTTCTATGGCTTGCTGATTAAGTAATAAATACTACATAAAGTACAAAGGTTGCTATTAATGACTAACTATCAATGTAAAAAATAAATAATTATCAAATAAACAAAAGAACAAGGACTTTTTTCCACGTTCCAGTCCAACTGGGACTTTTCTCAAGAAAAAGATCAACATTGAACAAGAAACAGAATTATAAATGATTATTCTGAGAATCTTACTTATAGCAGGACGCTCGAAGTAATGAAAGACATGCTAAAATAATTTTTGAATTATTTGCGTTCAAAATTATTGCACACCATTGACACACAGAAATTCCCATAGATTCCAGGAAATGGGATACCAAAAGTGATGAAAAAATCACCTGTTTACGGTGATTAATCAGAGCAAATGAAAGTCCAACACAAAAGATGCAACTTTAGCACAAAGGAGCTCTTCTGTGTCCAAAAAAATTTATCAAATTATGTCCCTTGAAGAAAATGGCCACTAGTCTATTTCCTGACCATGCAAGTAGGCAGTGACCACATTTTAATTAGATTTCCAGTGTCCCTGATACTATTTGGCATATAGAAGTGGACATTTTTGTGACATCAAGTCTTTTCTGTACACAGTTGGGCATCTATCTGACAAAAACAGCGGATATTGTTTGAGTAACTTGTATTTTAACACTAGGTATTGTCACTTATTGTGTATTTTCATTATCCATTTTAATCTACTATTACACTCAACTTTATTTACTGTCTAAATGTTATATTAGCCATTTATACAGTTGTATACCAAGTATGAAGGACATTATGAGATGCGCTCTGTCTCATCCAATGTTTTAAAAAGGTTCACCAAGTCCATGCTGCATTCCGCCATCTTGTTTTTTACAGACATATTGGTTAACAAGAAATACAATTGCCATCTATTTAAAATATTAAATGCTCTGTGTGTTTATGTATTTACAAAATTGTTAATTTCTTTAAAAAACTAAGCCAAAGCATATGAATGGGAGTTAGTTTGTTTGTTTGCCTGCTTACAAGCCTTACAAAAGGTTGTGTGTTGTCATGACAACTGTCCGACTTGGTTTGTGACTACACTACTGATGTGCTGCAATTGTGCACTCTTTGGACTATTGGTATTGCATTGCCTGCAAGTAGCAGCTTTGCTAGAACATGATCTATGTATAATAATACAAATTATATATGCAATGGGATTTAGATGGGGGAAGACATGTATGACATGAGAAAGAAAAATATAAAAAAATGTCTACTTTATTCTTACCATTCTAGGAACATTTCCCTAAACAAGCAGTTCACAAAACTAAACACAAATCACATCACTATGTACATGAATAATCCATGAAAGTTTTATCACATTTGTAGCACAAAAACCCTGTAGGATATTTTATCATAATTCACAAATATATTGAATAATTATTTTAATTATGCAAATTAGCTGCCATTTTGAATATTAATCTTTGGCTGCAAATGAAAATTATGTCAATGTGATCCGCAGATTCGTCTTGTCTTCCCGAACACAGAAATGTATAGTTTGTAACATATTTTATCATAAATAATAGAAATGTTTTATAATTAGGCTATTCAATTCAATTTTAATTATGTAAATTAACCCCCATTTTTGAATATTAATTAGCTTTGATTGAATTTGAAAATTAGCATAATGTACTCCCCAGGTTCGTCTTTTCTTCCTGAACACAAAAATGTATAGTTTGTTCTATTTTTTATCATTAGTAACTCTGATATGTCATGAATTATCATGAATTATTGGCTAAACTACAATTCTTGGTCACAACTTTGTGCACTAATCAGCTTATATTTCCTTATATATTCCATGTAAATTTTTTTGATGCAAAATTAATTCAAAAAAATTCATAACTTTATTCAGAATTGACGTACAGACTTGATTGAGGTATCATTGAATTGCAATTTTCAGGGGCTATCTAACTGTGGTATTTATAATGCTGTAAACCCATTTTGAAAATTTTGTGCTAATGCCTATGCAAACACACACACAAACTGAATATTGTGTATGTGGAAAACAACATGAGGAAAAAAGCAAAATTGGAGGCCACCACTAAGCAATGTCAAGATGGGGGGGGGGAGGAGAAGAGAAAATATGAAAATATTTAAAATAAGATACATGAAATTGGTAGCAGAGGGGGGGGGGGGGTTACCAGTAGACAACGTTGAGACTATAGAAATGGGTGGAGGGATCAATAGTTGACAGATGATGATGATGCATCAAATGAAATGCATCGTGTGAAAAAAAATAACGTTCACATCTTGTCTCAATTTCTCTTCTGTCAAATAATCCACATGGACGATGAAGAGATAATTCAATTACACAAATGAGAACCTGTGTTAGTAAGTTTTTCTCAGAAGAAAGGTTATGGGCTGTCAAGAGCTACGTGCTCACATTAATTATTTCAGTTAAAGGGATTATTTAATTATCATCAGTAAAAAGAGATATAGTTTGTAACGTAAGGTAACTAGTAATGTATAGTGTCAATGATCAATGTCATAGTAGGAAGACTAGATTGTCACTTTTCAAGTTGCACCAACGAGTAAGTAACTCAACTTTCGACGGTGCGAGACGCCCTCTCTACTATCTAATAAATATACGGAATAAAATAAATAATCTGGATAGGAAAGTTTCACCAACTCACTCTGTCAGGGTATTTTTCTTTCACACAACGTTCACACATTGAAAACAATATTCATAAAAGCTGCACATTAATAAAATATGTATTCAGATTTTTTAAACACATCAGACGAGTAATATTTTTAATAAACCAGCGTTACCACCAAAGTTTTTGAAAAAACCATGTTTCGAAGCTAAATAAAACCCCAGAAAAGCCTATTTCATATCTATAGTACGTATATATTCCTACCAACACTGCGCTACCAGTGCCAAACCTGGTCTCTCTCATTTTCACATTATAAGGTATCATTTCACATTACAGAAAGATAGTGACATGCGAGATGAAATGCTTGAGGAAAGCTGCAGGGGGCACCAGGCTCGATAGGTTACGAAATGAAGACATCGGGGAAAGAATAAGTATAATAATACCTTGTACAGAATACATAGAAAGACAGCAGATCAAGTGGTTTGGCCACATTATGAGAATACATCTCGAAAAGTTTTCCGTACAAACATATAACCAAATGAGACCAGGGTACAAAGACATAGGAAGATAATGAAAAAGATGGGTAGAAAACGTCAGGGACATCCTGAACAGACACGGTCATAGCACAGCCGAGGCCACACATTGGGCTTTAGAACGCAAGCTCGAGCTCCAATCACCCCTACGCTAAACGGCAAGAGTGGATCACAATCCACCTGGACAAAGACAATAGACAATGGACAATTTCATTATATCTACATAGGCCTATCTATTGTCTTTTCTCTGCTTTTTTTCTGTGAGGTATAGAGGGGTTGAATGACGATCGGTTTTCCGGCTATGGCATCTTTCGTCGCTTGATATGCAGTAATACCGTGCGTGTCAGAATGTTGGTAACTCTTGCAGTCCACCTTCTTCTTGGTCTTCCTCTGTATCTGATTTTTACATTTTCATGTTGCATGCTCTTACCGTTGAACAATAAGGTGTCATTCTCATTATTGCCGAACCATTTCAGTCTGTTTTTCAATATATTTGACCATTGATGTTCCAACAGTTCTTGTAATCTCCTCATTTCATAAACAATCTCTTCTTGTTCTATTTGCTGCTTTTCAGAACATCATCGAATGATGCAAAAACTTTCTAAAAATGCAATCATACACGGAGTTGGAGAACAGGCAGCAACTTTTCACACGAAATCCCATCCTAAAGTTGAATAGATCACAACAAACTACCATTTTAGGTTCCGTACTGAACACTATAGACTACAAGCACATCTTCACAAAATAAAGGTTGTCTAAACTGACCAATGTCCATGTCAAAAGGAAAGAGTTCATATACTCCAGAACACATGCTGCAGACATGTTCACTTTTTGGCGATTTAAAGACTAAAACCTCGCTCCAGGAGACATATCTGGAAGTGAAGCTGTAAGCAACTGTGATGACCTCCTGTGGAAGTGAAGCTGTAGGCAACTGTGATGACCTCCTGTGGAAGTGAAGCTGTAGGCAACTGTGATGACCTCCTGTGGAAGTGAAGCTGTAGGCAACTGTGATGACCTCCTGTGGAAGTGAAGCTGTAGGCAACTGTGATGACCTCCTGTGGAAGTGAAGCTGTAGGCAACTGTGATGACCTCCTGTGGAAGTGCTGTCCATAAATTGCGTCAACATTGGGGGGGGGGGGTCTGAAAACGTTGACAGTTATTGATAAGGGGAAGGGTTGACAAAAGTTAATGTTCAAAAACGGTGTTTTATGCACCAATTAAACTTTGTTAATTTAAGAAATAAATTTAAACATTTGTAGTTATTTTAATTTTTAAACATATGTATATTTTTTAAAGTTTTTTTTAGAAAAAAAGGGGGGGGGGAGGTGGTAAACAATGTTTGACATAATTCAAGCAGGTTTGTCTCGTGATTCTTGAGACGTTGACATGGGAGGTGGTAAAAAATTGCCAATAAAAACCAAGTGTTTGCGTAATTTATATACCCGGTACATCCTCTTACAGCTGAATTCATCTGTCATGTATAGACTTTAGAGCATAGGAAACTGATCGCAAAAGAAGTACCTCTGTAAGTTCCTATGCAACATTCAAACTTGTTCTTCGCAGTATATACGACACAATAACAAAAGCGAGTCGACAACTTTCATCATGGCTGATCTAGTTCATATGAGTATCCTTTGTGTCGTTCACCAGTGTGTCAATCAAAGGTCAGTCAACCAGTACGACCACCTGCCCAACCTTTGATTGAACCGCACTTTAATAATCTAGAGAAGAGGTGTGGTGGAATTAGAATTATTTTTTTTTAACTCAAGCGAGATCGTCGGTGGTACTACAAACATGTACGCTCGTGACCCAGAAGGCTGATTTTCCGGTATTTTATTATTTTATTGGCCCTCTTGGATATTTTTGGCGGACGACTCCAAGTATGTAAATAGTGACTAACGGATACAAGACAATAAGCAAAAACGTAAGTTACGGGTGAAATTTTGTTTACTTTCTGCAGTTAGATTTTAGACCTATATATATATGCGCATGGTCATAATTCATTTAGAATACACAAACTTGCAGACGACATGATACGGGAGCAATACACGTTATAAATCACATAAAAATTTGGAAAAACTACCAGTAGATACTATAACAACAGAAGAAATTATTCAAAGACGCTATCACACTAGCAGCAGGAGAATTATTCGGATACAAGAACAACAGTGTAAAGAAACCAAAAAAATAACAGCATGGTGGAATGAAGAAGTAAAAAAAGTCACAAGAGAAATTAAACAGACATGTAAGAAATGGGTCAAAAGTAAAAATCAAGTAGATTACATAGAATACAATAAAGCAAAAATAAATGCAAAAACAATTATTAAAACTGCCAAAATCAACTCATGGCAAGATTATGGAGACATGCCGAACACAGATTATAAAAATGCACAAAAGAGGTTTCAAGAAAATTAAGAACATGAGAAACAAAGAAGATATATATGAACCAGTAGAAATAATAAATGACGAAAACGGTAATGCGCTAAAAGAACTGAAGCAAATAATGGAAAGATGGCAACAATATTTCAAAGAACTATTGAACCTAGAGGAAGGAGAAGTAGACACAACAATAAACTAGCAGAAACAGCGACAGAAAGCAACCAAGAATTATACATCGCATACGCTGACCAAGATAAGTCCTTCACAGAGTAGATTTAACAACTTTGGAAAACACTATCAATATACGTGTTGTAGAGACATTACATGACTACAACACGTCTATATCGATCGGAGGTCGCCCTATTTGCAACTTGCGTTTCGCTGATGATATTGATCTTATAGCTGGGTCAGAACAATCATTGCAAGAATTAACATCAAAGTTGGAAAAAGTTACCAGCAAGTACGGAATGGAAATCAATACAGATAAGAGCAAAATCTTGGTAAACAGCAGAGACACAGAAAACCAGACTGACATCATGATGAATGGACATAAGCTTGAAGAGGTGAATACCTTCAAATACCTCGGATCCAGTATATGCAGCGATGGTAAATACAAAGCAGAACTAAAAATAAGGCTGGAGATGGCTTTAGCGTCCTTGTCAAGGCTAACTGTGATTTGGAAAAGCAACATCAGTGTTGGAGTGAAAATCAAACTGTATAAGTCGCTGGTGCTTTCCGTTGTGTTGTATGGTTGTGAGAGTTGGACACTCACTGCGGACATGGAGAGAAGATTACAGGCTTTCGAGTATAAATGCTACAGAAGAATTCTAAGAATTTCCTATAGGCAACATAAGACCAATGTGTACGTAAGAAATAAAGTAGAGATGTGTGCAGGTGTCCAGGAGCCATTGCTTTCAATAGTGAAACGACGAAAACTTGCATGGTTCGGACATGTATGCAGGCACAATTCCTTGTCAAAAACAATATTGCAGGGAACTGTCGATGGTGGAAGAATCGGAGGAGGACAAATAAAGATATGGACAGACATCAAGGAATAGACAGGGCAAGATATTTCCACACTCATCCGCATCGCTGAGGATAGAATTATCTGGAGGACTCTGTGCTGAAGCATCCAATGTGGTACCCCTACGACCCTGAAGGGTTATGGGTTTATTGATTTTGATTGATCATTATACGGAATATCAGAACATTTAATCAATATATGCAAGAGCATTTATAAGGAGCATACTAATAGCCAATGTGAAGTAAGAACAAATACAGGAGTGTCTAATAAGTTCCAAATCCAATTAGGAGTTCGCCGGGGTGTGTCCAACCCCTTCCACATTTTACAACATATATCGACCACATCTGTAAACTAACAAATACTAACGAAGAAGATAACATGAAAGACAAATTGAACGAATTATTTTTTGCAGACCTAGTACTAATAGCGACATCAGAAGACAAATTGCAAGAACATATGAACGGACTGCCCACAATATATCAAAAATTCAACATGAAGAATTATATTGAAAAGACCGAAATAATGGTCATAGCAAAGAAAGAAAGAAATATCACTATCTCCATCGATACTAAACACTGTAACAGGTAAATGAGTTCACTTACTTAGGAAGCATTATATCGAGTGAAGGGAAGAACAGTAAAGAAATACAAAATAGATGCAACAAAACATACCAGATCCTAAGACAGATGACACGTATTTTTAAGAACAAAAATGTAAACATAAGACACTAAAGCTGCATTATACAAGACTGTTATTATCCCATCACTATGCTACCAGTGCCAAACCTGGACAATGACAACACAAGACAAAAGAAAAATAGTGACAAGAAATGGCATGTCTACGAAGAATACTCGGAGTGTCACTAAGAGATAGAATTAGAAAGGATAACATCAGACATATAACCAAAACAATACTATTATTGGAACACATCAATAGAAAACAGATCAAGTAGTTTTAACACGTTTCCAGACTAACAACAGACAAGCATGTCACAGATGGCCATGACACATAGACATAACGGTTATAAAGCCAGATGCAGACCATGTAAATGACCACAAAAGAGGCCACAGAAACAAGCTTATAAACAGCACACAAGAAGGCCATCTCCATAGAACTCGTCTACCCCTGACAGTGACACCCCAAGATAAACAAGGGTCTCAGCGTATAGATATATTATTCAAGTTGCTTTCTGATTGTTTTACTAGTCTTAAGAAAACTGTGACAACATTGCACTTTTATAATTGTACTCGTTCGTCTCCGTCAATATAAGACCTGAGTGCGACAAAACAAAGCATAAATAATTGGTTTAAATTTGCATACGGAATTAACCGACTTTTAGAAATCCCATAATTCCCGTTAATGGCCACCATTTTTGTTTACAGTCTGCACAGAAATTAACCCAGGGCAAGATTTAGCTGCCCAGTTCCGACAGCCGTGAAAGTAAACCTAAGTACATATATATTATGTATTTAGTGCTCAGTTTGATATGAATCTCGAGTGAGAATTATGTTTTGAAACTAGTCGAAGGCGCATTTTTATGCATTAACACTGCTAACTTATTACTATACTACTTTTCCGGTGTTTAATTTGGTTTGCTAGGGTCAGTGTTTCTCGCGAGTCAGAGGGCGAGACAAGTACGAGTCAAGACCTTGAACATTTGTGTTATTGACATTATCGAGGCTTATTCTTATTATTCCAGGCCGTAGAAGGTGTCGGTTGTAAGAAACACCAAGACACATTCGTTGATGTTCCACTATTCTCGTGGAATCAGACTACAGTTAACTATTTTAATTTAACAGTTGCATTTATTATAGGTTTATTTTGAGAAACGCCATCGCTAAAAAAAAGCTCATTTACTGCCATGGGAAACTCAAGCTCCGGGGCTAAAAATCGACATGGTTCTGGTGAGGACACTGCTCCCACATTAACTGCGTCAACAAGATATGCAGAAGCTGATGTATTCGACCCAGTTGGATCTGCACCATACAGAGTAAGTGGTCTGTTCATCTAAGAATTGTATTTGTCAGAACTTAAAAGGTGCATGATAACTTCAGATAAGGCTCATAAACAAATTAACTCCTAGTAATTTACTATTATGTATTTATTGTATAGTAAGTAAAGTAACCCATAGCATTTATTAATGCTGTAGGGGTGTGAGATGTTAGCGATCTCACATTTCAGAGGCTCTACAAATGAGGGCGCAAGCCATCTCCTCCATCTAGTATGTATAGGCCTCAGTGAACTAAACTGACATTTTTATGCACTCTTTCTAAGCAACACAATTAAGAGCGTGTTTACTGTTTACATTCAGTCTTTGTACAATATTTCAATATTTTATTTATTTGTAAACTTACAGTGATGTACTAACTAGGCCTATACATCAAAATCTGCAGAATTTAATGATATTTCTAAAATATGTGCATATTGTCTTGTTTGAAGAACAGAAATACACATTACAGGAAAGTCTCAAATAAAACATATGCCTAATAATCCTAAGGCGCAAAAACAAAACAAATAGGCCTAAATTGTTTGACAAAATACAGAATAGTAATCACAGAGCATACCCCCCTACTACTTCCTGTTCAGTTTTTAAGAATTTTGTGCCCGTAAAAGTGTTCATTGTTTTCGGAATGCCACGAAAAGACGCAACTCTTTTGTGACGTAATTCTGCCAGCACATATCAATGGCTACTGTATTGCTGTTGAATTTGCCTTCCACCAACAAAGAAGCAGGTCTCGTTACAAATTCAAGAAGTGCTTGCAAGTGAAAAGATATACGTGCAAGGACATGGAATGAATTTAATCTACTTATGGACAAATGGACAAATTTGCTGGAAATGAAGTTCCAAAAACACCAACAGCAGATTTATGTGAAGGTTGGCACTTGCCTGAAGTTTTCAAAGCTTTCATTTGTGGAGAAATGCCAATTCTGCTATGGTTGGTCTCACCAGATGACATCTGCAGTATGATGCGAAAGTGCACTGCAGATAAAGAATAAAGCAGTTGTCGAGTGGAATTTGTTTTTGCGTGAGGTTTGCGTACACAGTATATCACAACTACCACAATGACACATTGGAGTGGAAGTTGACAAAACTTTATTCTCCAAAAGAAAATCAAACACAGGAAGAGTTTTATTTCAACAAATGGATTTTTGGCAGCATTTGTCATGAAACTAAAGAAGTTTTCCTCTCTCCGTTAGCAAACAGTAAACGCTGAAACCCTGCTACAAAGCAGTTATTGAGAATGTGGCACCTGGATCAACAATATACTCTGATTGCTGGCCAGCTACCAAACGACAGAGATTGAAAGGGCCAGTTTACTCACTTCACAGTGAATCATCGGTACATCTTTACCAATCCAGAGATAGGGGCCTAGACACAGACAATTGAGCGTATGTGGAGAAGTGGCAAAACATGAAACAGTACGGCACCACTTAAAAAAATTACCTGACCGAATTCATGTGGCGATCTCTGTTTCAGTCCACATGAATCCGTTTTATGGCATATTGGAGGAAATAGGAAACTACTGGCCACCTGCCTAACTCCACACAAAGCACCCTACCTCGATCCCTTGCATGTTCCCATCCATAATACCCTCCTCCCTTTCATTATATTTACATGATTGTAAATGCAGACACACCTGCTATTTGTTAATTATTGTCTGGGGAATTAATAAATGATCATAGCAAGAACACATTTGTTTTTCTCCCTTACCACAAAGGGTTGGGACATGTACTAGTGTTAAATTTATTGTAAACACTATACCTGACCCTGGTCTGTAATTTTGAGGTCAGTTTGAAATACATTTGCACTTTATAGAATGTTTTGAAATGAAGTGCCATGCTTTCTAGTTAAAATTGTTGTTATTTTTCCCATGAGTTGCGGGGCCCGAGAGGCAATCAAAGAATAGCAACATTGTTTAACTTCAATGCATGCCGTAAGAGATGACTAAGGAGGTTATGGGGTGGAGTTGGCTGCCCCATCCAAAAGGTGCAGATATAGCAGCAATTCTGTAAACCATGACACAACACATTCGGTTCTCCAGACTACATCCTGCTAATCTACAGGAGTTTGAGAATGAACGCAGAAGAAGCAGACAAAGAAATTGCTGTTTCTACCAAAAGTTTTCATTCTGTTATGTGTTCAATTTATTTATATTTTCAGCGCCAAAGAGCTAGTACTTTAACACCAGGTCAGGAGCCAAGTCACATAGTAATCTCTCGGCTGTTACCAACAGTTTTTAAGTGGGAGGGAGGTGGCAAAGAGGTTTACATCGCAGGCAGTTTTAATAACTGGAAATCGAAGATTCCTTTGGCTAAGAGGTACATCATGTCGATGAAATCTGATCTTTTATGTATATATTTTTCTTCTGGATTTGTTATCAAACATCTACTGGTTAGCGGGATGTATCCTAGTGCAGTAGTCCTCAATGCAGGCATTCTAGCTCTTCTGAGAACCATAGTATTTTTATTGGGGGAACCATGAAAAGGAATTTAGAAAGCACAAACCCATCTAGAAGGACACAGAAAAGTAATTATTTTCAAAATAATTACTTTTAGACAATATTAGAGAATAATATATATAATTTTAATGCCAGTGTAGAAATCATGGCCAGGACTTCTAGTACTGGGTGAAAAGATTTGTCCTTTTTCCAGGCATGTTAGGAGATGATTGGAAAGTTGGGGAATAGATTGACAACCTTTCACCTGTCAAAAACATCATTGTCACATCTTGTCTCAATTTCTTACTTTTGTCTTGTATTAAATATCCCAAAAGGATGACAAAGGCAGTTCAGTGGACACTGCACCTTTATCTTTTTGTGGCGGAGTCTTAGGTGACAGTTGGCCCAGAAGTGTGTGCTGTGCTTTTTTGCTCTTGTGGTAATCCCGTGATACTGGTGCAGTGAATTGCATCCCTTTAGTACCTAAATATGCCTCCATAAACCCCCACTAACATAACCATACCTTTGACATGACAATCTTATATGAGTCTGGAGTTGTCTCAGTTACACAACTGAAAAGAACCTGTCACACACAAGCAACTCATTATACACAAATATTTTCACTTATGTTGGAATCTGTTATAACATTTCTGACACAAAACATTGCTTGTGTTCTGATGTTGATTTTGCATTCTTGAAATATAAGTACTGAACCTTTGTTAGTTGTCTTCTCTTCATCTTCGGCGATCATTGTTAGTTGTCTTCTAGAACCGTTGTTAGTTGTCTTCTAGAACCGTTGTTAGTTGTCTTCTAGAACCTTTGTTAGTTGTCTTCTAGAAATAGTAAAGCAAAATTAATTAAACAGGTTACTAAAAACACTTACCTTGCCTATGTTGTTAGTTGTCTTCTAGAACCTTTGTTAGTTGTCTTCTAGAACCTTTGTTAGTTGTCTTCTAGAACCGTTGTTAGTTGTCTTCTAGAACCTTTGTTAGTTGTCTTCTAGAACCTTTGTTAGTTGTCTTCTAGAAATAGTAAAGCAAAATTAATTAAACAGGTTACTAAAAACACTTACCTTGCCTATGAATAAAAATATATAAAAAAGTATATATATAAAAACATACAATAAAACTAAACAGGACAATTCTCCACGTATCGGCTCAAGTGGAACCTTTTTCAAGAGACAAAGAACAGTAAAGAAAATAATAAACAAAATAGATCACTTAAATTTCATAAAGCCACGTCTCCATGACGCAGGAATGAAAACACATCCAGTAAAAGAGAAAATGTGTGCATTCATTATAAACAAACTGGAAAGTGGGAAACTAAAGGCAATATAGAAGTGGTTGGGGTGTTTATAATGAATGCAAGAATAATATAAGAAAAAGACTTCTTTTGTCACTTTATCAGACAGGCAGGTTTTAAGAACATAGTCACAACAGGTAAGACTGAAGGGAACAGAGACAGATGGGGACAATGTGAGAAAATATTAGTTTGACACCTAGCTAGTCATGGAAACAACAACGATCCTGATAACAATACTGTGGACAGAGAGCCATGGTCACCTACGCCAACCAGAATGGCATATGATAATTATTGATGAGTAATGATGAGGTTGTGTGGTGGTGGGGTGAGTGGGTTTGGGGAAGGAAGGATACAAGAAGAATCATCATTTGAAAGCGCATGGAATGAATGTGAAATCAAATATAGACATAAACATATATATATATACAACCACACATAAACATACATAGAAATGTATACACACACCAAGAGTTAAGAAATAAATATATAACAAAATAGACACAGATGTGTGAAGGATACCCACACAAAATGCACAGGCATGTAAATGTATCCACACATAGGTGAACACACATATATATATATATATATACATAAATATGAACATGCATCCACATAAACACGTTCTCACATAAATAAAAACAATAACATTCGCACACATAGAAACATATACATATATTGATATAAATATAAACGTTCGTTCACATAAAGATAATGCTATAACAACTGCATATGTATATATACAAATGTGTGGCCCAAAGTAATTGTGTGGATACATAGAACCATGTAAAACAAAATGCATATACAAATAACTATACATGTATGGGCACCCATCGAAGAGACAACTGCAATAACACAGAGGAAATCAAAGTCTAAATATGTAAATGATTGAACAATAATAATATATCATTCTAATGTATAATTGATGGACCAGAGTGCAAAATAATCACATGTCGACATACACAAGTACGGCAAACACAAAAATAATTACTCACGAAAGTGCACAAAGACAAATAATTACAAGAATCAGTGCAATACGGGAGTAGAGGGTATAAAGAAAAGGTGGGTAACTCAAACAAAACGGTGATTAATGTTCAATCTGTGTGGTTGCAAGACTCCCATATGACAAATGAGACGATATTCCAAGGACTGACGTTGCTGGTCACCGGTATAACAACGTAACAAACCGGTTACAGAGACATCAGATCTAGCATGATGTGACGGGCTGTTAAAATGATTAGCCACTGGGGAGTCACGATGATTCGTGATATCTCTCAAATGTTCGGCGAATCTATCTGCTAAACGTCTACCAGTCTCACCAATATACTTCATATCACAACGCTTACATATGAGTATATTAAATTACGGGACAAACATGAAAAAGAATCCTGAATATCAAAGTGTGATTTAGGAAACTGTAACATGGGAGTGAGAATAACAAAAGGGCAAGTCAAACAATTTCGATGACAAGGGACAGTTCCTAGTTGACCTGCAGAAGTGCGCAGATGAGAATGAACTAAGAGATCATGAAGGTTTCTGTCCCTCCGAAAAGCGACTAGTGGAAGAGAGGGAAATCCAGGACTGGAAATGGGATCTAACTGGAGCATAGAGAAATGTCGTAATAGGATATGTAATGCCGGCATATTATGAGGAAATAATAATAGTCTTCTAGAACCTTTGTTAGTTGTCTTATACTTATATGCTTGGTGTGGCACATTGGTTTTATTTTATTCTTTTCAAATATATTCCCAGCGGAAGTAAATGTATATAGTTGCATATGCCAAGATGAAGATAAATGATCAACTTCTGAAACAAGTGCCAGAATTTAAATATTTTGGGAGAATTTTTATAGATAACAGAAGACTGGATAGAGAGATCGAGACAGGAATTAGAGAAAGCCGACTGCATAAATTATGAACGTAAACAAATTTTGACACACAAATCTATCCTGATGGAAATTAAAAGTAATTTAATATTAATTTAATAATAAAATCAATATATTGTGTTATCAATGTAAGGCATGGAACAAGATACTACATGTGAACTGAGATGTCTAAGAAAAGCCGCAAACAGATTAAGACGAGATAACGTGTGGAATGGAGAGAATATAAGAATTGGAATGTCTGATCAAATATATAGAAAAACAAAATAGTTTGACCACTTAATGAGAATGAATCCTTATTGGCCAGCAGAAAAAGCATACAACATGAAAACGAAAAGAAAAAAAGAAGAAGGTAGATTGAAGGAGTTACCAATGTTCTGAAAAGTCACAATATTACTGCATATCAAGCGACCAAATGTGCCATAGCCCAAAAATCCAATAGTCATTCAATCCTGTGACACCTCACAACAAAAGCAGAGAAAAGACAATAGATAGATGTGCTAGTTCATTTATGCTATACTTAATCCTCTGTAATCTTCATGCATAGGCAAAGATTAAGTTCAGAATAGTATCTGTTTCAACATATCCAAGAAGATTATACTAGGATATAATCCCATAAATGACAGCTGTGTCAGTAATATTGAAGAGAAAAAGGCAGAGCTACACAATTATATTACAAATATATTCATGAACAGCTGCTGCTTGAGTACTTGAAATTGAGGAAGTTTAGCGAACTGCCACATATTTTAGATCAACTAAGATATTGAGATAACGAGAGTTCTTCCACGCCAAAGTTTAAAATGAAATATTAGACTATGAAAGTAAGTTAGAGTTATGCATTTGACCAGAACAAATGGGTAGGAAACCGTTTGATAACATTCTTACCCTTTTGTTACCGTTGTCTGAAAGGGGAGCAAAGAATAGCAATACTGTTTATATTCCATGCATGTCATAAGAGGTGATAGGAGGTTATGGGGTGGAGTTGACGGTCTCATTCTATATAGGGTCAAAGTGACCCAGAAGCCATGTTGGAGGCAGACGTGTCAGGTCGAAAGATGCAGATATCACGGAAAAGTTGTAAACCATGAAACAACACCTTCTGTTTTTCGAACAACATCCTGCTAATCTTCAGGAGTTTGAGAACAAATGCAGAAGAGGAAGATAAAGTTAACATTCTGCCAAAATTTAAAAAAACGTTTGAAAAAAACAGTGTTTATGTTCCACCACCCTAGGCAATTATACACATGGAGGAACGCATGATTATGGCAGTCAAACATCATAGCAAGGCACAAAATCTTTTCCTCAGTACACAGACAAAAATAATGCATATCAACAGAAAAGAACTCACACCTACAATAGTCTTTGGTAAAGAACAAATAGAAAATGTCAGCAACTTTGAATATCTCGGGTCAGCCATCAATATCACAGAAGATTGCTCAGCGGATATCAGAAACAGATTAGGAATGGCCCTACAAAAAAAGCATCACAGATTAAAAGTCTGGGGGGGGCGGGACTACTGACCCCTGCCAGTAGCATCCACAGGTGGCGGTTAGTGGAAAAGCCTCTAGAGGCCAGCTGCGAATAAGCAGACACTAACTAAACCAAAAAAGTGGCGCTGATATCTCCACCAAAATACCCCATGTGTCCAGTGACTGGCAGCATCAGGCGAATATATGCTGCTTTAAGCTCAGGTTGCTGGAGTGGTGTCACAAACACCACACCAGGAATTTGCCTGGGGGGGGGGGGCTACGGATAGGGGTTATGTAGGATTAGAGGGTTGGGTATGGCAACATGGAAATTATGGATATTGTAACAAGAGAGAGGAGTGCTCTTAAATCATTATCCTTGAGTGAGAGGTGCCTTAGATCACAGGAAATAAACCACAGAGGAAAGATAATGAATCCCTGGCAACAAAATAATTATCCTAGGAGAGGAGAACTCTGACTTCAAACCCCTGGTAGATGGCGCTCATTAACCCTGGAAGGCAAGCTGTCTAGGAGAAGGAAAATCCCAAAGTGAAACCTCCACTGCCCGGTGGACAATCCTTGGATGGGTAAGGGCTAGGGAAACACATCCTGACCCAAAAGTAGGACTGAGATACGGACCGAAAGGTACAAAATAGTCCAGCCAGGCCATAGCTGCCAAGGTTGAAAACCACAGTTCCACGTACTGACTTCATGTGTCAAATAAAAGATTTGAGACGATTCATTTTGGTGATTCATCTGTGGAATCCCATCAGGCAGACAAATTGCCAGTATCTCAGCCTCGAATTGGCCCACCCAGCCTCGAATTAGCCCACCCTCAACGACTGGTGATACCTCTGTCTCAATTTGTGGAGTCAGGAAAAGAGATCAAAGGACAATAACTATTGGTTTAAAAAATACACATAAAGATCATGATGCAGACTCCAAAGACACGAAAATACTTGAAAATATTTCAGTGGAATGCGAAGATGTCTACAATAAGAAGACTGCACTTGCAAGCCGAGTACACAAAGAAGAAATTGATATAGCATGTATACAGGAAACACAACTCACAAACAACAATAGATTCAACATTTGAGGATACCAAACATTTCGAAATGATGGAGAAAAGAAACACAAAGGAGGAGTACTTATACTGGTAAAAAACAATATCATTGCCTCAGAAATCTGAGTAAACACTGATGTAATCTAGGATTGACCTCGTTCATTTCTGATTCAGTCTCTTATTATTGCTCTGAGAATTCTACATAGCCAGATCTATTGTTGGATTTCGTTAGTGTTTTCCCCATTTGATGGTATGATGCTTCCAAAATAAGTGAATTCTTTCACGTGTCAGTTGCTGGGCATCGATAAAAATAGTAGTGTTTCTATATGTTTTTGTAAAAATAGTAGTGTTTCTATATGTTTTTGTAAAAATAGTAGTGTTTCTATATGTTTTTGTAAAAATAGTAGTGTTTCTATATGTTTTTGTAAAAATAGTAGTGTTTCTATATGTTTTTGTAAAAATAGTAGTGTTTCTATATGTTTTTGTAAAAATAGTAGTGTTTCTATATGTTTTTGTAAAAATAGTAGTGTTTCTATATGTTTTTGTAAAAATAGTAGTGTTTCTATATGTTTTTGTAAAAATAGTAGTGTTTCTATATGTTTTTGTAAAAATAGTAGTGTTTCTATATGTTTTTGTAAAAATAGTAGTGTTTCTATATGTTTTTGTAAAAATAGTAGTGTTTCTATATGTTTTTGTAAAAATAGTAGTGTTTCTATATGTTTTTGTAAAAATAGTAGTGTTTCTATATGTTTTTGTAAAAATAGTAGTGTTTCTATATGTTTTTGTAAAAATAGTAGTGTTTCTATATGTTTTTGTAAAAATAGTAGTGTTTCTATATGTTTTTGTAAAAATAGTAGTGTTTCTATATGTTTTTGTAAAAATAGTAGTGTTTCTATATGTTTTTGTAAAAATAGTAGTGTTTCTATATGTTTTTGCTATTGATATTACCTTGGTTTTATTTCCGTGTTTATTTTCATGTTAAAGTCCCTACATGTTGTATGCAGTCTATTTATATGTTATTGTAGTTGTTCTTCTTCTTCTGATGATATTATTACTTGATCATCTGCTAAAAGAAGTTCACTCAGGGGCTGTTGTCTTCTTCATTGGTGTTAGCAATTTTACATATGCAGTCGATGTATCTAATGAATAGCAAGGGAGATAGAATACAACCTTATCCCATGTCAGACTAGAATAACCCTTATCACATGTCAGAGTAGAATAACCCTTATCCCATGTCAGAGTAGAATAACCCTTATCCCATGTCAGAGTAGAATAACCCTTATCCCATGTCAGACTAGAATAACCCTTATCCCATGTCAGACTAGAATAACCCTTATCCCATGTCAGAGTAGAATAACCCTTATCCCATATCAGAGTAGAATAACCATTATCCCAGGTCAGTAGAATAACCCTTATCCCATGTCAGAGTAGAATAACCCTTATCCCATGTCAGAGTGTATGTGGAATTTATCAGAAAACCCTGTACTCACTCGAGCTGCACATTGACTACCTGTGTAACTACTTCTACACAAGTAGATTAGATGTTATTGAACCCCATATTTTGATATTTTCCCTAGTTTTTGTCTGTCTACTCTGTCAAAGGCTTTCTCTTTGTTGACAAACACGATATACAGTTCTTTGTTTATTTTTTCAGTTGTTTTTTTTCTGCTAGTTGTCTGTGCAAAAATGGCTTCTGTACAGCTTTTGTACTTACGGAATCCCATTTGAGTGTTGTTAAGTTGTGGTTTGATGAATGCTTGTAATCTTTTTTTCTAGAATTCTGCTCACAATGTTTCAAGTGTGAAAAATTTTCCAGTATTTTGTACTTTCTCTTCTTCTGCCTTGTTTCTTCCAAATTGGTTTACTATTACAGTGTATTTCCAGTCCTCTGGTGTTTCTTGTACACTACCACCAAGACAAAAGTTAGAAATGCAAATACAAAAATGGAAAATACATTGTTTGTGACACAATAACAAATGGAATGATACAGGAGGGTAGGCTGGTGTGTATATAAACCATGTGTTGTGTTTGAAGATCTAGCACAACAGAATTTAGTCCAAAGAATGAAAGAGATAAATGTACATACACCTGCCAAATAGTGCAACTTGAGACTGTGCACAGACAAGAGAACTTTAGCCTGGTAAGCTATGCTATAGTGTGTTCATAAATTCATATCTATCCCCCCCCCCCCCTCTTTTCATGTTTTAAAATATCTCAAAATTTCTTGAATGTGTCACATTAATTTTGTGCATATGACCATCAATTAAAAATACACAATGACATTAAAATAATATGCTACCAATAATGAGGTCATGAGACACAATTATCCATTTCTATCCTTGATAAATAATGCGTGTGTAAAACATTGTACAATATTTGCATTGGTTGTTTTTGTAGTATTCCAGAAGCATGTTCTTTGTTTAATGTCTTCATTTCTCACTCTGTCTCTTAGTGATATTCATAGGATTCTGTGTAAGAATGCCATTTCAGTTGGCACAAGTTTACGTTTATCTTGTGCTGTCGTTGTCCATGTAACACATCGTTGGTATAATAATTGTTTTGAGTAGTGTTATTTTGGTGTTTAAATCTACATTGTTGTTTATGAAGATTGCTGTCATTTGTCCTAGGGCTTGGTATGCTTTACTACATCTATTGTGTATTTCCATGCTGCTCCTGCCATCTGTTGTTATATTGCTGCCTAGGTATGTGAATTCTGTCACTTGCTTAAGTTCGCATGTACACAAATTTATAAATGTTCTATAGTAAAATACAATTACATATCATAATCTTCAGTTTACATTTTTTCCCAGAATGCAGTAATGTAGTGCAGTGGTTAGCGCACTGGCTTCACATATGAGTGGTGCTGGGTTCATTCCCCAGTTGAGGCGGAAATGTTTTTCGGATCGTAACGGCTACCAGGTCAACCCAACTTTAAATGGGTACCGGATTAATCCGGGAAGTAAAGACTACGAGGGAGAGGGGATGACTACCGCTCTCATTTGCAGAGCCACTGAAATGTGAGATCGCTAATATCTCACACCCCTACAGCATTAATAAATGCTATGGGTTACTTTACTTACTACTTACTTTACTCGTGCGATCCTGGTCTAGTTGACATGCCACAGAGCTGGACACATGTTGAGGTTACAAATTCTAACTACCTGTCTGTATGAAAAATCTCTCTCATTCCACTGCAACACTCACACAAAAAATGTAATAAATTATCTCACTGTAACGAGATCCAGGCGTATGAATACACTGAACCCCTGTTTTTATGACATGTCCTGACGACTGGGTGATATATGATGCATCCACATTGAAATATGACTTTCTGCTGAACTGCGTTATTTGTACTCAAGTCTTCTTCTGCATTTGTTAACAGCAGATTAGCAGGATGTTGTCCGGAGAACAGAATGAGATGTATCATCATTGTTTACAGCTCTGCTACAATATCTACGCCTTTTGACTACATCTGACTCCAGCATGGTTTATATGTCACTATGACTCTATATGGAATGGGACATCCAATTCCACCTGATAACTTGTTTAGTTGCCTCTTACAACATGCATGGAATGTAAACAATGATGGTATCATGGTTTTTCACGTCATCAACCAACTGAAAAACTGCTGAACTCCAATCCTGGCCCACAGCATTCCTGATAGATGAAAGGTCAGTGCTTCAAGCTCTCCAGTCTGGAAAACTAACAGACTTGCAAAAACTACTTAATGAACTGACTTGCCAATATAGGGTAACCGTGCAGTGGATACCCTCTCACTGTGAAATGCAAAAGCAGACCAACTAGCTAAGGAAGGTGCTGCGGAAGACCCAACCAGATGTACTAATCACCTACCATAAAAAAACAGATGATCAAGTCGATAAGAAAGCCACAAACACGAACACAAGATGACTATCACATTATTAATAGATCAGAACAAGTTGTAATTCTACGCCTCAGAACAGGACACAACCGACTCCACAGCCACATGTACCCAAAGTTCAAGATTGACAACACAGCCATGTGTACACGTGGACTGGCAGCACAGAGTACCAAACATATACTTCAAGGGTGTTCTGAGTATGAAACACTGAGACAGACAATATGGCCAGAGGAAACAACACTGGAATCAAAGCTCTATGGGACACTGTATGAACTACAAAAGACAGTGAGTTTTATTCAGGAGACAGAATTGCAGATATAGACATGTTTCAAGTGTGAGTTTTATTCAGGAGACAGAATTACAGATATAGAACATGTTTCAAGTGTGAGTTTTATTCAGGAGACAGAATTACAGATATAGAACATGTTTCAAGTGAACGAAAGAAGAAAACGTTATCACTGCTTTTGGAACACTTTGATCTTTTATTGAATATGACAGCCAACTCCACCCACAAAACCTCCTTATTCACCTTTTACAACATACATGGTAGGCAAACAGTGTTGCTACTTGTTATTCCCTCTTTTGTGCCCCGGCAACATTCATGCGATATCAAAATAGGGATAGTTATCTTTTGGATGGTCAACTTTTCTGATGTCTTTAATTAAGGTCCTCTTTTCCTGGTAGGGAATGATTTGTTGTTTTTTTTAAGTTTGTTTTTTGTATATTATTATATAATGACTGTGATGAAAATTTCCAAGAGAAGATACAGACATTTGTTTGTGTTTTGTGCTACTAACTTTCCAAGAGAAGATACAGACATTTGTTTGTGTTTTGTGCTACCAAATTTCCAAGAGAAGATACAGACATTTGTTTGTGTTTTGTGCTACTAACTTTCCAAGAGAAGATACAGACATTTGTTTGTGTTTTGTGCTACTTACGTCATCGGATTTGAAATTGCCTTTTATTGAATGACATACAAATGTTAAATTTTCAGAGGCTACATTAACTTTGTTAGTTGTTTCCATCCTGCTATTAAATTTACCTCTCTTATTTCTCTACCTCTATTGACATTTGTGTTTTCAGACGATCTACATCCCTTACCAGATTAGTAAATTATAAGCTCACGGCTTCTCATTGTTTTCTTCTCTATATGTCATCACATCCTAGGTCTTGTCGTCATTCCCTCCATTTTACTCACATCCTAGGTCTTGTCATCATTCCCTCCATTTTACTCACATCCATCTCTGCCAAGACGGTGCAGATTTCCTCTATCAAACTTAAAAGATGCTATATTTTTTCCACCATCGCTTACACCATGAAGATGTCTGCAGCATTGTAACATCTTCTACCTATTTCCTGTTCGGCTGCACTTAAACTTAACCAAACATCTGACCGCCCTAAACTGACCATTGCTTTCCATCCATATAATACCATGGCACTTTGTATCCGTCTACGCCATATCTCTATCCTCCAATTAGACCATATCTCTAGTCCTGTATTATCCATGAAGAATTTACTAAAAATGACGGCACTGAGTTAAGTCCATACAGTATGGCTTGCAAATGTGAAGAAGTCGAATAAATGACGACTTTGTATTTATATTTCCACAGCGATTCATGGACCAGTCTATCAAATATATATTATAAAAGCATGATGGGAAATAATCATGGGAGATTGTTGTCCATGACTACAAATGGCTACTACATTGTGACATATGTTGACATCGGCTGTCTATGGAAAGAGTAAACGTGTTGACATCGGTTTGCTACAAGTTAAATTCCAAATCTGTTTTTGCTTTAATTACACTAGTTAACTTGACCATTTTCATGCATGTTTTGTCTTTCACTGGTTGAGTATTGTGTCACTGTTATGTCTATTAGTTTGCACCTGTTTATATGTGTGTTCTGTAATCAAAGAATACCTTCTCTTTGTTTCAGCCATGGAGATTTCTACACAATTTTGGACCTTCCAGAAGGAGAACATCAGTACAAATTTTTTGTGGATGGGCACTGGGTGAACTCGCCCAATGAAGTAAGTTGTGTGAATGCTTCTTTGACCAAATCTTCTGAGATCAAGTTGACAGTCAATGGTTGGTTTCTGATCTGGTGGTCTGTGGCTAATGCACTTTTATCCAACAGTCAATGGTTGGTTTCTGATCTGGTGGTCTGTGGCTCATGCACTTTTATCCAACAGTCAATGGTTGGTTTCTGATCTGGTGGTCTGTGGCTCATGCACTTTTATCCAACAGTCAATGGTTTGTTTCTGATCTGGTGGTCTGTGGCTCATGCACTTTTATCCAACAGTCAATGGTTGGTTTCTGATCTGGTGGTCTGTGGCTCATGCACTTTTATCCAACAGTCAATGGTTGGTTTCTGATCCAGTGGTCTGTGGCTCATGCACTTTTATCCAACAGTCAATGGTTGGTTTCTGATCCAGTGGTCTGTGGCTCATGCACTTTTATCCAACAGTCAATGGTTGGTTTCTGATCCAGTGGTCTGTGGCTCATGCACTTTTATCCAACAGTCAAAGGTTGGTTTCTGATCCAGTGGTCTGTGGCTCATGCACTTTTATCCAACAGTCAATGGTTTGTTTCTGATCCGGTGGTCTGTGGGCTCATGCCCTGTGATCCAACAGTCAATAAATATTTGTAACAATTTTGACTCATGAAGGAAGAATAATCATCATCAAGTAGCATATCTTGAACATGATGTAGCAGTCATCACAGACTTTCGAAACTTCTGTCGATCTTGAGCCAGTTACTATCTTGCTTCTGTTACTGTCATGTTCAGGTTGTCTTTAATGTTATGTGTCCATCTTCTTGGTTTGCCTCTTTTTCAACTCCCTGGCATCATCCCCTCCATTATGGTCTTCTCTAGGCCATCATGGCATTTGATATGACATACAAATCTTCTGATTTCGAATTCATATGTAAATCATAAGATAATACAATTACAACACACTCCAGGTGGTTACCAACTGCACCTCATCCTTATGAAACTTTTTACCATCACCTGTTTAAGTGCCCAACACGGGATGATAATTTTAAAAAAGCTTTCTCTAAGACCAGATAAATGGAACATCCTATATGGAATACAATAATAGCTCATGCTTGCATATATTGCACAATAACATTGGGTCAAAGGTCATGAGTGCAATGACATTTGAGTCAACAATAAAAATAACCAATGAACAAGAAACAAATGATACAGTTTATTGCAGGTACTACTATGCTGCGGTTGTGGCTTGTAAAGAAAAACCTCCATGCTCACTTATCAAGATAAAATCAGACTAGTAAGAGCAGAAGGGTTAGTGCTGCTAACGAGCTTTACATAAAATATTAACTTTCCATTCACCGCTTGTCTTCTCCAATGTTTTGAGACTATTTGCCCCATATGCTTGGCTAAATCTTGGATTTTCATTATCTCTTGCAGCCAGTAGCCGGCAGTGACATTGGTACACAGAATAACACCATGAAGGTTAAACGGTCAGATTTTGATGCATTTGAGGCATTAGCAATCGACGGACGAGCAGCAGGAAAGAAAGGTATGCCGAAGATAGTTGCTCATATGTTTTATTTTTACAAATTAAATTGTATGTATATGTGTGTGTGTGTGTGTGTGTATATATATATATATATATATATATATATATATATATATATATATATATATATATAAACACAGGCAACTTGTGATGCATTCTCATGATGTGGTCAAACCACTTGATCTGCTGCCTTTCTATGTGTTCTGTGCAAGAAATTATACCTATTTTTTCCCTGATGTCTTCATTTCGTATTCTATCGAAACTGGTGACCACTTCAGTTTTCCTCAAGCATTTCATCTCACATGTCACTATATTTCTGTAATGTGAAATAATGTAAAGTGTTTGATAACTGTAATGTAAAATAAATTACCATAATAACAATGATGGCCGTAGACAAAATTCTGTTGGTTGACAGAAGAGGGCCAGCATGCTGTTCAAGTAAAATATTTCGCAGGTTTGATGCACAGGCTACCAGTGATATGGCTATGAGCGCCCACTGCTCAGTGGAATCAATAAAACACTAAATGTATACATACCACTATTTGATCTCATGGAATAAAAACCATCAGCCATACCTATATCCATTTGTACAGATCCTATGTCAGTTTTAGAAGCACTTAAATATACCCCAATGAAAATCAAGATATCCTCCACATATCAAGAGCAGCACACAGGCTTATCTCTGCATATCCAATCAGTGTGATCATGCAATGGATCCCCGGACATAGCGATATAGCAGGAAATGAAGTAGCAGACAGACTTGCAAAAAGAAGGACCTCAAAACAACAAAAACAAAGACTTTATAGTATGGGAACATTCAAACAGATTCTCGGAAACACCAGGGAAATCTGGCTGAACAGATGGGCAAATGGGCTGACTGGTCGAAATGTATTTAGTGAAATGACACAGCCAAAGGACAATAACAACATAAACAATTTCTGCAGGAGAAACCAATCACTTATCTTTCAGTTTTGAACAGGACATGCACGGACCAATAGCCATTTAAACCGTATCAAACCCCAGCAACTACTCACTTGTGGACACTGCTCTCATCCCAATGAAACAGTGGAGCACCTACTTATTGGCTGCCCTTACCTTTCCACTGCCAGGGAAAAAAAATTACAGGCACCCTTAACAGTCACTAGCTTACTGTATAGATCACGAAGTCAACTTCAGAAGACCTGCACTTTTTTAAGAATGGCATTGTGCCGACAAGAGTAGCGTTACTCATCAGCATTACATAACAACATACCACTACTGAAATCGGATGTGTCATATCATTGAAAAAATAAAACAACAGCATGCACAGCACTTTTACATGTTGCTGGAAATCTAGTAACAGCATTTTTGTGTAGCAAGAGATATCCAGTGGGAGTTTGAGAATAACTGCTTTAAGAATGCTAGTTGTTTACGACATACACTTTACAAGTGGGACTAGGCACATAAGTAACAGAATAAGAAATGTGTTTAGCAATTCAGCCACAATAACAAACAGCACATATGCCCGTCACTATCTGGGGGGGGGGGGGGAGTTTGATTGTTTGCCTGCAATGTTCAGTGCCTGTGAGGTGAGTTTTGTAAATAAGACCAGTACTGATTCATGTTTGGATAATGGGCCTACCTTTCAACTTTTTATAAAATCTGCGCTAATAACACATTTTATGTAATTCTGTGATGTCACTGACTGCTGAGTAATACAAAATAGCTAACCTAATCGTAAGTTCATTTAGCTTACCAGCAACCAATGAACATTTTTGTCACAGTCGCAAGGGCTGCTATCAGATGTGAGTACCACACACTAAAAGTGCTACCCATGCAGCCCTCCTAAATAAATATCTTCACTCACCGATGGGTAATTATATTCAAGGGAAATAAATGGAGAAAAACTTGTCATTTATTTTGTTTTGCTTTCCGCAAAAAAAAGGTAGACTTGTTATCCAAACATGATCCCAAATGCTTGTATGTTAACTTGACTATCAGTAGTTAAATTACACAACAGCTTGTTAATATAACACTTATGTCTGTCTGCAGACTCAATTCCAGGTTTTGTTTTTGTTCTTATTTTGATAAAGATTTTGGTGTTAAATTGTTGTCTCTGAGTATTCGTCCTATTTGTGAAATGAATTTTAACATTTCTTTCATTTATTTACATTTTTCATTTACCGTGTGGTAAACAGTTGTTCTTTCATTTTCACTTCTGTCTGCAGGTGGCAAGGCAGCATCCGAATATGGTCAGGACATTCCTCCACGAAGCACGACAGATGGAAAACATAGTGGTCCCCCTTTCTTACCACCTCAGTTGTTGCAGGTCATTCTCAACAAGGATACCCCTGCCCATGTGAGTTTTTTGTCATTTAAAGCTCAGTTAAGTTGTACTCTTGTGGTTCAAAGGCTGATCATCAATGTTGTACTGACGATGCTATTTCATGTGTTCTACGTGTAAACTTTTCTGTTTACATTGTTCCATAACTTCAAATCTGACTTCATTTGATGTGTTCTCCATGTAAACTTTTCTGTTTACATTGTTCCATAACTTCAAATCTGACTTGAGTTTGTTTTTGTTCGCTCTCAAATAATAAAATACAGTAAAAATTCAATAATCCAAATTAATTGGGGATCGAGCCGATTCGGATAATTGTATATAGCTCAGGAATGAAGCAAAAGTGTACATACATACAATCATACATTGAAATAAATGGAATTTTATTGATAAAATTGCAGTAATATGTAAGCAACTGTGTATTGCACATAAACTACATAGTAACGGCACATGCACACTGCCCCTGTACCTGTATACAACGTTCGCTCTGAAATTATTTCACCCAATTTCGATTCGGATAATTGGGGATTCAGATTTCTACTGTAATCTGTACAAATTTATCAGGAATTTAGATGAAGAAATCTTGAAGATTCGACAGATAGTAGAGTTATGTGGGGATGAAAAGTAAGGACCAGTTTAACTCTTATCAGAGGACGAGGAAGTACCATGAATATTAGTCAAGGTATTAAGTTGAGATAACTTAGGGACATATCCATGGACTCCTAAACCTAATGCATCACAGGCTCTTGATCTTTGCATCTAGAATACTCTCTATGATATTCAATCACTTCATCACAACCATATCAGACGCTCCAATAATACTCCTGCTGAATCAAGCGCCTTGTTGAATCTTCGTAGGTGTGATGACATTGTTATTAAACCAGCTGACAAGGGTGGTGCTGTAGTTGTATGGTGTAAAGATCTTTGCCTACAGGGGTGGACCACAAACAACTATCTAACCCCTCATTTTACACAGTATGTACCCCTGACTCTACTGTGCCTAACAATAAGATGGAATGCCATTAAAACTCTATCACCATCACAGATGATTATCATCCTTATATTTGGAACATTTTCAAAGCTTGACTTAAAACACTCATTAAGTTGATTATGCCTTGATGCCATTATAGAAACTAAAAGTAGCATTAAGTTGATTATGCCTTGATGCCATTATAGAAACTAAAAGTAGCATTAAGTTGATTATGCCTTGATGCCATTATAGAAACTAAAAGTAGCATTAAGTTGATTATGCCTTGATGCCATTATAGAAACTAAAAGTAGCATTAAGTTGATTATGCCTTGATGCCATTATAGAAACTAAAAGTAGCATTAAGTTGTACATACTCAAAATGTAAACACCTATTTATGTGCAGGAAAAAAATCAATGAAAATCTGTCAAATTGTTCCACATATTTGTGTGCACATTTGTCAGGATACATCTATTCTCAAAGGGAAGTGCAGCACGAGGAACACTTTGTTTGAATTTATAGATATGGTGATGTCACATACAGATGTCGATTTCAGCAGCTTCTGGCATGAGTTTCCAAAATGTTGTTATTGGCGGCTCTGTGGAGATGAAGTTAATGTTTCCTGTTTTTTGGTGTCTATATCAGGTTGAACCATCATTGCTTCCGGAGCCAAACCATGTTATGCTTAATCACCTGTATGCACTTTCCATCAAGGTAAGATATTAGAATTAATATATCAGTTTCTGTATGCGTGTTCCATCGAGATATTAAAATTAATATACCTATATATACTCTAAATCCCAGTAAATGTTATGATTAATCATATTTTTTTGTCACTTTTCTAGATAATTGTATACACCTTCTATTCATAATTTAATCAAGTTAAGGATGTTAATTTTATATGAGGTGTTGTTCTATACGTTTCTGTACTATTTTTTCTCTTGAGAGCCACAATATGTAGATCATTGCTATTTACCAAATGCATATTATGTATGCTACCAATGTATGTGTGATACCGCAAGTATGTAACTTCATGTATGCTACCAATGTATGTGTGAAACCGCAAGTATGTAACTTCATGTATGCTACCAATGTATGTGTGAAACCGCAAGTATGTAACTTCATGTATGCTACCAATGTATGTGTGAAACCGCAAGTATGTAACTTCATGTATGCTACCAATGTATGTGTGAAACCACAAGTATGTAACTTCATGTATGCTACCAATGTATGTGTGATACCACAAGTTTGTAACTTCATGTATGGGCTGTGAAATACTACAAGTGAAGGTGACCTAGTTTGTTAATTGCATGTCACAAATGGTCATGTAATCGCAGCACATTTTTGTCAAGTTTCATTTTGAGGGTGTGTCCTATCTCCAATTTCTACTTTTTATCTCTACCTCCACCGAGCACTGGTGTGTTTTATTCCACAACTCCTCATTTGATATAAAAAAGGGCTTAAAGAGGCCTAGAAGATTGACTTCATAGTACTCAGGTTACCCCATATGTACTCTGCCCTTCACAACAAATCAGCACACAGCTTGTCAAGAGTATCACTCATAGTACATACCCCATAGCTTCCAGCGATAATCCCCAAGGATCACATCCACTTTGTAAACAAGATTACACAAGTTGGATTTGAATCTGCACCCTTTTGAGCACAAAGTCCATGGCTTAACCACCTCACCAGATAAATCCCCAGGGAAGATATATAAATTCTGTTCAGCTAATGCACAAGTAAATGATGGAAACACATCTATTGATAATTATCTGAAGTTTTTGGTTTTATTTTTTTGTCTTACATACCATGTATCATAGTCATAATATAATTTGTTAAAAATCAGATATGCCATCATGTAAAATCTTTCTCTTCCTATAGGATGGAGTAATGGTTCTCAGTGCCACTCACCGATTCAGAAAAAAGTATGTGACTACTCTTCTTTACAAGCCAATACAGTAGATGGACCATTGACCCCATTCACAGTCCACTGTTGTATGACATTCACAGTCCACTGTTGTATGACATTCACAGTCCACTGTTGTATGACATTCACAGTCCACTGTTGTGTGACATTCACAGTCCACTGTTGTATGACATTCACAGTCCACTGTTGTGTGACATTCACAGTCCACTGTTGTGTGACATTAACAGTTCACTGTTGTGTGACATTCAAAGTCCACTGTTGTATGACATTTTTCAAAGACAGGCCAAGTTTTAATGTTTCAGCCAAATCATATGTTTATGTTAAGAGTGTAGAGGAGATTTATTATTTCCAATGTCACAGTTTCTGATTATTAAGGGGACTTGGGAATGGTAAGTCATGCAGACAACACACTTATTTTCTTCGTCCTTCTGCGTTCGTTCTCACACTCCTGCAGACTAGTAGGATGGAGAAAGGAACGCATTGTCATGATTTACAGCTTGGCTGCGATATCTGCACATTTCAGCATGGCTTTGGGTCATTTTGACACCCTCTTTGGAGCAGCCAACTCCACCCCCCAAACCTCCTTAGTCACCTCTTATGGCGTGCATGGCAGGTAACAGTGTTGCTATTCTTTGATTCCCTTTCAGACCCAGCAACAGAAGGGTGACTTATTTTCTAACATCTAAACTTTTCTAACATCTTTGAAACTTAAAGACATACAACCATAATAATTTATGCAACTTTTTTAGTAAAAATGTTGTCTATTATGGAGAGGCCTGCAATTCAACCATGGACATGAGTCCAATATAGTTATATCAAAGCATATGGCCATTAAAATTAATGGTCATAGTCCAGGTTGTCCTGCTGCCATGACCTTTTAGTTATATTGAAACAATAAAATGTCTGTATTGCTGTGTGGTTTCAGCGTTCATTACTTTATGGTTCTTACATTTTTCTGTCTTCTCGCAAGTTAAAATATATATATATATATAATTTTTTCTGGATAAAATGTTGACGTCATATGGTGAAGAACACCCCAATTTAATCACGGGCGCTAGTCCAATTTGGTTATGTCAGAGCGTATGACTATTAAAATAAATAGCGTAGATTGTATGTCAGGTATCCTGCTATCATGACCTCCATTGGTTTTAAGAATATATATATATATATATGTGTGTAACACATACTTAACAAAATTGTATATGTCATTTAGTCGAGTATATTAATTACACCAATGTACTTAGACATGCTCTCTCTTTCATCTGTGTAAGTTGTCTTATCAATTTATATACTTCAACACCATTATGCTTTCTATGTAAGTTGTCCATCTTGAATTGTCTAATGCCGAAGGCGGATGTGTCAGGCCATTTGCACAACAAAATCAGCAACACAGGGCATTTCCATTCTCTGGGCTACATCCAACTGGAAATCTAGGACCATGTCCTGCTGCAACAGAGGTCCAGTCCAGCGGGAGTTTGAGAATGAATGTTGAAAATGAAGATATGCTCTGTCTCTATAGATAGTTTTATTTCATCTGAAATGCTGACCATAAAATATTGATAATACAGTGGAATCTTGCTACAACCAATATGATTTTAACCAATTGCCCTCTATTGCGAATGTTTTCAAAATCTCCAATTATTTGATCTCTGCCTTAAATTTTTTTAACTTTTTATAATGCTTCTATTTACTACAAATATCCCAGTATAATGCACTGTTTATAATTTACTTCTAGGCAAAAAGGTAGTGTAGGCAGGTGACTTTATATTCCATGTCACCTGAAGTATAAACACAATGCTGGCTTTGCTTGTTAAAGCTCAGTGAAATATGATCTATTCTTATTGGAAAAAAAAGAAAGAGTTCGCTGAAAGCCTAGGTCATAAAAAAAAACTACATATCTTATTCAGGACGTAGCAATCAACCAAACATTTTTTGGCTGTAGTGATTTCAGCCTAGGTCATACTGACGTTAATTTAAAGTCTTGGCTGGTTGAAAGAGAAAGATGAAATTATTGTGAAAGTATATGTCACTGACAGCGAGACTTTCTGGATCTGTTTTACAAGAAATAACTGACACATGAGTAAAAGAACAGTTAAATACCCTTCTCTTAGTTGATTAAAAAATATAATCTGGGATTCTACTGTATAGAAAAGAGATGACGATATTTACATTTTGTCATCACTTACTAGAATCAATCTCTCGAGGACTATGCTAGTTGATTATTTATTCTCCGTTGCCAGGCAGTAATTACGTCATGGAAAAACAATGCATTAGGGAAACAATAACTGAAAGGGCATAACATGTTAATAATTGTCATAACCGTATAGAATGAATTTCGGTTATAATGCAGATATTCTGTTAGACCCGACCAATCTGTTATAACAGGATTCAACTGTATATCCTATTCAGGATGTAGCCATCAACCAAGCCTATTTTGGCTTTAGTGATTTTCTAGGCAATATAAATATGCTCAGTAGTTTGCCATTGTGTTCTGAACAGTCAGGGTGCACAAATGCCTACTGTGAGATTTGAATCCGGTACCTTGGCTGTCACAGGCGAGCTCTGTACCATACCACCACAGAGATATGCTCATAACATTTAGAGTAGTTCTAATGTTCTTCTGACACTTTTTTGACAAGAAATTTTTTAGCTATCTGCCATTTCCAAGAATGTTTGTCAAAATTAGCATACTTAATCTGCCATTACCAAGGATTTTCGACAAATTTAGTATACAGTACTTATTTCCTGTGACTGTCTCAACAATTTACATTGGCCAGTTTTCTAACCATCTGTAAAGACAGCCACCATGGAGCAGCCATTTTAGAAGTGATATGGAAACCTAGAATAAGCATCTATTTATAGATACTATTGCTATAATTTCCTTATTACTGCCACTTCTTAATAAACAAAATTATTGTTGAAGTTGGTACCGATGGTGTATATTAGAAAGTTGACGTTTGTTGATATTGGTCAGACAAGTGTTAAAGGTCAAGGAATGATATGTCATCGAATCAACTTATTGTCTTCCATCGTATAGTTTTTATATAGACTTTTGATAGGTTATTTTGTAGCTGGTCATCCTGGAACTGTGGGAAATGAGAGTGGCAACAGACATGTCAGAACAGATGATAATGTAATGAGAGAGCTGACAGAATGACATCATATAAATTTAAATAACCAAAATATCGGAAGATGTCTGACAAAACATGACATCAACAGACATGTCAGAACAGATGATAATGGATAAAAGATAATTCACATTGTGAATTCCCTATATATGAATCAGTTTGACGAAGACACCAATGGTGGACGAGATGGCTATGAACAGGTTGAGCTTATGTAAAACACAGGTTTATAAAAATGCTCCACTAAAATCATGACGGATTTGTATGTTTTCTTGTTTGCTCATTATAACTCCCTAGTTTTAGTGATAGTTCATCGTGTCTTAGTGGAACATTTTAAAAAACCTGTATTTTACATATGTACAATTGTTACGTTTCACGCAGTTACCTTATATCGATTGTCGTATTGAAAAGATTGAGGGAGTTTGAAATGCTCACAGAGATAGTAGAAAGGGAACAAATGATGGATAGAATTAGGAACAATTGATGCACCACTTATATGATCAGCATGCATACCATTTTTGCATCTGCTGAAAGAGAAAATTCATATGGGGATGCACGTAGTGTACTGCTGCTGGTTCATATAATTATTACTTACTGATTGAAATGTGGCTTACAGGACAGTTCCATTTAATAGCTCTCGGCTTGTGTTAACAGCAATAAGATTGCTTGTGTCTGATGCATGGATAGTTATACAATGTGAAATGTTATAGTGGAATGTACTCAAGTTGTTAGTGATAGCCTAGACAAAGCTGCAGTACAGTGGCTAAATCCTGAGGCAGGTGACCTGGGTTCAAGTTCCTAGTGATTAACCAAAAAAATGAATCACCAGGAAATTGTTGCCAAGACTCATGCAATGGGAAGGTAGAGGGATGGCGCCTCCTTTTCAGGGCACATGCTCAGTACAGGCTGAAGATAACACTAATCAGACAGTTTCTGATCCCCCACTGACTGGCAGCTGAGTACTTACAAGTAAAACCATGTACTTTGACACTGATTCCTAACTGCAGTATCTTAGTACCTGGATCTTTCATTACTGCAAGTTTTCCTGTGGAACGCAAAGATGCTTTCTATGGGTTGTGGAAATAATGGTCACTTTGCCATAGCAGACGCCGCGATATACCTGAAGGATTTTGATTGTATCACCGAAAGAAAAAAATCCTGTCCCAACCGTGGATTGAACCCAGGACCTCAAGTATATATGTACCTGGATGCAAACATTGTAAATAATGATGCATCAATACTGCAATTGAGGAAAATATAAGTTTATTAGTATGTGAAGTTAATTAGCTCCTTTTGGGCCAAATGTAACACATATTGCAGTAGCCACTTATTTTGCTGGTTGCTTCTGGTTCAAGATGGAGTAGGTTGTGTACTTAGTCTCCTGCTATGGATGGCTGATCGTCAGCTTAACAAGTCACCATCGTAAAACATCCGTTACAGAAATAGTAGCTTCGTGTGAAGACTGGTATCTATTTGACAGAATAAGCATAGTGATTGGCAGGTCACAAGAACTGTCCACATACATGCCCTAACAATGGCTGGCAAAGACTGAGCACCTATGAGTCTATCCATATCATGATAATGCCAGTTGATAAATCAATAACTTGCTAGTATGAAGAAATATATTTATAAACCCTGCTATTTTCAGGGTATAACTAAATGTGATTTTATAGAAGAATATGATATACCCTCCGAGTAGGCTTCTTCAATAAGCATTGTATTAAGCTGAAACTGAAGTCTCCATGGTGTAAAATAAAGCTCAAACCACACTACAGGAAGTCAGAGTAAGTTGCTCGCAGTTACTGGGATTAGAGACCAACAAAAATTTGCATAGAAAAATAGTGAGAGAATGAAGGAAACATAAAAAACATGCAGATATCTGGATGAAAGTTGATTCAAAAATAGAATTTCACTTGTAAAACAGTCTACATTTTTTGGACACATTCGTCATAAGGGGATAAATGGAGCATGCTGTGACAACAAGCACTAAGGATAAGGGAAGACTAGAAACATGCAGTGACAACAAGCACCAAGGATAAGAGGGAAGACTAAGAGAGAAGATGCTTAACAGCCTGACATTCTAAGCATGGTGGAACATTGGTATAAAAAATGATTGGTAGTACACAATATAGAAAGATGTGGACAGACACGATAACCATGGCGATTGGCAATATTTGAGACAGAAGACTCTTGACATGAGAACTGACACTGCGTAGACTAAGAAATGATTTGCTGCAAACGAAACAAAAATGATGTGATCAGACATTATGACCAATGCTACACAGCATGGATTATAAGAGAATTTTGTTTCGATGATTTATGTGGGTTAAAGGACATGCACATGTATCAGGATTGATTGAGATTTGATGTTATAGAGTGACTTTCATTTGTTTGAGATTTGATGTTATATAGAGTGACTTTCATTTGTTTGAAATGTCAGATCTTATTTTTATTCAAGGTTTTATTGATTATGTGTCATCATCGATTTGTTGTATACATTCACATGAAATGTGAAGGGAGTGGTCAATGTTCCTGCATGTTGTTCGTGTCTGTTATGTAGGCTTGTGTATAAGGTGTCTATGTGCTGTGTGTAATGCCTTTTATAAAAATTATTGTTATAGTATTTCTGGTATTACATGAATGCATAGTGCTGTTTTCAGAATTCTAGGGGAAAATGCAAAATAAAATGGAAATTTTTGAAACCCCCAAATTTTTGTTGAAATTTTAGACTAATTTTTTTAGATGTTCAAGTGCAGGAAATGTAACGTTGATGTTGGATGGATATCCTCAGTATAGTGGTTAAGCCAATCACATGGTAATCAAAAGATTATGGGTTTGATACAAGGTTGTGATGTCTTGTTTACATATGCATTGTTACAGGTGATCACTGGAGGTTATCTCTTAAGTTCTGTGCTAAGTAATCTTGACAGAAATCATACTGTTTTATTGAGTGAGAGATTGCATATAAGGAAACCCAAATATAATGAAGTCAATCCTCTACATCTTTTAATGATGCTGGATTTAGCTGAGAAAAGATTTTGTATTGAATGTGATCTGCTGCGACCAAGACTATGATGTACACTCCATATCTGAACATGACACAGGAAGAGGCTGGACAGCTTGCACACAACTGAGAGACTTACAGAGTGGCAGTGAAAACTACGTTCTTTAAAGTAACATCACATAGATAGATATATCTATTCAGTTTTATTGAATGACTAAAGAATAGAAATAGTTTTGTCTTGGCCAGCTACATGATGAGAATGTAAATGGAAGGTACACAATTGGTTTTACATTAATACAATGGAATCCCTCAATACCGCGTCCTTTTATAGCAAATTTTCCTATTTAACAACACTTTTCCAAATCTCGAATTATATTTTATAATTTTTTTTATTGTGTGTACTGCATATAGCACTTTTCTGTTATTACATACATTTTTCGTGTATCCGGGAAAGTTATAATGGAAAATTTGACTATCTCTGTTACCACTTTGTGAAATGTTGACAAGATGCCAGCCATAGTTGAGTAAAGAATTGAAATAATGGGTGCCTGAACACTTGTGACAATCATCTTACAAAATTATATGTCTCTTATGCATGTCCTGAATTAAAAAATGAACTTCAGCCTTGTTGAAGGATTTACATTTAGGATTTAAAATGTTTGTATTTTATTTTAGTAAAATACAGGGTAATCCAGACATCTCTGAAACATTTACCATTAAAAATCTAAGCAACACATGCAGTTTATTACATTGTAATATAGTGGAGTCCCGTTATAACAACTTGGTCCTGACTGACGAAATATGTATGTAATAACAGAAATTTGAAATGAACAGTACAATATAGAATCAATATCATTGGGGATTTTGAAAAGTGTTGTTCATAGTGAAATTTTTTTCTCTAAAATAATGCTCTGTAGGATTCCACTGTACTGATAATGTCTGCAATTATATTTCTAATTACAATTTATGGATGCAAAGAGATTAGGGTGAGTTTGGAATAGCTCGAGGAGATAGAGAAGGGGACGAGTGATGGGTAGGACTAGGAAAGTATAGAATCAGTGTGTCACATGAACTATCGGTGTACATACAGAAAGAATTGAGACACGAAAACTCACAAATGGTCCATTTCTTTTAGGTAGTTAGTGGGCTAGAGCCAGTCACTCAAACATATAGAGTTCAAGTTCTGATTTGATCCACTATCCATCTTACTCAACTGTTGCACTGTGTGAAGTCATCTAAATTATAATTCATACTACAATAAATCAAACAGGTGATGGGGGGGGATAAAATCACAGCAAAGACTAAATTTTAATCTTTCACGAGTAAAACTTTAAATCCATCATGTACATATTATGGTTACTGCTATTGCAAATCTTCCATTATCACAATATACAAAATTCTCTCTGTACTGGCTAATAGAAGAAGCATTGGAGACAAGAAAACCTGTTTATTTTCAATCATAAAAGACACATTGTGAGTTGCAGACTTCAAATTTACTGTAATAGTTACACAACTCTTGGGTAATTACAAAATGAAAAGCAAACAATTTGTAAATACTTTTCATGACCTCACAAGTTCAGCCCACATTGTCAACATTAGCCGCAAGTACTGGAAGTATGGAAGACAACAATAATAATGGAAGACTGCTTATCCGTTCAAACATTTATCTGGGAGACAAAGGGATAAAGAAAAATCATCATCATCAGGTGTTGTGCTCGGCTGGCGTAGGCGATGATGGAGCTCCACAATTCTCTATCACTAGTAACATGTATTAGGCTCGTAGCTGACTCTATACCATGCCAGGTTGTCAAACTGTCCAATATTTTCTCACGTTGATGCCCTCTCTCTCTCTCTTGCCTTCAATCTTGCCTGATGTAAATATGTTCTCCACGCCTCCCTGTCTAATAATGTGGCCAAAAAATGAAGATTGTCTTTTCCTTATATTACTGATTATAAGCTTCGTCTCACATTTGACTCTTTAACACCTCCATATTACTTTTTTTCTGGCAAACCATGGTTTTGTCAACATTCTTTTATAGAAGCACATCTCTGTTGCCTCTAATTTCCCACTATCCTGTTTGTTTATTGTCCAAGACTCGCATCCACGTTAGTACAGGAATAATACCATAATCCCTTTTAATTAACAAACAAACAAATCTGACTATCAAAGGGCATGAGCCGGAGGATCAGCCAATAACAGTTTGTTGTTGTTTGTTAAGATCCCCAAAAACTGCGATTGACTTGCTCTTACTTACTATGAACAGTGGGGGTGGTTACTCAGAGCTTTCTTTTATACCCAGGAGACTTCAGTTTAATGCAATGCCTACTGAAGAAACTTTCTACTTGCTTGCAGAGTGTCTACCAATAATAGTTAACCTGCAATGACTTGATAATCAGTTTTTACCGACAAAGGTTGGCTTGTTTGAACACACGTTCATAAACACTTTACACTTTTGAGCAGTACTATTTTTCTGAGTAGAAGCGTATTTTGTAATGTAATTAACAAAAATAATTACATTTTTACAAATATTGCTCTTGAGAATGTCAAGCATTCATAAAATGGAAAAGATTTAATTAAAAAAAACATGGGGGGAAAAATGTGACTTAATATTATATAAAAAATATGAAAAAAGTGGATGCAAACATGAACAATTTGAGGTTTTCTCTACTATGGCAAAGCATGCCCTATCCAATCAATGTCTTCCCTACTATCGCAAGGCATGCCCTATCCAATCAATGTCTTCCCTACTATCGCAAGGCATGCCCTATCCAATCAATGCTTTCCCTACTATAGCAAAGCATGCCCTATCCAATCAATGTCTTCCCTACTATCGCAAGGCATGCCCTATCCAATCAATGTCTTCCCTACTATAGCAAGGCATGCCCTATCCAATCAATGCTTTCCCTACTATAGCAAGGCATGCCCTATCCAATCAATGTCTTCCCTACTATAGCAAGGCATGCCCTATCCAATCAATGCTTTCCCTACTATAGCAAGGCATGCCCTATCCAATCAATGTCTTCCCTACTATAGCAAAGCATGCCCTATCCAATCAATGCTTTCCCTACTATAGCAAAGCATGCCCTATCCAATCAATGCTTTCCCTACTATAGCAAAGCATGCCCTATCCAATCAATGCTTTCCCTACTATAGCAAAGCATGCCCTATCCAATCAATGCTTTCCCTACTATAGCAAGGCATGCCCTATCCAATCAATGTCTTCCCTACTATAGCAAAGCATGCCCTATCCAATCAATGCTTTCCCTACTATAGCAAAGCATGCCCTATCCAATCAATGCTTTCCCTACTATAGCAAAGCATGCCCTATCCAATCAATGTCTTCCCTACTATAGCAAAGCATGCCCTATCCAATCAATGCTTTCCCTACTATAGCAAAGCATGCCCTATCCAATCAATGCTTTCCCTACTATAGCAAAGCATGCCCTATCCAATCAATGTTTTCCCTACTATAGCAAGGCATGCCCTATCCAATCAATGTCTTCCCTACTATAGCAAAGCATGCCCTATCCAATCAATGCCTTCCCTACTATAGCAAGGCATGCCCTATCCAATCAATGCTTTCCCTACTATGGCAAGGCATGCCCTATCCAATCAATGTCTTCCCTACTATAGCAAAGCATGCCCTATCCAATCAATGCTTTCCCTACTATAGCAAAGCATGCCCTATCCAATCAATGCTTTCCCTACTATAGCAAAGCATGCCCTATCCAATCAATGTCTTCCCTACTATAGCAAAGCATGCCCTATCCAATCAATGCTTTCCCTACTATAGCAAAGCATGCCCTATCCAATCAATGCTTTCCCTACTATAGCAAAGCATGCCCTATCCAATCAATGCTTTCCCTACTATAGCAAGGCATGCCCTATCCAATCAATGTCTTCCCTACTATAGCAAAGCATGCCCTATCCAATCAATGCCTTCCCTACTATAGCAAGGCATGCCCTATCCAATCAATGCTTTCAGATATACACTGGAATCCCGACACAGTAGATGTTTATTGTGACAAATTTCTTATTTAGCACTATTCAAAATTTCCAACTAGTTTATTCTAGATTGTAATAGCACATTTAGGTTATTCAATATTTAGTTGGTTCGGATCTCAATTTGCTGTATAGGGATCCCAATGTATGGTAGTACAGCTTCACACTGTTACATCATCATATGATGAAACTACTTCATGAGCACCTTCTTGATGTCGACATCTCTAATGATGACACATCTAAGCCGAGATATGACGAATTCTGTATTAAGTTTTGTAGTAATACAACTGGATGCTAGCAGGGTACAATGAAGTGAATGCTTAACCAATGAGCCACAGGAACAAGCAGTAGATTAGGGGGAGAGGCTGTTTAAACACCGTCCTTAGATTCTCCAAATCTTAGTACTTGACTTAGTACTAGGAACTTAAAGCAAAAGCTCAACAACCAAACACATCCGAGTTTGACTAACTCCCGGAGTGTAATGATGTCAGCTTATAACCATAACATGGAAACACCATCACTTTTTTTTACTTTTTGATATTTATTCCTTGTAAACTTCACCTTCATTTATTGATCAGGCTATTACTATTGACATGTTCAACAAAATGACAACAATTTACATTAAGCAAAAGCTTCTGTTGCAAGCAACAAGTCAAGTTGAAGGCAACGTCTTGAGTGTTCTAATGAACATCACAAACATTTAATGAGTATTATCATATAAAGTTTCGACGTAGATACAGAGATTAATGATAGTGGAGCTACCTGGATACAGGGATTAATGATAGTGCAGTGAACAAAAGAGGAACACGTTTCCCATGAAAATATAATTAATAAAAGAAATTCTGAAAAAAATATAATGAGAAATATAGGAGATTAACATTTGACAAACAAAAATAATTTGTCAATGACACTGTTGAATGAAGATTCTAGCTGGAGTCACTTTCAATTTTCACTTGCTGACGTATGCCAGGATTTTTTCTCTCATATGGCCAAAATCATAAGCAATGGGAAAAAAAAGATTCCCCTATTCAGAGATTTTGTGTGTCGCTAATCTAGAGAAGACATTTTGAAAATAAACATAAGCTATAACGTGAGAACAATTTATAATTTCATGGAATTAAGAGAAAATAAACTGAATGTGACTGATAACTAGAATATTTCTAAAGAATACTGTGGAAAAGTGGATAATCTACAGAAGTTTGAGAACATCAGTGCCTCGGCTGCAACTCAGTCCAGCACCATCTGGTTCAACATTGATTCCTTTCACCACACCATTTTCTGCCACCAGAGCATATCTGTGGATTAAAAAAATTCTTTGTAAGATTTTGCACGAAGTTTTTCTTCATTCTCAAATCCTGTAGACTAGCAAGATGCAGTCCCAAGAATGGAATGCACTGTCCATCGATTTAACATGACTTCCTGGTCACTATGGCCATCTCGGAGGAGGGTCTGTCAAACTCCTCCCACACACTAAGAGTGCGATAGAAAAATCTAAGCACTCATAGGACTCATTAGTCACAGCTGGACACACAGCATACATAACCATCTCAGTTGAGCTATATGGTCATCGTCACCTACGAAGGACAAACAACAATATGACCGTCTATGAGATGTGACAGCTGACCATACCACCAAACTTTGTTACCACATCAATTTTATGACAGCATTGCTATTCTTTATTCCCCCTTCGAGTCCCTGCAACACATGTAATCCATACAAAGGCATCAATAATATAATAAAGCATACAAATCATTATGGTTATAAGTGTCACATTGGAGACCTTGGCACCAAATGACACAATCCATACTATGCTGATACTCCAATGGCATCATTTTATTGGGCAGAATTTTACACTGTGGCGCCCATCTCCTTTCCTAAACTTCATAAATAACATAACTTATTCTGAGCCATTTTATGGTAATAGTAAAAAGTTAAAATAATAACACATGGAGGTTCAGACTCAGAAAGTTCTTCATACCATGACTTAAGGTACGGTTGGTTGTTGATTCAGAGATCCATGGGCCACTAGATACCAAATATATTTATGATTTGGATTTCCAAATTTTTCTAGGATTTTATAGTAACCTTTTTACTTTATTCAGTATTTGCCTTGTAATCCAATGCAATTGTGTTTGTGAGCTGTTATTTTGTTCCAAATAATGTTTTCCATTTATCTGGCCTCGGAAGGAGAAGCATTTTCCTGACGTCATCCACCGCTAGACAATGAAAAAGATGGTGGTCAACATATTGTATTGGCTGCAGCTTGGAATACTCTCACATTTTGTAACAAATCATTCCAATATAATATTTCCACGATGTAAACATGCAGAGAAAGCATGAACTACGCAACGGTCGCAGTTTTAAATTAACACTGAGCAGATTCAAAATAGAAAATCAATCTTAGCGAAACAAGTAAAAAAAAGCGATTGTGCTCGCCTTTAGTGTTTTAACCATAGAAGCGACACGTGGCAGCTTTAATGGGCAAATGGTTAAGCATATATAATATATACTTACCGTTTGTTGCGAACATTTCCAAGAACAGCTGTAAGATCAAAAGAAACATCAAGTGCCTGTTGAACACAGAAACAGGAGATCATTACGCTAGTTTTCTAAATGCATGTTTCGCAAGTTATAATTATCAACCTCACTACCACCTGTACTTCTGCGTTCATTCTCAAACTACAAACTCAGCAGGATGTAGTCCAGAGAATGGAATGCGTTGTGTCATGGTTTACAGTATTGCTGCATTATCTGTGCCTTTCGGCATGACACATCTGACTTCAGCATGGCTTCAGGTCACTTTGACCCTTTATGGGATGGGACCGCTAACTCCACCCCATAACTCTTTAATTGCTTCTTATGATATGCATGGAATGTAAAAAATGTTGCTATTCTTTGCTCCCCTCTGGTGCTGGCTTACGGGCGACCACCTGTGCTAAAAGCTCTTTCACCGAAATATTAGGTGCAGCAAATACAGTTTTATATATATATATAATAATATGTTATTCTTTTATAACAAATTTCCCTATATTAAAGCACTTTTCAAAATCCCCAATTATATTTTCTCTATATTGTTTGTACTGTATATAGCAAATTTCTGTTATTACATATTTTGTCTGTTCAGACCAAGTTGTTATAACGGGATTCCACTGTAACATTCTACATCAAACTCTATTTTATACCTTCATGTGAACCATCAGGCTCTTACTTTTCTACCTTCACCTACTATCCTTCTAAAGGTATTTATTAGTATCCCTCTTTTCCTATCCAGTTTTTCCAGTCAAATGCATTTCTAGTTATAATGTGATGTTTCCTGAGGGTGATTTTAAGCCATGATAAATTTCCATAATTTGTAGCCATATTGGCTTCTGTCAAGTTCTCTTTCATATTTCAAACATATCCTGATTGACTTGCTTGCAAGATGGTAATTTCAGATAAAATGCATTACACAACGATTAGCTCACAAGTTGCCAAGGCCTTTAAGGGGAACAAAGCATAATAACATTTCTACCTGCCATGCATATCATAAGAGTGACTTAAGTTGGATGTGCCATGCCAGAATAAAAGATATAATAATACAGTTAAGTTGGATGTGCCTTGGCAGATCTAATGGCACATGTAGCCTTGTTCTAGACCATTATGTATTCTTCTTCTTCAGCCTTCATTCTCAAGCTCTGCTGGATTTCTCTTGTAGCAGTACAATGGTCCTGCTTGAGTTTCAGCACGATGTTGTCCAGAGAATGGAAATGTATCATGTCGCCATTTTATTTGCACTAAAATCAGAATTTCATACTCGGGACATTCTTGAAAAATGCTCTGTAGTCTAAGGTGCCTGTCCACATATACAATTGGCAGTGTTGCCACTCCTGAATTTTGTATACATGTTACTATTAAATCAGTGGATTATTAATTTCCACGGAGGCAAATAATAAATGTAGAGCCTAAGACTCTGAATAAGACGATACAAGTCAAGTTTCAGGGAAGCAGTGCTGATGATACAAGTCAAGTTTCAGGGAACCACCGTCTTCGGCAGAACCATGATGTAACCTATTACTTTATTAGTGATACTTGTATTTTTCTTTTTACTATTATTCATATGCACTTGAGATTGACGTACTCTCACTCCACTTCTATCTATTTCTCCTATGCTAACATCTATGTTACACACTCCTATGTTACACACTCCTATGTTACACACTTTCCTTTAATGTAGTTTTTGTCCATTCTAATTCCAGTTTTTGTATTTGTCCTTATCTTAACAAAGACCTGGTGGTCAAAACGTTGAATTTGTTCTATTTATCCTATTTGTAAAAGTGAATTTTAACATATAAACATTCAAACCAGTGCTTATATAAACTCACAAACATTTTGATAACTGTTACTTCAGTGGTATGGTACTAACCTTTGCAAAAGTTCCAGTAGTGTCTGCCAAAAAGCGGATCTGAAGAAGACGAAATATTGTGACAAGAATGTAAAATCTGTGCTGTGCTCCTATAATTCAACAGCCATTTACTCAATGAATTTAAAATATCAACATGAATGCTGAAAATGTTGTACAATTGATAATGTTCAATATGTGGAAAAGTGTACATTCATGCAAATATCATTGAATCATAACAATAAATCTCTTACTATTGAAGCATTCCCATCCAATCATAGGATGTCTTTTTTTAACTATTGGTGAATTTTTAGGCACCATTAATACAACCAGTTGCATTGTCAGCATTTGAACCATGAGCGAATTCAATCAATTTGTGTTTGTGAGACGGGTTTACCAACCACTCTGCCACAAAGCTGGCAATAAAGCTTTTTTGTTATGGAAGGTAAATTAACTCCTCATAATATCAGATATTCTTCTTTTTCACTTCTGCTGTAGTCCAGAGAACAGAATAAACTAAGTCAGTCTATGATATCTGCACTATTTAGCCTGACACATCCAACTTCAGCATGCCATTTGGGTTATTTTGATCTATGAGGCGGATCAGTTAACTACATGCCCAAAGCTCTGTAGTCGCTCTTAAGACATTCATTGTAGGTCAGTGTTGCTATTCTGCTCCCCTTTCAGACCCCAGCAACAAGCAAGCATTAAGATATTAACATAAAAGATGTACAGTCCTTCCTCTAGTCTTGTTTCTACAACTAATTACATTTCTTAATGACCTTACATTTTGTTTTAGTTGCACGAGGCATACTTGTCATTCGTGAACATTTTGTTTTAGTTGCAGGAGGCATTCTTGTCATTCGTGAACATTTTGTTATAGTTGCACGAGGCATACTTGTCATTCGTGAACATTTTGTTTTTGTTGCACGAGGCATACTTGTCATTCGTGAACATTTTGTTTTAGTTGCACGAGGCATACTTGTCATTCGTGAACATTTTGTTTTAGTTGCACGAGGCATACTTGTCATTCGTGAACATTTTGTTTTAGTTGCACGAGGCATACTTGTCATTCGTGAACATTTTGTTATAGTTGCACGAGGCATTCTTGTCATTCGTGAACATTTTGTTATAGTTGCACGATGCATTCTTGAACATTTTGTTTTAGTTGCAGGATGCATACTTGTCATTCGTGAACATTTTGTTTCCCAAACTTCAATTTAAATTTGAGACCTGACTGAATTTAAAATTGTAAATGGACCTTACAGAGTCGATTATAAAACATGCAATTAGCACAAGAAACTTTCAATAGGCGACAGAATCAAACCCTGATCGGCTAAAATGTTATAATATCTTGTAATTATAAAAAATATGCAGTAGTGGACATTAGATAACTACCAATTAGATGCCCCCCCCCCCCAAAAAAAGGTGTCACAATAAGTTATTTTTAAGTTTCTTCTGTCAATTAAGAAACATAGATCTAGTTCTATAAACTTGACTATTTTTAACTTCTACAGATTTTTTCTTCTAGTCTTGTTTCTCTAAGCCAGCGTGTTTGCCTCATAATTTCATACTCGGGACATTCTTGAAAAATGCTCTGTGGTCTAAGGTGCCTGTCCACATATACAATTGGCAGTGTTGCCACTCCTGAATTTTGTATACATGTTACTATTAAATCAGTGGATTATTAATTCCCACGGAGGCAAATAATAAATATAGAGCCTAAGACTCTGAATGAGACGATACAAGTCAAGTTTCAGGGAAGCAGTGCTGGCTAATACCATAATTCACCTTCAAGTGTTAGCTCTGGTAACAGGCTGTATCACTACAGTCTGGTTAAGCAAATACTGATCACAGAGGGAAGACATAAATCTGGTTTCATAAACAGCATGCTAAGAACACAGTTGAGTTGAAAGGTGCAGATATCACAGTCTGAATGTTAAATGTGACACACATGTAACTAATGACCTTTTCCAGGTGAATAACAATGAGGACAGCGTTAGACTTAGCCACAACGAAGACAGAGTTATCTAGCAGTGTTGCATGATACCATGGTTGCTGGTGCGCCTCTCTGCCTGGTATCTCTGACTTCAGCATTAGTGATTGCTTGAACAGGACTGTGGTACTGCTCAATGTCAGGGATGGCTAGATCAACCAATCTCTCCAACCTCTGTTGGCTGGACTACGCCCTGTCTCCACTTCAAGGGATTGACGTCGACAGGAAATTAAGATAGTTATTACTGGACTAAACCAAACATACAATCTTTCAAGCATTAACCACACATCAAATCACACTGTGTGTGTGTGTGTGTGTGAGTGTAAGGAAATAAATGTCTTACTTTTCCAGAAGGATCTAAATGTTTTCCCCAAGCAGCCATGACAAATGGGTCGTTGACAGACACACAGATGACAGTGCTCACTCCTTTATGCTTAATTTCATCCACAGTTTTCAAAAATCCTGGAACATGATCCTTGAAAAGATTGAGCAAATATTTATGACAAAATAATACAATTTATTTGTGAAAATATCTTTTTGTTCACAGTTGTTCAACTACGTCCACACAAGTACAGTTCTATTGATAAACATTGCTGTATCGTCTTCTGTGTTCGTTCTCAAACTCCTGCAGATTAGCAGGATACAGTTCGAAGAACAGAATACATTCTGTCATGGTTAACAGCTTTGCTGTGATATCTGCACCTTTTGGCCTGACACACCTGACTTCAGCATGGTTGCTGTATTTGAATGCTCTGCAATATAATATATTATAGTTCGATATATTCTTGTTTAATATACAGCTATTCTATCTCCTCCCTGCAATTCCTTAACGGGAAAAATGCAGTATTTGACAGTTTTATTAAATATATTTTTCCGTGAATATATGTCTCTATAGACCTGTGATCAATTTACAACTGGTTTAGTGTACAGCAGTCATAGTCAGGATATGCTCTACTGTCTGTGCTGCAGACATATGCAGGTTGCATGGTAGCTGGTACACCTCTTGGCCTGGTACCTCTGACTTCAGCACCTGTTCTTGCTAGGACTAAACACTTGTCATCCTGTGCATAATGGATGTAAGACCAGTCTTTGATAAAATGTTTTAAATATGCAAGAAACATAAAATAATTTCTACATTTTTTTAACTGCAAAAATGATCTGTTAAAATATTATTATTATATAAATATTACCTGTCTATAGAGGGATTAATTTCCAGTACGGTCAATTCTTTTTACTACCCAGAACTTCCAGAGTTGGGAAATTTTTTAATTTTATTATAACTAATGTGTAAGTGTACTTGCAAAGAAAAACTGCAGGAACTGAGCAACTATGAAGAAAGACACCATAAAGAATTGTTGGAAGGATTCGCTCCCTAAACTCATTTGCTTACTTAGGCCCACCAATCATAATTAGTGTTATATAGATACAATTTCAATGAATTCGATGATTTAATTTTTATTTAAAATGTCCTGTTCATTCTTAAACTCCTACTGGTACTCTCTTGTAGCAGGACAAAGGTCCTACTAAGATTTTCAACAGGATGCCTTCCAGAGAACTGATACCCTGGTATGTGTTGTGGCTCTGTTTTATTTGCACCAATGGTCTAACACATCAGAAATCAATGGTAATGAAATTATTAATTTTGAAAAGCAATAATAACTTACATTTGAGCAGGTAAGAGTAAAGCAATAATAAGAACTTACATTTGAGCAGGTAGGAGTAAAGGCACCAGGGACACCAAATATCACCACCTTGCCTTTGCTGAATTGACTAGTGTTTACCTTCTTGTCAGGTGCACCTTCAAATAAATCCACAGATGGGAGCTTGTCCCCAACCTGCCGTCAGAAATTAAAGAAATAATTTGTATATAATACTGACACACTCACCAAAATTAAGGAATTAAATTTCTTGAGACAATTTTTTTCGGTAGTATATCCTATTCAACATAATTTGGCTGTATTGATTTTCTAGGCAATATAAAGACATTCTGTGGTTTGCTATTATTTTATTTATGGCCCGGATTCACAATTGCCTACAGCGGGATTTGTACCTATCACCATGGCCGTCACAGATGCTCCCTGGTACCTCGCTGACACAGAGCCAGACTCGTAGGACATAATTAAATGATTTCACGCTCTTGTATTACATGGCCAAAAAGGGGAGCAAGGAATAGTAACACTGTTTACCTCTCATACATGTCGTAAGAAGCAACTAAGGAGGTCTGGGGTAGAGTTGGCTGTACCATACCATATATGGTCAAAGTGACCCAGAAGCCACAGTGAAGTCAAATGTGCCCAGCTAATCAGCACAGATATCGCAAAGAAGCTGTACAATATGGTATAAAACATCCCATATCCTTCAGACTACATCCGTATAATCTGCAGGAGTTTGAAAACAAACAAAGAAGAAATAATTTCAGTTATTTAGTAGCAGTAGTAGTGTAGTAATGGCCAACAAGAATATATGTGTTCTCTCTACAGTGTCTCATTAGTGGTTGTTTCATCCCGAAAGTAATGGCAACCTACATAAATATTGTGCCTAGAAATTTCCAATGGATAGCAACCAAAAATCAGAATGGAAAATACCGAGATAGAATGTGAGGATAAATTTGAATAATTAGGAGCAAACATCAACGGTGCAGGAGACAGCATGGCAGAGATAAGGAAGAGATTGGCAATGGCATATTGTAAAATAACACGTTTGAAAAACATATGGAAAAACAACAAAATAGAAATGAAACTGCTAATGCTAAGAACTTTTATTTTTCCGGTTGCAACATACGGCTGTGAAACATGGACCCTAAGTAAAACAGCAGCAAAGAAGATCAATGCCTTTGAGATGAAATGCTACTTAGAATATCATGGAAGAAAAAAATAGAGAAACTCATTGACGGAGAATATGACGGATTATCACTAAAACTAAGGGGTTAGGAGTAATAAACAAGAAAATAGTAATAAGTACCAATGTTGTTACATTTCACGCAGTATTACCTTATATTGATTGCAGAAATCAACAGCAGTATCCCTTTTTTCCACTAGGAACAATAAAATTCAGCCTAGTAGCAGTAAAGATACACTCACGTAATTGCTCTATCATTCCTGTTTTGATATTCCACTCTCCCCTTTGGCTTATAATATTCTTAAATGACTATCCATATTTTATAATTGTCCACATTAGGGCCCTGTGATAAGCACATAGATATGGGGATTCGAACTCAACAAATACCACCCCCATCCCCTTTTTCTCCTCTAGGAAAATGAAACAGGACATGACATTTTGTACTAAAAAGATGTTAAAGATGACCATTAATATACAGATGACCCCCTTTAAACAATGGAGTGGGTAGTATAAACAAAACGGAAATGCCACCTCAAGCAAAGTTGAACATGTTATGAAGAAGACCTATCTTCAAGACATGTCACTTTTCTCAACAATGCTCAGTATTACATGAAGGACACCGAGATAAGAAAAGACAGGATTTAATTGATTAGAGCAGTCATGGATACCCTATGAGAAAATGAGGAAGAGGGCCGAACGAGACAATGTACATAATAAATGATAATTTATATTCATTTATTCAAAGAATGGTAGAAATGGGAGGGAATAGAGCAATGGGAAAACTTTTCTATATAACAAAAATAATTTCACAAGAACGCATAAGAAAATATAAACGTACTTGTGAAGAAAGTTGTGACGAAGAATTACAGCCGAGTTAACAATTTATGCAATATCTTAGTTATTTACGATATAACTTGGAGGAAGTTATGAGTATTTTATCATAAATAACTAAAATATTTAATAATTATACTTAAATTGAAAGTAAATTAGCCACCATTTTGAATATTAATTAGCCCCAATTACGTCTGAAAATGTGTGCAGTAATTTCAAAAGATGCGTCTGGCATTTACGAACACAAAAATGTATAGTTTGTAGGGTATTTTATCATAAATAAGTGAAATATTAAATAATTAGACTATTCAATTGAAAGTAAATTATGCAAATTAGCCACCATTTTGAATATTAATTAGCCCCAATTACGTCTGAAAATGTGTGCAGTATATTCAAAAGATGCGTCTTGCCTTCCCGGACACAAAAATGTATAGTTTTATGCATATTTTATCGTAAATAACTAAAATATTTCATAAATTGTTAATTCGGCTTCAATTCTTGGTCACAACTTTCTTCATCAGTCTGTTTATATTTTATTATATGTTCTCATGTAATTATCTTTTTGTTAAATTTCGACCAAAAAATTCATAACTTTTCACATAATTGACCTACAGTACAGACATGGTTGAGGTGTTGTTGAATTGCAAATTTCAAGGGCTATCTAGCTGTGGTGTTTATAGTGATATAAACCCAATTTGAAAATTTAGTGCTAATGCCTACTTAGTGAAACCATCAGTGGGGCATCAGCTTGTTGTTTCATTTTATTAGTTTATATCTATTTTAGGTGTACCCTATTTAAGATTTTATTAACCTTTAAATTAACAAATGACAATACACAAGACATTTTCAACGTTTCGAACCGTTAGGTCTTTCTGAAGAATATAATATAAAACACAGTGAAAAACAATGAAAACACTTAATAAAAATAAAACGTGTTACCACCACATCCACAATGACAATGAGTCAAATGCGTGTTTGAAATGTTCTACTATCCCTGAACAGCTGTAGGTGGACTAATATCATTTCTAGGATTATGCACATAACAAAAACATATTACACTTATAAATTTATTTAGTAACGTTGAAATTGAGAAAGTTGACAAAAATGATGCAAGTGCAAGTAGTTAGTATTGCCAACAGTACAGTGTTGTTACTGACTGTTGTTATTGCCAAGTCAAGAAACCGGCACACTCAAATAAAAACGAACCAAACCGAGTGAAATGTACCTTGATTGGCATGTCTAGTATACTACTCATTTGGAGGAATCGTCGGGAAACAAATTCTCGAACCCCTGGTTGAGTTATAAAGATTGAGCGAAAATGCTGCATTATTTTCTGCTGACGTGTTTTATTATCGTATAATAGTTAAAATGCCAAATGTCTGCAAGAAGGACGGAAGTCAGAGGACATTAGCCTAATAATACAGCATTTTCAGACCAAATAACAAATTATTCAAAATTTTCTCCCATCTTTTGATGAAGAATTAAAGTAATATTCTTTTGCTGGTGCACGTATATTCAACCACGACTAGGGTCAATATTGGTTATATCGTTTATCATGAAAACTAAATGAAGTCCAAGTTTAGGTTTGCCCGTGAGCTGCTGAATACCGAGAGGGAAGCAAAAAATAACAATGCAATGACCTCACATGCCATGCATGTCGTGAGAATGACTACGATTATGGAGGTTTGGATGAATGGGTGACCAAACTAAACAAAATGAGAAATCATGAAATCAGGAAAAGAAACGGAATAAGAACATGCACAGAATACACCGAGAGACAACAGGTAAATGGTTTGGACACCTAATTAGAATGAATCATAACCAACCACCTACAAGAACATATAACATAAGAAGATCTGGATACAAGGCAAGCGGAAGACCTTGAAAAAGATGGTTCGAGACAACACTGAACATATACGAATTCAACGCAGCCAGGGCAATACATCTGGTCTTGGATATGCAATTAAAGCTCCCAGTCACCACCTCTATGCTTAGCGGCAAGTGTAGATATTCTACCATCATCTCGCGTATGCATTGATATTACTCCATTGCATAGAATATTTATCTTTTTTTTTAATGTTGATTTGGCCAGAGCTATCCTGTTCCGGATCTCACTGGACGACCGGCTATCTGATGTTAAAATGGTGCCAAGATACTTGACTTTATCTATTGTCTATCCCCAGGTGAATGATTGTTGATCGCATTCACACTTGCCGTTAAGCGTAGGGGTGGTATCTTAAGCTGTCGTTTCAAGGCCAGATGTGTCGCCGAGGTTGCATTTAGTCCATGTTTGTTCACGGTTATTTTAATGTTTTCTATCCACCGTTTTCTTGGTCTACCTTTGGCTTTACGCCCGGATATTCTTGTATTATATGCTCTTATTGGTATTTGATTTGGCTTCATTCTCATAAGGTGACCGAACCATTTTACTTACTGTCTCTCAATATGTTCGTTACATGATATTATACCAACTCTTTACCTAATTTCTTAATTTCTTATTTTATCTAGTTTGGTAACCATTGCAGCTTTCCTCAGACACTTCATTTCACATGTGATTTTGACATTATCCGCTTGATTTAATTTTGTATTATATAGTAATAGCCTCCCCCCCCCCTGCTGCATTGTGGCGGTATGTATTTCTTTGAAACAACAAATACTTCTGTTTTCTTCTTGCTTAGACTGGGGCCTTTGTTTTCACTTTACAGAGCACATTTTTTTTTTAAGTGGCTAAAATCCTTCTTTAATGGTTGTCTTTAAAAGTCACACAAAATTTTGAATTTTCCTACCTATTCGCTATCTATTCGCTAAACCCTTTGTTGCCTTTCAGCGTCAGGGACAGAAGAGTTCTCTGGAGATGGCCCTTGTGTGTGTTGAGTATATTGTGGAATGTATCGCCTCTTTTACTTCTGTGGTCCATCGTTTTCGTGGTCGGCCTCTAGGTCTGCATTCACTGTATCTGTGTAGCATAACTTGCTGTGGTATGCTGTCTGGTGGTAGTCTGCTGATGCGTGCAAACCATTTGATCTGTTGGCTCTTAATATATTCCAAGGTTGGGCCGGTGCCGGTTCTGTGTCCTCATTTCTCACTTTGTCTCTTAGCGATATTCCTAGGATTATGCGTAAACATGTCATTTTCCAACCAAAATAAAAAAAAAGAAATTATATAATTTTTTTTTTTAATTTCCAGATAACCCCACTACTCTCTTTGTCCTAAAGACGCATCTATTGCCAGGTTTCGGTGACACTTTCTTTCCAAAACTTTACCACTACTGAACTGCTCACAATTCTGAATTTAGTGAACAGTAGTTTCTACTGTCAATGATATGTTTACAGTCTCTGTGGTGTCTCTTGTCCACTAGAATCTTGCACTGCCTCAGTAGTGAACTGCCTAATTAAATTAGGCAGCAGCCTATGACACCGGCTGGAGGACGACATGATACACAAGCGGAACAGAAGATGAGAATTCATCGAGAAGGTGGGTGTTACTTACAAGGGTAATTCCCTCTTGTCAATGAGAAATAAGACGATCCTTTTTTTGAAAAATCATTATGGCTGGAGTTTTACCCACATCTTGGCTAAATTATTAGTACT